>JAIFOV010000018.1:0-426732 GCA_020654155.1 Novius pumilus
TACCGTCGGACGAAGAAGTCGAGGGCACCGAGATACATGGTTTAGCTTTGTGATTGTTAGGAAATGATACATCGCAATGCACGGCAGTACCAGCCGGTTAATAGAGGTAGACCCGCCTCAGAGCTTCGGTACAGGTTGTATATAAATTTATCGCGTTCCGCGGAATAAAGAGAGAGATATCCACGAGAGATATCCATGAGAGATATCCACGAGAGATATTAGCCACTGTGAATACGTGAACCGTGCGTGAGTGAGGCGAAACAGTGGTGTAGCGAAACCCGCAGTAAGTACCCTTCCGTTGCCATATTATTTCTACGGTTCCTTGTGCACCGTGAGTCTAACGGACTTCTCCCAGAGGAGTGGCCATTTGATTGTGGAGTTTCAATAACGTGGAACCACCATTATAGATTGATAACAAGCTGCAACTCACTATTCGCTATCCGTTATTCGCTATTCACTTTCCGCTATCCGCTATTCGTTATTCACTATTCACTATCCGCTATTCGCTATTCACTATTCACTAGCCGCTATCCGTTATTAGCTATTCACTATTCGCTATCCGCTATTCGCTATCCGCTATTCGCTATTCGCTATTCGCTATTCGCTATTCGCTATTCGCTGGTCGCTGTCCGTTAGTTTATCGGGCGAAGTAAGTTTCCGCTGGTGAATCTATTAACCCTCTGGTACTGGTTTTTTAGATGTATGATCGCTACCGTCGTGGGATAAATTGTAAATAGTGTAAATAAATTGTAAATAGTAGTTTTTGGTATTTTTCCGCCGGACACTTAGTCGATTTCGGACACCTTCAATCGATTTATCTTTTTGGGGAATTTTCTTCTCCCGGTGAATACAGACCCCTGGAATTCATCTTTCTCTGACTGTAGTGTACCCCGGCGCAAGTGGACCGTACCACTTAAAATCAGGTGGCGCCCGAGAAAATATCCCCGAACGAAGCTGCGCTAGTCATATTAACATCCGACCTTGGAGTCGGTGACATTAACGCGCGCATCCGCCAGATAGCATCAACCGTATAGGAACAGAATTTTGTTGTTCAGCTTTACCCACCTGGCATCCGAATAGGGGCCGGTAAAGAGGGGGTCGCGTCATAAAAGAGGCGACCGAGCAGGAAAGCGTCACAAAATGACATTAAAAAAAAATTATCTTTATTTTTAAATTCATTTAGTCTAGGAATATAAGAAGGGATGCGAACGATAGATCGATGTTTGTCAAACATCGATATATTGTTCATGAAATCGATGTTAACATCGAAATACATATGGCGAAAAATGAACCTGGACCTAGGCATGAGAAGAAACATGAGCTGAATTTTTACCATCGCGGATGTATCACAGTCTATCATTGGTTCAGTGTTCCTACAACACTTTGGCATGCTTGTGGATATCAAACACTTTGGCATGCTTGTAGATAACAAGGGCAAATCTCTAGCAATAACAAATAGCTTACACCATATCTTGACCGAAGGACTCTTTCCGTAAAAACAAATACAGTAGATTTCATTTATAACGACCTCGGTTGTAACGACTTTTGGTTATAGCGACGTCAAACTTACGTTCCTTGAATTTAAAGCTTAGTTTCGTAAGAAATTCATTCGGTAACAGCGACTTCGGATGTAACGTCAATTTCGATTATAGCGACTTGTTTTTAATAACTATTTATGACAGATTCCTAGAAATCTGTTGCGGATATGAGGACGGATTGTGTTGGCAAAGGCAATTCCTATGTAGGATCACTTAGCACGTGTACGGAGTCAACGTTACGCTGGTCATACACGATCAGTTGCATCGTTCATTTCAGAGCGTACATGTGTCGTTGGGTGGAAAAACGGCTTAAGTCGACTTAAGTCGTTTTTCCGTAAATCGCTTATTTGTGATCAATAAACCTTAATTTATTAGTACAGAACTTAAAACTTGAATAAAAAGTATTTTGAACCACTGAAATAAGATAATAAAGGAAGAAAGCGCGTGGAAATCTGTCACGCTCGGTGCTCCCACTGCCCGCCACTCGCTCAGCTGATTCGTCCCACGTGCAAGAACCGGTCTTTGTACAGCGCGCAAACATTTGTTTGTTACTCGTTTTTCGTTTGCATCGACAACTGAGACTTCTAGCTCTAATGTTAGTGTTGCAAAATGTATGAAAAAACGTACAAGACGTGAAAAGTGGCAAAAAAACAGAAACAAAAGGAGGCGTGCGCACGGTAAAGGTTATGTCACTCAAAAAAACAAAACCGAAGTTCCTCCAAAAAAATTTGTTTCCGTTACCGATTGTTGCCGTTACGATTGTCATAAGAAATTCAATTTAGAAGATCAAAAAATTTCTACACATTAGATAAAGTGGATAAAGTGGACCTTTTTGATGAGATGTGTTGAAAAAGTCAATATAAAAATGGCGAAAGAATGACCTAAAAGAAAAAATAGAAATATTTCGTGGATTTATAATTTATCTGTGGATGGAAAAAAAGAGAGAATATGCAAAACTTTTTTGCAAAAATTATTTCAAATATCCGAAGGTAGAATGAAAACGGTTCTTGGATTTTGCAGTCAAGGTCTTTTGGGAGCTATAGAAAGACGTGGAAGTCATTCGAATAGACCTCACGCTATTCCAAAAGATACTTGGGACATGGTTGAAGATCATTGGGCCTCATCATATACCTCATAAAAAATCACATTATTCTCACAAAAGAACTGAAAGAAAATTTTTGGACAACCCGGATTTAAATACACTCATTCTTTACGATCTTTTTGCAGAAGATTATGAAAAGAAAACCGGAAAAAAAGTTCCTTTCAAGTACAATACATACCACAGATACTATCGTGAACATAGTGAATATTGCTTTCGATCACCAAAAACTGACATATGTGACTTTTGCACTAAGTGTTTAGTGAAGCTCCGAATTAATCCTGATGACCCCTGTGAAGTTGCATACAAAGAGCACTTAAAAAAAGTAGCGGGATACAAAGAGTTGAAAAAAAGTATGTGCTAGAAAATCGAGAAAACAGGAGCCCAGATGAAAAAAAAATCTACGAAAACATTTTGATGCTAGAATTTGATTATGCCCAAAACCTGTGACTTCCAAAGCTTAATATTAACTCACACTACTACAAAAGAATACTAAATTTGTACGTATTCAACATTCATTATCATAATGACAAAGACAGTGAAATGTTTAACTTTTTAGAGTGCGATGGAAAAAAAAATGCAAATTCGGTGTGCAGTTTCCTAGAAGATTTCATTTAAAAAAATAGACAAACTGTAACTACAAAACAATAGTTATTTCTTCTTATTCTGCCGGAGGTCAGAATAAAAATTTGACCGTAGTCAAATTTTGCACTTGGTTGACGCAAAAACTTAATGTTGAAATTCTTCATGTCTACCCAGTCCGATGTCATAGTTACTGTCAATGTGACCGAAATTTTGGCATTTATGGGACAATTTTAAAACGAAAAGAAAAAATTGAGACTCCTATGGAATATATTAACATCATGAAGACAGCAAGGCACAATCCTGAACCTTTCGAGACAGAATTATGCCCCAATCTATTATATTAATGGATTGGACAAAAGGCTTGGGTGTTATGTATGCAAAGACCCCTAAGCTGAGAAAAAAAGTTTTTTCTATTCAAAAAGTGCCCAGATTCGTTATAACAGTCTCAGCGGATTCCGCGCATATCGTGGTTATACAGATGATCACCTCACCTTTAAAAATCTTCAAAAACCAAGAGTTACTTTACAGTTATCGCCTGTTGAAAAACCTGGGATTAATAAAGATAAAAAGAAAGATATGGAGTTTTTCATTCCAATTTTAAACGAAGAAAACAGAGAATGGTTAAAAGCTGTTACAATGATGGGCGAAAATGATCCTGAACCAAGTGACCTTATGTCTGATGATGAAGAATTAGAAGAGGACTGATATTTTTAATAAATTAACTAATAAATATTGAAAAATGTGAATAAATCATCTTGTTTAACATTAAAATTATTATTGGTATCTGTTGAGAATAAATCAAATGTTAGGTTAAGTGATAGGACCTTTTTTTTTTTTTTTGATGACGGGGTAAAATGCATTTACGCACACATGGGGCCCGGTGAGCTCCCCATGCGAGATGGACTCGTCGGCTGTGGTGCAAGGCCGACCATACCAAATAAACGTCCCCGTGCCCCCTCCTCCCGAATCGCTAGTTGTTCGGCAATTCGAGGTGAGCAGGCAATAATGCGCCCTACTAAAGAAGAGACCCCGCCGACCCATAATGGGCCTTGCCATGGAGCCCCCGACGCTTTTTTTCCCTTCGCCCGCTCCACTTACCCTCTATCCATGACCACCCAACCCACAGCCCAATCATTTTCTCCCCCTTTCTTTTCTTTTTCTTTTTTTTTTTTTTTTTTTTTTTTTTTTTTTTTTCCCTTCTTCTGTCCTATCTTTTTCCCCCTTTCTTTTTTTTTTTTTTTTCTTCTTTCCCTTGTTTTACTATTTCATCATCATTTTTTTTTTTTTTTTTTTTTTTTTTACTATTTCATACATTTCATTTCATTTTTTTTTTTTTTTTTTTTTTTACTATTTCATTCATTTCATTTTTTTTTTTTTTTTTTTTTTTTCCATATTTTCATCCTTGTCTGTCCCTATCCTCCTTTTCCTTCCTCTTCATAAGGCGACATACGTATCCATATAAAATCTGCCACGCATCCCGACTACCTATCATAGTCGGATAATCTGTGCCACTGCCGGCAATTCCCGGTTCCCAGTTCTCTGATTGCCTCCTCTCTCTCCTCGTTCCATCTTACACAGTCGTAAAAACATGATGCGGGCTATCGGGGGATCCGCAGCTATCACACCCATCAGTCGTCGTCTTACCAATTCTCTTCGTATAGGTACCGAAGGACCCATGCCCCGTCAGGAACTGCGTGAAAAAGTACGAGGTCACACGAAAGGAGCACTCGCACCATCCACGCAGATCCCCTATCAATTCCCTAGTCCATCCAGTCTCTTTACCCCACTCCTCTCTCTCTGGCTGAAAATCAACTAGGAAGAAAATTGAAAGTTCTAAAATCCGACCAAGGAAAAGAAATTAGAAATGCAAGGACACGAAAATTTCTTGACGACCGAGGAATTTTTCACACACACTCAAATGTGTATACACCCGAACAGAATGGACGCATCGAGAGGGAAATGCGGACCATTAAGGAAGCAGCAACATCAGCTCTACTGGCTACTAACTTGGACTCAAATCTCTGGGCTGAGGCAATCTACTACGCAGTATTTACGATAAATCAGACTGGCACCAGTACATTGAAAGGAAAAACACCTGCAGAATTGTGGTATGGGAGACAAATCGACCTGCATAAGCTGAGAAGTTTTGGTTGTGAGTGCTATGTATTGACTGAAGACCACAAGAGAGGCAAACTGGATCCGAAGTCGGAAAAGGGGTACTTTGTTGGCTACGACGTGGAGTCACCAAGTTACAGAGTGTACCTGCCACACACCAGGACAATAGTGAGCTCTGGGAACGTAAAGTTTGATGATGAAAAAGAAAGAAGTATGACCGAAGTTGAGACAACCGCAAACGAAGAGCAAAATGAAGTGATAAATGAAGATGCTAAAGAAGAACCAAACTCAGATGAAGACAGACAAGAAGAACAAGTGACAAGGAAGGAAGAACGAGTTCAAACACCGAGAAACTCACCAGAGAAAAGGCAATTAAGAGACCGAAACAAACTCAAGGCACCTCAGAGGTATAGTCATCATGTCGCTGGCTACGTCAGAGGAGGAAGTGACAAAGTTTCAGCTCTCATAGGTGACATTGAGGACATATCTGTTGAGATGGCGCTGAAAGACAAAAATTGGAAGCGAGCCATGCAAGATGAGTATGATTCACTGGTCGAGAGGCAAACATGGAAGTTGGTAAAGTGCCCTGAAGGAGTCAAGCCGCTGACCTGCAGATGGATTCTTCGCGAGAAGGCAGATGGAAAGCTGAAGGCGAGACTGGTAGCTCGTGGCTTTGAACAGAGAGAAGGCATCGATTACGAAGGGACGTTCAGCCCAGTTGCCCGCTATGCCTCAATTCGACTCATCCTGAGTTACGCAACGTCCGAAAAATGGAAACTGATTTCCTTCGACGTGAAGACCGCATTTTTGTATGGAAAACTGGAGAAAGCTCTCTACATGAATCAACCCGAAGGTTTTGACGATGGCTCGGGATTTGTTTGTGAACTCTTCAAGGCTATTTATGGGTTAAAGCAAGCGCCCAAGCAGTGGAATCGTGAAATCACCGGAAGCTATCTTTTTCCCCCTTTTTTTTTTTTTTTTTTTTTTTTCTTCTTTCCCTTGTTTTACTATTTCATCATCATTTTTTTTTTTTTTTTTTTTTTACTATTTCATACATTTCATTTCATTTTTTTTTTTTTTTTTTTTTTTTTTTTACTATTTCATTCATTTCATTTCATTTTTTTTTTTTTTTTTTTTTTCCATATTTTCATCCTTGTCTGTCCCTATCCTCCTTTTCCTTCCTCTTCATAAGGCGACATACGTATCCATATAAAATCCGCCACGCATCCCGACTACCTATCATAGTCGGGATAATCTGTGCCACTGCCGGCAATTCCCGGGTTCCCAGTTCTCTGATTGCCTCCCTCTCTCCTCGTTCCATCTTACACAGTCGTAAAAACATGATGCGGGCTATCGGGGATCCGCAGCTATCACACCCATCAGTCGTCGTCTTACCAATTCTCTTCGTATAGGTACCGAAGGACCCATGCCCCGTCAGGAACTGCGTGAAAAGTACGAGGTCACACGAAAGGAGCACTCGCACCATCCACGCAGATCCCCTATCAATTCCCTAGTCCATCCAGTCTCTTTACCCCACTCCTCTGTCCATTTTTTCATCAATCTCGCCCGCGCCATCCGTCTTACCCCCGGCAGCCTTGCGTTTCCCACGGTGTACAGGAACGACCTCTCCGCAATCAACAACTGAATGGGAGGCACCGCCGCCACCACCTGAGCTTTCACTGCCGACACAGTTCTATAAGCACTCACCACGCGGAGAAGAATCTTTCTTTGACAAGCGACCATTTTCTTCTTGTGTGTGTCCCTCTTTATCGCGTTTTTCCAAATTGGGGCCGCATACAGGAGGACGCTGTGCACAACCCCGCTCAGTATTCTTCGCTTCTGGTAACCTGGTCCCCGCAAGTTGGGCATCAACCTAGTCAGATTGGCCACACTAGACATTGCCTTGTCAACTGTCACCTCTATGTGCCTAGCGAAAGTCAAACCACCATCCAAAGTGACTCCCAGATACTTTACAGATTTACTCGATTTTACAGTTGTACCCTCTATTGTAAACTCTATCTCTATTCATCCTGGAGCCCTCATTACACAGACCTCCGTCTTGTCCAGCCCAACCTCCAGCCTGTTCTCCTCATCCAATTCAAAACCATCCGGAACGACCGCTCCATCCTACTCTGCATCTCGGTCTTAGTTTCCGCCGCCGCCACCAAAACAAGATCATCAGCATACGCCACCGGGGTGACCCCCGTTGGGTACCGCAACCGGAGAACTCCATCATAAAGAAGATTCCACAGGGTGGGTCCAAGCATCGAACCCTGTGGAACTCCTGCTGAACAATCAAAACGACACCCAGGGCAACCCACACAACACGATCCCGGAAATACGACTCCAGAGCTGCCAACACATGAGGCTCCAGGCCCAACCGTCCAAGACTCTCCACGATCAGCTGCCAATCTGCCGTGTTGAAGGCGTTTTTAACATCGATAGTAACTATCGCAGCCCACGTATAATTGTCGTCGCTTACCAGCGATAAAACTTTCTTGATGGCCGTAATGGTGGACCTTCCTCCTGAACCCATGTTGGCCTTCAGAAAGAGCCCCGCCTTCTCCATCGCATCCGTCACCCTACCCAGGAGCAACCTCTCATAGATCTTCGCCGTAACATTTATGAGGCATATTGGTCGATATGAGGACGACAGCGCCGGATCTTTGCCCGGCTTCGGTATTAAGACCACCGAAGCCTCCTTACCCTTTGCGGAAAGCACTGATCCGTCAGATATTCGTTGAATACCGCCAAACAATACTCCAGGACACATGTCAAAAACCACTTTCACCGCCTCTACCGGCACCCTATCTGGCCCTGGGGCCTTCCTGTTCTTCATTCTCCTCACAGCTTCCCCAGCTCCTCGAGGAGAAACTCGGCGGAGAGCTCAGGTCCAACGTCA
The DNA here is from genome assembly GCA_020654155.1 of Novius pumilus. Taxonomy (NCBI): domain Eukaryota; kingdom Metazoa; phylum Arthropoda; class Insecta; order Coleoptera; family Coccinellidae; genus Novius; species Novius pumilus. The sequence continues at coordinate 8,240 of JAIFOV010000018.1, forward strand.
CCCGGTCCCCAGTGGGCAATATCCGCCCTCCGGAAACAGTCCCCTGACAAACGCCATCTTCCTCCTCACCGGCAGCCTCGGCGGGGCAAGACTCCCATTTTCTTCGTCACTATACGATAACCCGTACCCCACACGTCTTCGTCCAGATCTTTCAGTACTTCTCTCCATCTTTCCCTCTTCGCCCTTCTGACCATTTTTTTAGTTCTGCTTTAACCTCCTCGCCTTGTTCACCACCTCTTCCCCTCCTATTCCCTGTGTATTTTCCTCCTCAACCCATCATACATCCTTTTCTTGGCCGCCATCTCCTCGTTCCACCAATACCCTGTCACACCCTTTCCCAGAGGTACCACCCGCGTCGAGGCCTTCACGAGCGCGACCACCCTTTCCATCAAATTATCGGATGTTATGAGCGACAGTTCCTTTCGAGAGAAATACGGAAATCGGGAAGGGAGAACACCGATCTTCCCCTCCTCTTCTCCGCCACGTTACAGGAAGAAACATCAACATAAATATGCCCATGATGGGTATACGGATTCTCGAAGTTAATATTCCACCCCGCAATTCTATGTAAAATAACCTCGGATACCAGGGTGACGTCGATCGAAGAACCGGAAGTACCCCTACGGAACGTAAGCGACCCATCATTTACGCACGCCAGCCGCGTTTGAGTGGCCCAGTCCTCGATATAAGCGCCTCTGGCATTTCCGATACGGGATCCCCACCAGGCCGACCAAGAATTGAAGTCCCCGATCACCAGTAACTTCCTCCTCTTTTCCACCTCCACAAATACCGAGTCCGCAAATTCGGTAAACACATCAAAAGACACATTGGGAGATACGTATACCGCGACGAGAAAAAGATCCTCCAAAATTCGGAACCCCAAGAAACCCCTTCCTGTCAGGAATTCCTCGGCTGTTACGTTCTGGTTCAGTACCTTGACAGCCACATCAACTTTGCTATCCACTAGCCACCCACCTCTCCCAACAATGGCCTTATTTGGCTCCGACACCATGAGTATGTCAACCCCATCCTTTTCAGCCGCAAGCAACGCAAAATCATGTGCCATTCTGGATCTCCCCAAATTCGTCTGGAGTATCCTAAGATTACCCGCCGCCTTTACCCTAGCGTTTATCGATGCGTGAGACATATCTGTTTATAAATATACCCCCCCAGAACAACCGAGCGACACGCCTGAACAGACAGTGCATAAAATCTCCCCAAATACACAAACGTAATAATATAAAACATGCGAATAGAACAACGAACATAAACTTTCTAAAACAATCTAAAAACTGCAATAAACGCTACCTTTCGTCAGGTACATCTCCCTGCCCTTCCACCAACCTCTTTTTGCATCTACCCGTCGCCGTCCTATGGCCAGTCTCGCCACAATCCAGGCACTGGGGGGGCACTTGGCAAAAATGAATAGAAATTAAGTTGGTAGAAGTGAAAATTACTAAACTATAATATGTGTGAGTTGGTAACAAATTAGTAACTGTTAGTTAGTTCTCTGATTAACCTATGAAAGAAAAGCAACGGAACGTGCTCCGATTTTGTATCTGCAAATTTTATAATTATATTTGTCCATCGAAGGAAATTGTCAGTTGGTTTTTTGCTTGTCAAAACAAGCACATTTGAAGGAGCAAAAAGGTATGTTTTTCTGTTACATAAAAAGACGTTAAATTTGAAAAGAAAAATTGTAATCGCACATGCTTTAAATTGACTCTAATCTTCACTTCTACTCTACAGGTACCTTTTTGTAAAACATATATTTTTGTAACTGGAAACAAAAATAAAACGTTATTAACTACGTCTGGTTTACAATTCCTTGGAGGTGTCACGGATCAAATAGTCAACAGGTTATGGGCCCAGCAAGTGGTGTAATCTCATCTCCAAGGAAAAGTATGTGAAAGTGGAGAAAAATTGAAAGGCAGGTCGGAGCAGAACATCGCACGAAGGAATTTTGTTCGACAAAACTGTCAAGCAAAAATTATTTGAAATTGTACAAATCAAAAGGCCATAACACTAAAAATGGACGCTGTAAAATCACAACTAGTGATGTTGAGTCAAAATTCACAAGGAGTGGTGAATTACGTACCATGGAGGTTAAAATTAGATGCTGTCCTGCGAAACAAAAAGTTGTATGAAGTTGCAACCGGGGTCAAGGTCAAACCGGAAGGAGCTGAAAACGTCCCTGCTGTTGTCGCATGGAATGAGAAGGACATGGAGGCTCTGCAACTTATTGTTTTGAATGTCAGTGACCAGATTGCATATAAAATTGCAAATTGCAAAACGTCGAAAGCTATGTTGGACAGACTAGTTTGTTTGTATGGCACGAAAACAGAGATGAATATGGAAATTATGAGACGAAAGCTGTTTACCTGCACGTTTGATGAAAACAAAACAGTAGCTGAAAACTGTATGGAAATTTTGTCCATAGGTGATGAATTGTCCAATGGTGGAGAACCAGTGCCAGAGTCGTGGATGATGACCAGAATTCTGAAAATGTTGCCAACGAGACTCGCTCATTTTCGAACATCATGGGACAATGTGCCTGCAATCGATAAAAGCTTGACAACGATGATCGAGAGACTGAGACTCGAGGATGATCGGCAAAACGACGAAAATGGTGAACCGGAGGCAAGCTCAAGCAACTCACTCATGGCGAGGAAATGCAATAGACAACAAGGAAAGTCACTGAACAAGAAAGACAAAGGACAAGGAAACTGTTACAAGTGTGGACAGACAGGACACTTCAGGAAAGATTGTCGTAACAAACCTTGTGCCAAATACCTGGCCTACTGCAAGAAGACGTACAGCTGCAATTCATGTGGACAGAAGGGACATTTCGCAAAAGATTGCACACAACGCAAAGATGAAAGTTCGGATTCGCAAGGTTCGCGCAAGTCACCCGCTGTCTGGATGACAGCAAGTCTGAAGACCACCGACCTGGACAACCTCAAAAACTCGAAAGACAGGATGACAGCGTGGTATCAAGACAGTGGTGCGACACAGCACATGACTTCGCGACGAGAATGGTTTAGAGAATACAACAAATTACAAGCTCCTGTGTCTGTTCTCTTGGGAGATTCAACTACCATAGATGGCGTTGCAGTCGGAACAGTGGAATTGGAAGCCTTTGACGGCAAAGAATGGAACCCGATTGTATTGAAAGATGTCTTGCATGTACCTGACCTGAAGTTCAACTTATTTTCTGTAAGTCACATGCTCGATCAAGGATTCAAAATGAAGTCCGACAAAGGAAAGTCAGAATTCGTAACGGCTGAGGATGGAGTCACAGTTGGATTGGCAAAACGACAAGGAAACCTATACAAAATGATGTTGAGAAGAGGACAACAACAGCTGAGCCTGGCCACAATGTCAATTCGAACTTGGCATGAAAGGTTAGCACACCAAAATGTGAACTATGTACGAAAGGCATTGGACAAGAAGGAAATAAATTACGTGGACGACTGGAACGACTACCTGTGTGCAAGTTGTACGAAAGGCAAGCAGCATCGTGAAAGTCATCCAAACAACGAGAAGACAGCAAATCAACCACTGGAACTAGTTCACGTTGACATGGGTGAGATGGATGAACGCTCGCTAGGTGGCGCTAAATACTGCCTCTTGTTCAAAGATGATTTCTCGCACTTTCGAACCGTTTTCTTTATGAAAACAAAAGACGAGGCACCTGAGAAACTGGAAACGTTCGTAAAGTTGGCTGAAAATCAACTAGGAAGAAAATTGAAAGTTCTAAAATCCGACCAAGGAAAAGAAATTAGAAATGCAAGGACACGAAAATTTCTTGACGACCGAGGAATTTTTCACACACACTCAAATGTGTATACACGAACAGAATGGACGCATCGAGAGGGAAATGCGGACCATTAAGGAAGCAGCAACATCAGCTCTACTGGCTACTAACTTGACTCAAATCTCTGGGCTGAGGCAATCTACTACGCAGTATTTACGATAAATCAGACTGGCACCAGTACATTGAAAGGAAAACACCTGCAGAATTGTGGTATGGGAGACAAATCGACCTGCATAAGCTGAGAAGTTTTGGTTGTGAGTGCTATGTATTGACTGAAGACCACAAGAGAGGCAAACTGGATCCGAAGTCGGAAAAGGGGTACTTTGTTGGCTACGACGTGGAGTCACCAAGTTACAGAGTGTACCTGCCACACACCAGGACAATAGTGAGCTCTGGGAACGTAAAGTTTGATGATGAAAAGAAAGAAGTATGACCGAAGTTGAGACAACCGCAAACGAAGAGCAAAATGAAGTGATAAATGAAGATGCTAAAGAAGAACCAAACTCAGATGAAGACAGACAAGAAGAACAAGTGACAAGGAAGGAAGAACGAGTTCAAACACCGAGAAACTCACCAGAGAAAAGGCAATTAAGAGACCGAAACAAACTCAAGGCACCTCAGAGGTATAGTCATCATGTCGCTGGCTACGTCAGAGGAGGAAGTGACAAAGTTTCAGCTCTCATAGGTGACATTGAGGACATATCTGTTGAGATGGCGCTGAAAGACAAAAATTGGAAGCGAGCCATGCAAGATGAGTATGATTCACTGGTCGAGAGGCAAACATGGAAGTTGGTAAAGTGCCCTGAAGGAGTCAAGCCGCTGACCTGCAGATGGATTCTTCGCGAGAAGGCAGATGGAAAGCTGAAGGCGAGACTGGTAGCTCGTGGCTTTGAACAGAGAGAAGGCATCGATTACGAAGGGACGTTCAGCCCAGTTGCCCGCTATGCCTCAATTCGACTCATCCTGAGTTACGCAACGTCCGAAAAATGGAAACTGATTTCCTTCGACGTGAAGACCGCATTTTTGTATGGAAAACTGGAGAAAGCTCTCTACATGAATCAACCCGAAGGTTTTGACGATGGCTCGGGATTTGTTTGTGAACTCTTCAAGGCTATTTATGGGTTAAAGCAAGCGCCCAAGCAGTGGAATCGTGAAATCACCGGAAGCTTTGAAGAAATTGGATTGTTCAACACCGATGATGATCCAAGCGTTTTTTTCAACAAAGAAAGAACCATTATTGTAGCACTGTTTGTCGACGACGGCCTGGTGGCAGGAAAAGAAGAAAAAGAAATATTCAAACTTTTGAACCAGATCAAAAATAAGTTTGAAATTACATACTGCAAGACCATCCCGAAGGAGTTCTGTTATCTTGGCATGGAGCTGAAAATTGACTCGAACGGAATCACTGTGAGTCAACCGAGGTACGTGGAGAAAATCCTTCGCAAGATGAACCTCGAGAACTGCAACCCAGCTCCAACACCAATGGAACCAGGAATGGCAACAAAGAAGGAGGAATTTTTAAACGATGAGAAAGTGCCAGCTGGAACACCATATCGAGAGGCCATTGGCAGCCTGCTTTATCTCGCAACTGTGTCGAGGCCGGACATTAGTTTTGCTGTAAATTACTTAAGTCGACAATGCTGCAATCCCATGAAAAGTCACTGGAAGATGGTAAAAAGAGTATTTCAATACTTGAAAGGAACTCCAAACGCAGGAATCCGTTTTGGAGGAGACGGGAACTTTAAAGTGTTCACTGATGCAGATTTTGGAGGAGAAAAAGAGACGATGAAATCAACAAGTGGAGGTTTGATCCTCAGGGGAGGACCCATAGTTTGGTATTCGCAACGACAGAAACTTGTAGCAACTTCAACAGCAGAAGCAGAATATCGAGCCGCTTGTGAAGTCATCGACGACGTGTGCTGGATCAGAAGATTGGCAACCGAACTTCAAATCCTGCAAAACGACCAACCGTTTCCCATGTTTGTTGACAACAAATCAGCTGTTCATATGCTGATGAACACTCACGAGGGTAAAGTAAACAAAGGAAAGAAACACATAGAAATCGCACGCAAGTTCATTCAACAACATGTTGACATTACTGTGTCTGTCGAACATGTTGAAAGCGCAAAGCAAATTGCAGACATTTTAACAAAACCTTTGAACAAGAATTTATTTGAAAAATTTTGTAGTCATTTGATTGAGAAGGAGTGTTGAGAATAAATCAAATGTTAGGTTAAGTGATAGGACCTGTCAAAAATGAATAGAAATTAAGTTGGTAGAAGTGAAAATTACTAAACTATAATATGTGTGAGTTGGTAACAAATTAGTAACTGTTAGTTAGTTCTCTGATTAACCTATGAAAGAAAAGCAACGGAACGTGCTCCGATTTTGTATCTGCAAATTTTATAATTATATTTGTCCATCGAAGGAAATTGTCAGTTGGTTTTTTTGCTTGTCAAAACAAGCACATTTGAAGGAGCAAAAAGGTATGTTTTTCTGTTACATAAAAAGACGTTAAATTTGAAAAGAAAAATTGTAATCGCACATGCTTTAAATTGACTCTAATCTTCACTTCTACTCTACAGGTACCTTTTTGTAAAACATATATTTTTGTAACTGGAAACAAAAATAAAACGTTATTAACTACGTCTGGTTTACAATTCCTTGGAGGTGTCACGGATCAAATAGTCAACAGTATCGTTAAAAAATTTTTAATGTTTTTCTTTACTTAAAATCGATGAAACTGAACCTACAGAACCCGTCGGATGGAAAAACGACTTAAGTAACTATTTCCTTTTCAAATATTTAAGTAGGTTATTTTTATTAATAACACCTGAATTCAATGTGATTGCCTTCTTAATTAGTTACTCTTTACGATTACAAAGTTTTTTTTTTCATCAAATTGACTTGAACGTTGTTAAAAAACTATTTGAAAACTTTAAATCGATTTTACTCAAAACTAGATTTTTGGGGTTAAACCGTTTTTCCATCCAATGACACATATGGAGGTTGAAACATTGGAACATTTCGAAATGAGCGTCCTTTTCTAGCCAGGCCGCCTTCAAATCAAATGCCGTCCGGCAAATACAGGCCGTTCGGCCCGTAAATACGATCGTTATGTCAATCAACGATATCAGATAAGCAACTCGAAACGAGAAACGAAAATTCGATTCTTGGCCGGACGATTTAATAGCCCATAAATATAGGATATTATGTTGGAACGAAGGTTTTCGCGGAGTGTTTCATATATTTTCGACGTATTTTGGGTTTCCATCCGCGTAAAACGAACTCAAATATAATTTGAAAACTTTATTTTGCGACGTTTCGACGATATCTCAATCGTCCTTTTCAAGCGATAAACATTGAGAAATAAAACTGACAATAACCAAAAATACAAACAAGTGACTGGTGTTCCTATGGGTTCCCATTATCGCCTGCAATCGCTAACCTTTATTTAGACATCTTCGAAACAAAAGCGTTGCAAAATGCAGTCAAAAAACCGAAAATTTGGCTGCGATATATCGATGACATATTTTTCGCATGGGAACACACTGAGGACGAATTGAACGATTTTCTAAATTACTTAAATGACATTGCAGAACCAATTAAATTCACTTTGGAAACAGAAAAAGAACAGAAGTTACCATTTTTAGATATTCTCCTCTACAAAAAAGAAACAAACGACTAGGACATACAGTATATCGAAAACCTACTCACACCAATAGATATATACATGGAAAATCCCACCATCATCCATCACAGAAATATGGAGTTTTAAAAACATTGTTAACGAGATCCAAGAGACTGGCAGATCCAAACAATATCGATGAAGAACTCGATAATTTGAAACATATTTTTGAAGAAAATGGTTTCGAAAGAGAACAAATACGTTATGTTTTTGATAAAAGTGAAATGCCAAGATCAAGAACATTAGAAAACACTTTCTCAAATGGTACCGTTATATTGCCTTATATCAAAGGGTGCACCGACGTAATAGGGAGGATTCTGAATAAAAAATACATAAGACCAGTGTATAGACCATTTCGAACAATTCAAAGCTTTTTCAGATTACCTAAAGATCGTATTCTTTTAGAGGATCAAGGAGTGTATAACATTCGCTCGACATGCGAAAAAGCTTACATAGGCCAAATGAATCGTCGAATATCAACACGAGTGACAGAACATCAATTAGCTGTGAGGAGGAAGCAACCATTATCTGCTTTATACCGTTACATGGCAGAAACTGGTCACAATATTGATTTCGAAATGACGAAAGGAATAGCTAACATCACGAATTTAAAAAAACGTCTGATTCGAGAATCTATAGAAATTTATAGTCGTCCGAACTTCAACAATCGAGATGATACGCTAAATTTATCACAAATTTGGAAAATCGCTTTAAATTGCAACCGAAGGAGTACTCGAAATAATCGAAGAAGGCGAAGCCGGGTCAACCTCAGACGAAAATGAGCACAACCGAAGGATCGACAGACCCGATCCAACAAGGACTGCTACGATCCCAGACGAACCTCACCGTTATTTTTAAGATCAACTAGACCGTGACTTTTTCGATTGTCAGTTTTATTTCTCAATGTTTATCGCTTGAGAAGGACGATTGAGATATCGTCGAAACGTCGCAAAATAAAGTTTTCAAATTATATTTGAGTTCGTTATACGCGGATGGAAACCCAAAATAATATAAATAATAAAAAAAATATAGGATATTATTTTTAGATATGATTGTAAGCGGTACTGTACCGGCGCTGTAATCAAGCGTCCGGCAGTCAGTCGTTGTTGAAACTTGGGAGCGAAGCAACCGTAACGACGCACAGTGCGGCCGATTGCCGAAAAGCTGGTCAAAAGTATAAAAAAAAAGTCTCTAGCTAGAGTTTTTTTATGTTTGGGTTGACTTCATAGATACTCTAGGAATCAGAAACCGTCAATAGTAGCGTCCCCTTACTCAAATCTCGTTCTTCATCCCAGTTGGCATGCGCCCCTTATCCGAGTGCTATACTACAGTCAACACATAGTGAACAGTAACTGCTCCGTTACGACCGTGTAAAACTATTCGTACTGAAGAGGAACAAGCGGAAAAAATGGAATCTACTTCTAAAGGTTAGTTATATATGTTTGAAAATTTATAGAAGCTAACTGTTCATCAGAAAATTTTAAAATTATAAATGTAGGAGCATATTTTTCTTTCTCTTTCAATAAAAATTTGAGTTGTGAAAGAAGAAAGTAATATATTGCTGCTGACTTCCGTTAGAATTTTGTTGGAGATTATTTGTAAAAGTATTATCTACCAAATAAAACAAGATTCAGCTGCCGAGACCTGCCGATTGAGTTTTTATGCATGTATTCAAGAATAAAGAACATAGTACGTATTAAACGACACAGAGAGATAATCGCATCTATAAAGTAAATATGCTTATGTATACGTCGTGTGTCGGTCAATCAAAAGTAAACAAACAATATATATATTTGAACACTACATCTTACGTATTTTCGTGTATGATATGTGTAGAAAAGAAAGAGCAAGACAAACGTTTAGCAAGTTTGGTTAGCAATCGGAGCTAGTTCTATCGATATTCGATATTCGTGCGTGTGTATTTGCGTTCGTTTGCTTCATAAGGCCCCGTTCATAGTGGCATGTTTGCGTGATAATATTTGTGTTTATATTATTTGTCCCTGTAGTCATCGAACACTTTTGTTTTGTTTTTAGGTATCAGTACTTCGATTCAAGGTGGCTTCACGAGACTGCAATTTTTCGAATCTATAAAAGATATTATGAAAGATAATTTGGATTGTATATGTGCAAGAGTTGTACGAATTGTGTCTCCAAACCAAGATTCTGAAGTCGTGTTATCAGATTTAGACAAAGCAACGATAGCAAACTTGGTATTTAAAATGAGAACAAGATGGAACGCAAGTAATAGGTCACAGATTGGTTTTGAAAAAAATGGTGATTGGCTGCAAAAATGTGTTGAATTAAGCGCTGTAACTACCAAAATCAAGGTTTCTGGAGTTGAAAAAAAAGATTGTGGTCGGCCACAACGCAGTGTTTCAGAGTCTTCTGAGCGAAGTAAGCGGAGGAAGACAGCAGATTTACGAGCGACAGTATCGACTGAAATACTCCTTCACTCAGTAACAACTAAACTGAGGTCTGAGGGACAAAATGATTTTGCAAAAGTGGTGGCCGATATCTCACGAGGTAGTCCTACGAAAGCTACGAAGTACAGAAGATCAGTAGAATCCATAACTAATTATGTGCCTTTTTCCAATGACGAAGCATTATCATTATTTATCGAACTCGGATTGTCACAAAGTAAATACCAGCAGCTACGTAATGCTCATTTGCAAAAAAAGTCAAAAATGATTCCATCGTACATATAAGAATCTGCGCAAATCAAAATTACTTTGTTACCCACATTCAGGTCTTTCAGTAACCTCCAATTATGCAGTAGTGGAACTGCAAGCATTATTGGACCACACAACTGAACGTATTCTTCTGTCTCAAGTAGAAGTTGTTAAAATTCTATCGCAGACAAAACTAGAAAATTTGACTTTAATTGGCAAGTGGGGCTGTGACGGTAGTTCGGGGCACAGTGAATATAAGCATAAGCTGGACCCAAATAGCAGTAGCGATGACAGTGTGTTTTTTACGTCTTTTGTCCCACTACAATTTGTGCATATTGACTCTTTAACAAAGGAAACTACTGTAATTTGGAAAATCCGAGACCATCATCTCCAAGGTATTGTCGGCCTATAAAGATTGAATGTGCGAAAGAAACAGAACATTTAACAAAAATAACTACGGACAATGTGAATCAACAGATACAGAATTTGAGTAGATATACAACTACTATTAACGCCACAAAAGTATGTGTTAGTTATAATTTGTCGTTGACAATGATTGATACTAAAGTTTGCAATTCATTGTCCGAGACGAAATCTGCGATGCGTTGTTATCTATGCGGTTGTACATCGAAAGATTTCAACGCCATAGATGCAATGCTACAGAAGGAAATTTCTGCAGATCAGTTGAAATTTGGCCTATCTTCTTTGCACTGTTGGATTCGATGTTTTGAGTTTTTGTTGCATTTGTCTTACAAATTGAATATCATGAAATGGCAGGCTCGCTCAAAAGAAGAAAAAGAATCAGTCGAAAAAAGAAAAAAATATATACAAGAAGCTTTTAAAACAGAATTGGGCTTGAATGTTGACAAGCCAAAGCCCGGAAGTGGAACTTCGAACGATGGCAACACTGCTCGATGTTTTTTCGAAAAATATGTAATATCTGCAAAAATAACCGGCATTGATGAAGATATAATACATCGGTTTTATATCATATTACAAGCTATTTCTAGTGGTTTTGAAATTAATGTGGATAATTTTCGGGAGTATGCTGTGGAATTAGCCAGAAAAATCGTTGACACGTACAGTTGGTATTATATGCCCACTTTGGTACATAAGCTTTTAATTCATGGTCCACAAATAATACAGCATGCAGTGTTACCTATCGGTCAAATGTCCGAAGATGCTCAGGAGGCTTGCAATAAATTTTTTCGAATGTATCGCTTACATTATGCGAGAAAAAATTATCGTCAAAAACAATGGAGGACGTATTTAAACGGTTTTAATTGCTTCGGATCCATACATTTCCAGTTGCCGAAAGTTGCCTGTTAAGCCGCTTAAATCTTTATCCAAGGAAACGATTAATCTATTATCGCCCCCATCTGTACATTGTGACGAAGAAGATAAACAAGAATCAGCTGAAAGTAGCTCGGTCTCAGAGTCTGGTACAGATGTAGATGATTACGACTGTGATGACAATGAAAACTTTTTCTTGTAATATTGGTAATTTTTGCAAACGAAAACAATACTGTATTTAATATTAACAGTGTATTTAATATTAATATACAATTTTGGAGCACCGTTTGAACGTTTTTTATTTGATAATAGGCGAAATTCCGTACATAGGACACGAAATTTGTAATCAGTGACCCCAAAACCATGAAAAACGATATGTAACTTGATTATGACATATAATACATGATATTTCACCCCCAAGGGTGGTCAACAGGGTATGAAGGGAGTTAAATTCCACACATTTGACATAAAATTTGAAATCAGCGACCCCAAAAACCCCTATGGTTTAATTTTAAAATGAATTACTTGAATTTTCGACTTTTGACCAGCTTTTCGGTAATCGGCCGCACTGTGCGACGTGTGGTTGCCGTTAGTGTATCATTTCGTTCTACAAGAATAAAGTGCTTGAAATCAACGACGATTATTGATTGTGTCCTATCCTTTTGGAAAACGAGCAATCTGGAAATTTCCTACAAAATTGGGGCTCAGCGGGATCTGTACAAGACCACGTGTTTCAACGACGACGACGACGTCCACGACGAAACGACGAGAAGACTACGGAAAGCAAAAAGAAACGAGGATCTACGACGTGCGAGTATTGAAGTACATATAACGACGTGGAAAAGGCCGAAAGGGAGTAGTAAGTCTTTTCAAATTAATTTCTTCGAATCGCAATGGAGAATTTGGCTTCTAACCCGCGTATTTTGGGTAACATCAAAACGCAAAACAAAGGCGATTGTAGCGCTGCATCGCCTTACCCATGGCGAAGATGGCGATCGATGTAATCGACAACGCCTCCGCGAGTTCAGAGGTTTGGACTTGGATGAAGACGGACACTTAGAAAAATTAAGCAGGTGAACAAAATGAGCAAATATGATCGAATATGGGTGTAGAAAATACGGAACTGTGAATTTTGTTGAGTTTGATCGGGTCACAATTCCACACGGATTGACTTAACAAGCCGTGTATTCTTTAGCGGTTTCTTGTATGTAATAACAGAGGAAAGTGAACGGTGCTGTCGGTACGGTTTACTGTGCTAAACTGGTATACAAAAAAAATGAAATCTATCCTAAACTAATTTTACAAAGAAACGATGGTGTGAGAAGGCGTGCAAGGGAGGCGATGAGTCATTGGGGTTTTTACCCAGATGTTGGGTATTGTCGCTTTCGTGGAATATACCTAGGAGTTGAATGAGTTAGGGTCCGACACCGGAACCTGCTCTCAAATCTTATTCTAGATTTCGGAACATACACCCCGCCTTGAACTAACTGGTTCAAGAAACTTAAGCTATACAAACTGTCTTCTCATCAAGAAATACTTAAGATTTAAATTCTGGTCACTATCATCTACACAGTCTTCAAACTGTCCTTACTCAATTGGTAACGGCGCCACTCGCGAAACTGATCGTCTATAGACTCCTGACGCAGTCTTCACCTCTACCACTCTGACGTGTCCATCTTCACCCGGAAAAACACTCACTATTCGACCCAGTCTCCACTGACGCGGGGGTAGATTGTCATCCCGCAGTGTAACCATGGTGCCCACTTGAATGTTCTCCACGGCGCAATTTCTCCATTTGGAACGAACGTGGAGTTGGTTCAGATAGTCTTTGGACCACCGCTTCCAGAAGTATTGTTTGGCTCGTTGTACGGATTCCCATGCTGATAAACGGTTTGTGGCGACGGCAGTCACATCCAGTTCGGGTAAGCTTCCAAATTCGCTTCCGATAAGAAAGTGCGCGGGGGTGAGGGCTCGCAAATCGTTGGGATCATCGGATACAGGGGATATGGGACGGGAATTGAGGACTGCCTCTATTTCATTCACATATGTCAAAAGCTCTTCGTAGGTATATAGTCTGTCACCCACGGCCTTAAAAGAAGCGTTTTAAAAGATTTGACCGCGGCCTCCCATAACCCTCCAAAATGTGGCGAATTCGGCGGAGAGAAATGCCATTCGACCCCTTTTCCCGCCAAGAAACTATCCAATGCCGTGCGACTCTTGTCTGATTCTAAAGATTTTTTGAAAAGTTCAAATTCATTTTGGCTCCGCGGAAATTTGTAGCGTTGTCCGAATAGATCCTAGATGACACACCTCGTCGTACAAAGAACCTGCGCAAGCCGCCAACAAACGACTCCGTGGTCAAATCCGAAATTAGTTCGATGTGGACGGCTTTGGAAGAGAAGCACGCGAAGATACAGGCGTAAACTTTAACCTTTCCACGATTTCGAACTACAGATTGCTTCATGAAGAACGGTCCGCAGTAATCGACACCCGTATTCAGAAATGGTCTGTTTGGCGTAACGCGGTCTACCGGTAACTCGCCCATGAAATAGGGAACTTTATTTGGAGATGCTCTAGAGCAGGTCACGCATTCACGAATTACCGATTTCGTCATGACTTTACCATTTATAGGCCAATAGGATGATCGGACTGAATTGAGTGTGGCTTGAACTCCACTATGATAATTTAAAGCGTGCGCTTGACGAATGATTAGTTTAGCCACGTGATGGTTTTTTGGCAGTATGATAGGATATTTAGATGAATACGGTAAATCGGACTTTCGTAGTCGACCACCCACTCTGAGTATACCATATTCGTCTAAAAAGGGATTTAAATCACGTAAGTTTCTACCGTGAGTATATTTATTTTTCAAAAGAGCTTTTCTTTCTTGTTCGAAGCTCTCTTTCTGGACGACTTTAATTATAACCCGTTGCGCCTTTCTTAGCTCCGAAACACCTAAGTTGCCCAGATCTTTATTTCCTTTCCTACGACCATTATTGTAAAACCTGAATATATAGGCCACAATGCGTTGAAGTTTGGAAATATTCGAATACCTCTCTAGAAGAAGTAATTCTCGATGGTTACAATTTAACGTCTTGACCACTTTTAATTCAGTTAAAGGGACCTTCTCGAAATTATTGGTCGGCCAGTTGGCCTCTTCCAAATATAACCACTGTGGGCCAGATTTCCATCTGGAATTATTCAAAAATCGACCGGTAATTGTCCGCGTGATAAAAAGTCGGCTACGTTCTCATGTGTCGGCACATGTCTCCAAGATAAAGAAGCTATAGTATCGTTTATTTCGACAACCCGATTTGCTACGAACGTTTTTAACCTGCTTGGATGAGTGTTGATCCACTGTAAAACTATCGATGAGTCGGTCCATAAAACAACTCGATCAATAGGTCGTACTAGTGCCTTCATTACTAATTTAACTAAACGGGCCAGAACAAGAGCTCCACATAATTCCAATTTGGGGATCGTAAGTGATTTAACTGGTGCTACCTGATTTTTCGAACATAGTAAATTTACAAATGACTGCCCTTCTTGGTTTATTGAACGTAAATATACACAGGCGCCATAAGCTCTTTCGCTTGCGTCACAAAACCCATGCAGCTCAACCCGTATGGCTTCCTGTATTATGGTTTTGCGGTTGAATCGCAAACTGTTCAACAATTCCAATTGGTTCTTTAACGTTAACCACGAAGTATGCAAATTTTGCGGCAAAGATTCGTCCCAATTTAAATTACGTTTCCACAACTCCTGTATTAATACTTTTGCTACCACGGCTACTGGCCCTATTAATCCCATCGGATCGTAAAGTTTAGCTATGCTTGACAGCACATTCCTCTTTGTTATAGGGTATCGAAATTTTTCGGATCAACTTTATAACAAATTTCATCCGCATCTTTATCCCATTTTATGCCTAGTGCTTTTGCTTTGGTGTCGTTTTCTTTAATATTCCAAAATTTTGTCAGGTATTTTTGGATCGAATCTACTGCTAACATGCACCGCCTTGCAGGAGTCCTATTATTAACCGATTCAACTCGTCCTGCAACTATCCAGCCTAATTTCGTTTTCTGCAATTTCACTTGCCGGTCATTGATCGCGATTTGACCGACACAGAGCAGATCGTAAAACAATTCAACACCGAGTAACGCGTCGATCGTTCGCGGTTTTTGAAATTCTGGATCCGCGAGTTGCAAATTCGGAGGAATACTGAGTTCTGTACGATTGATGAATTCATTCGGAATAAGATCACAAATTTGTTCAATAACTAAGAACTCTGCCGTAGATTTATAACCTTCGTTAGTCGAGTGTAGTTGTGTACTAACCGCATGCTTTACTCTGGTCTCTAAAGCGCTCAAACTGGCAACCGGTATGTTAACCGATCGTAGATTTAGTTTTAATTTTTGCGCGAACTTTTTAGTCATAAAGTTTGATTGTGATCCGTTGTCTAATAACACGCGCGCGGGGATAAATTGACCATCACGGATCTAAAATTCACAATGGCTGTTGAAAGAATAACCTGGGACCCTACGAATGAACTAAAAACTTTCGATTTTTCCTCAAATTCTTCCGACGTAGATGCGGAATCGGGTAGTTTGCCGTGATTCATTTTTATGGTGTCCCTTTTTTCGTTATAATGTAAAAGCGTATTGTGCTTTTTATTGCACTTTCTACAGTTCGACCCCTTGCATTGGTCGTTTCGGTGACCTGCCCGGAAACAATTGAAACACAACTGGTTTGTTCTGACAACTTCTACCCGCTCCTTTGTATTCATTTTCAAGAAATTTTCGCACTGTCGTAAAGGATGTGATTTCTTGCAGATGACACAGCTTCCTTCGAAACTGGTTGTTGAAAACGCATGCCGTTTGGGCATTGTCCCGTCGGAAGTTTTCGGAAATTGTGACGTAGTCTTATTGATATTCATGGCTGTGATTTCTAATATTTGACAACGATCTTCCACAAACGAAAAAGTTTTTCTAATTTAGGCATATCTCGACCCGTAATTGTTTTTTCCCATTCTTTATGAGTGTTGCGATCTAATTTTGACGTAACTGTATAAATTAGTAAAGTGTCCCACTTATCGACTGGTTCACCTAAAGATTCGAGAGCACGTAAATGCGATTGGATGGTGTCGATTAATTTGCGCATTTCAGTAGCTGATTCTTTGTGTAATGCTGGTAATTCCATAAGGGTTTTTACGTGGTTTTGAACGATGATACGATTGTTCGAGTATCTTTCAATTAATGCCTTCCACGCGATTTCGTAATTTTTATCCGAGAATGATAAAGCGCTGATGATCTTTTGAGCTTCGCCTTTTAAACAAGAACGCAAGTATTGAAATTTTTGTGTCCCGGATATACTAGGGTTTTCGTGTACTGCGGATTTAAACTGACTATGAAAATCTAACCATTTTTTAAACGTTCCGTCAAATGTCGCTAACTCTAAAGCCGGTAATTTTATGCAATTAAGATTGTCGGTATTCGTAGAATTGCCCTTTCGGTCTATTAAATCATGTGCTTTCCCTAATATTCGGTAGTAATCGTTCTCGAACGCGTCAAATTCGGATGTGTCATCGGGATCTATATTTTGCTGTAATTCTTCGAACGCTTCTAAAATTTTACCCTCCGTTAATTTCGATAGTCGAAGCTTTATGTCGCCAAAACTATTCGCGTTGTTAGGGTCGCCAATAAATGCTGCGAATTTCGTGAGCTTAGTTTTGAGAGCACCGCGTTGACGTTTTAAAGTAATTAATTCTTCGGCATTACTCATTTCGCGAGTTTAAATGAAACAGAGGCTAATCAGGTGTATCGTATGGATTTGGAGCGAATTCTTGACTTACCGCCCCTGAGTGATTTGAGATTACGAGCAGCTCCACGTCCGGCGTCTCCGTTTCGTATTTGCGATGCGTGGAATGAGTGTCGGTCTATCCTTGTGGTGATTATTCTTCTTCGCTGATAAATTCCAACTTCTTCACTTCAGATCGCTGGGTGGCTTGTGGCTGTAGATTCCCTTAGTATTGTGGATTATTTTGCGTTGACTTTCCTAAGTCGGGGTGAATTGGGCCTTGGAAGTTTCACTCTTGAAACTCAAGACTTCTTATATTCTGCACTTTTGGTGTTTTGTAAGAACACCCACAATTTTGGCACTGATTAATGCGGCTCGAAGGACCATGTAGAAAATACGGAACTGTGAATTTTGTTGAGTTTGATCGGGTCACAATTCCACACGGATTGACTTAACAAGCCGTGTATTCTTTAGCGGTTTCTTGTATGTAATAACAGAGGAAAGTGAACGGTGCTGTCGGTACGGTTTACTGTGCTAAACTGGTATACAAAAAAAATGAAATCTATCCTAAACTAATTTTACAAAGAAACGATGGTGTGAGAAGGCGTGCAAGGGAGGCGATGAGTCATTGGGGTTTTTACCCAGATGTTGGGTATTGTCGCTTTCGTGGAATATACCTAGGAGTTGAATGAGTTAGGGTCCGACACCGGAACCTGCTCTCAAATCTTATTCTAGATTTCGGAACAATGGGTATGTAACATTTTGGGTATAAACACCGACGACGATGACGCCGATATCAACGAATATATTGTGCGTGCTTTATCGAATATCCAGTTACTGCAACCGACAAACGAAGACGAGGACGACGATATCAATTTCTGCGATGTGAACACCGATAAACGAAAGAACGATGACGACCAAACAAAGAATACCTTGAACGACGAAACAGAACAACTCCGTTTGTTAAGACGCGAATTGAACGAGACAGATTGCTACTCGCGAAGAAGATGGACCAGTATCAGCGGAAAGAAGATAATGACGTAGGTAGTCCATTCAATTACACCCAGACGCCACAAAAGTTCACGCTGAACTACAAAGACGTCGCCGACACCTTGAAACAATTCGACGGCAGCGACAGTTCATCGATCAACAAATGGATTAACGATTTTGAAGAAGCGTCAAGTGTATTCGGATGGGACAATACACAGAAGTTAGTATTTGCGAAAAACTGTCTCTCTGGCGTCGCCAAGAAGTTTGTGCTCAGCGAATCGGGTATTTACTCCTGGCCACAGTTAGCAAAAGCGTTAAGCGAAGAATTTGGCACCCGCGTAAACAGTGCTCAAATTCACAAACTACCGAGTTCACGAAAAAAGAAAAAGGAAGAATCAATGTACGAATATTATTTAACGTAAAGGGAGATAGCTGCGCGTGGTTCCGTCGACGATGATGCTCTGTTTGACTACGTCATAGAAGGCATCGATGATTATCCCAGCAACAAATCCATCTTGTACGGCGCGAAAATTCACGCAACCTTCAAAGAAAAACTGAAGACATACGAAAAAATCCGTGAGGCGAACAAACGACGACGAAAGCTGACGGCAAATCGAGGAACCTTGACGCCAAGAAACACAATCAAGCAGATAAGAAGCCGGAGTCAAAACATTCATCCGAACAACGTTGCTACAATTGCGGACGTGTTGGTCACGTATCGAGCGATTGTAAATCACGAGGTTTGGGTTCCAAATGTTTTAATTGTAATGAATTTGGTCATATCTCGCGCAATTGTAAAAACAAAAGAAACCGAACGACGATGACGCGAAAAATATTTATTCAATAGATCCAACGCCCACGAATGAGGGTTATAAAAATATCAAAGTCGCTAACGTCGAAATCAATGCGCTTGTTGATACCGGTAGTACGCCGAGTTTATTACGCGAAGATTTCTTTAAGAATTTGATACCGAAGAGAACTTTGATTAACAATGAGAAAATTGTTCTTGACAGTTTCGGTCGAGGAAAATCATCAATACTCGGATTTTGCGAATTCGACGTTACGATTGATAATGAGATATAGTTTTTGAAATTTTATATAGTACCAGTTAACGCTATGCCAGTGAAATGTGTCATACGACGCAATATTCATGCCGTTCTCGTTGTGCAGAAAAATCATGTCGAATTTATAAAATGTAACGAAAACGTATTTTTGTCAAGTATCGCGTATGAAAATGAAACCGCGATAAATATTGGCTCCGTCAATGACGATATCCGCGAAGAAGTCGAAAAGTTAGTCAATAACTATAAACCCTGTAAAACAAAAGAGACGAACATCGAGCTTAATGTAGTTTTAAAAGACGAAAAACCGATCTATCAAGGACCGCGACGATTACCAGTACCGGAACGCGAAATTGTTTCCAATCAAATCGATGAATGGATAAAAGACGGTATTATCGAACCTTGCTCTTCCGAATATGCAAGCCCGATAGTAGTATGTAGTTCGCAAAAAGGATGGTTCGCCGCGAATATGTATTGATTACCGCCGTCTGAACGACGTCTGCGAAAATGATCGTTTTCCAATTCCTTTAATTGAGGATCAAATCGATAGTTTGAAAGATTCAAATATTTTTAGTGCGATTGATCTCAAAAATGGTTTCTTCCACGTAAGCATTAATCCAAACAGTCGAAAATATCTTGCCTTTGTGACTCACGATGGTCAATATCAGTTTTTGAAAGCGCCATTTGGTTTTAAGGGATCTCCAGGTGTGTTTCAGCGTTTTATTAATTGTGTTTTTCGTCCTTTAATCATTAAAAAAATCTTATCTGTGTATTTCGATGACGTGATTATTTTGGCCAAATGCGAATCCGAAGCTTTTGATAACTTGAAAACTGTATTCGAACAAGCGAGCCAATACGGACTTGTTATCAATTTCAAAAAATGTCCATTCTTACAAAAGTGTATAGAATTTTTGGGTCAAATTATCGAAAATGGTCGAATCTATCCGTCACCGAGAAAAATCAAAGGTGTCCAAAATTTTCCAGTTTTAAAATCTACGAAAGATGTCCAAAGTTTCTTAGGATTGGCCGGTTATTTTAGAAAGTTCATAAATCGTTACTGGCTTGTCGCAAAACCGTTGAGCGACTTATCAAAAAATGATCGCGAATTTTATTTTGGCGAAAATGGGAAACGCGCTTTTATCGAATTAAAAGAAAGTTTGGTAAGATGGCCGGTGCTGAAGTTCTTCGATCGTTCGCACCAAACCGAACTTCATACGGACGCTTGCAAGGTGGGTTTAGCGGCAATCTTGTTACAACGCGATCCCGTGGATGATAAGCTTCATCCTACTCACTACTGGAGTTACAAAAATAACGCTACCGAACAAAACTATTGCAGCTACGAGCTTGAGATGTTGGCTGTAGTCAAAGCCGTGAAAAAATTTCGGGTATATCTTTTAGGTATGTCATTCAAAAGAATTACCGATTGTGCCGCCTTTGCACAAACCCTTAAGAAGGCCGACGTTTCGAGTAAGATTTGGATGGATAGACGGGCTGCAAGAATATGAATATATAGTAGAACATCGTGCCGGTTCGCGAATGAAACATGTCGATTCGTTAAGTCGAAATCCGGTAATGTTAGTACAAGAAGACGATCTAATTGCACGTATAAAAAGAGCGCAGAGGGAAGACGATCAGGTTCGCGAAATCATTGAGAATTTAACGGACGATTAGGAATACGTACTTCGAAACGACGTGTTATTTAGGTTTGATCAAGGACGTGAATTACTGTTTATACCGAAATCTATGGAAAACGAAATAATAAAATATTATCA
Organism: Novius pumilus; assembly: GCA_020654155.1. NCBI lineage: Eukaryota > Metazoa > Arthropoda > Insecta > Coleoptera > Coccinellidae > Novius > Novius pumilus. The sequence goes on from JAIFOV010000018.1 coordinate 29,323, forward strand.
TCAGAGGGGACATTTTGCTTCGGTCAAAACAGCTGAATTAATAAAGCGACAATACTTTATTCCGAAATTAAACGAAAAAATTAACGATGTTATAGCGAATTGTGTTTTATGCATTGTCGGAAATAAGAAGCAAGGGAGGCAGGAAGGATTTCTCCATCCGATAAATAAAACAGACGTGCCCTTACATACTTATCATGTTGATCAGCTTGTGCAAAATAGTTTAAGAATAAGATTAAGTTGTAGATATGTTAAGGAATTATTCGGGGCGAATAATTTTATAGGGGGGGTGATTTATAGGATATTATTTTTACATATGATTGTAAGCGGTACTGTACCGGCGCTGTAGTCAAGCGCCCGGCAGTCAGTCGTTGAAACTTGGGAGCGAAGCAACCGTAACGACGTGTGGTTGCCGTTAGTATATCATTTCGTTCTACAAGAATAAAGTGCTTGAAATCAAACACGATTATTGATTGTGTCCTATCCTTTTGGAAAACGAGCAATCTGGAAATTTCCTACATAAATATTAATAATTATAACGATATTTTTGCCAATTCTAGTTAAATAGGTAATAATATATTGGGTTATGTGGCAATCTAATAATGAATAATTCTCTTCGCTAAATGGACGAGCTTTCAGAAATCTTTATTCCCATTATCAAGTCTACAATAGGACGACAATATTAGAAATATATAATGCGATAATGTCGAACATACCATCAGCATGAGGATTTTTTCCACCAAGAATCAGAATTTTTTTGGAGCACGGTAATCAATAAAATGTCAAATTGTGTCTGATAGAATTGACAACTAAAGTCAGATGTTACTGGATAGAAATTATAATAAAGCGGAAATGTCGGGTTCAATATTTTTAAATTTTTGCTTGTCAATATCTAATAAATTGGAGTATATATTACTGAGGTTCTCAATGTCCTTCTTATTGTTAATCGCCAAATCGTTTTGTGAAATTCTAATCATTTCGATGAATCTTCTTTTTGATGTGTCTTTAACTTCATCAAGTATCTTTACTTTCTCATAATCAACACTGTGACCAGTTCAATAGCATGTTCAGCGAGTTTGCATGTCTTTTTATTCCTGTTGATATCGCTTCTATGGGAGACCAATCTATGTTTTAATAATCTGGAAGTCTCTCCAATATAACATGATTCACAGTCTTTGCATTGAACTTTGTAAACAACACCAGACTTTTTTAGTAGAGGTGTCTTATCTTTAGTCTTGTTAAAAAGTTGTCTCAAAGATTTTACATTTTTCGTCCCTATTCTGTTTATAGGTGTTTTTATGGTTTTCGATAATTTATTACTCAATTCTACGATGTACGGTAGTGTTACGTATTGAAGATCTTGGTTTACTTGATGTGAATTCTGAATATTTGAAATGTCGTTATTTTCAGTATTGTATATCAATTTATTTAATAATCGATCAGGATAACCATTTTCCATAAGAACTCGTTTTAGTGTACGAAAATTCTTTTGTACCAATGTAGGGTGGCTTAATTTAGTAATACGAATTTTGAGGTTCTTTATAAGATTTATCTTCATCTTCATGGGATGGTATGAATGGGAATGCAAATATCTATCCGAATTGGTAGGTTTTCTGTACCAATCTGTAAATAAGATGCTATTATTTCGAAAAACGAGTGTATCCAGAAAAGGTACTCCACCATTTGTTTCATTTTCGATAGTAAATTGAATTTTTGTATGATAAGAATTAAATACATTTAAGATCGTTTGTTGTTCATCCTTTGGAATGGTACAAATGATATCATCGACGTATTTTTTCAAGAAGTGTATTTCAAAGGATAATTTCGGTATACACTCATCCAATAATTCATCTACTACATATTGTGAAATTATTGGAGATAATATTGATCCCATCGGGCATCCAACAATCTGTTTGTAGTAAGTCCCATTGTAAGAAAAAACAGTCGAGTTAAAAACTAATCGAATCATCTCCAAAAAATCTTCGTCCATTTAGCGAAGAGAATTATTCATTATTAAATTGCCACATAACCCAATATATCGATTTCTTTGCTACCTGCTTTCATGAATGGGACAAATGAGAGGATAAATATGAAGATTACACTTGGGATATCTTTGCATTTTCAAATACTTGTGGATAGTTAAACATTTAATTTGGAAAAATTGAAAGAGATCCTCAATAAAAGACGTCATTTTAAGGTACGAAGTGAAAGCGGAAAGAAAGAATACCATCCCGAAATGGACACGTGTTCGCAAAAGAAAGGCTGGACACACAAAAGAAAGTTTTAAACCATCAAACTATACTCATACATAAATAATACACTCATAAATAATCAACAAATAAAAACAGATAAATATAGAAAATATATTAAATAATTTCATTTGTTACAAAAGATATTTTTTTCGTTATCTGCTATATTCATCGAAATTATTTTACATCCAAACTGTGCAATATTGACCTTCGTCCACTCCCAATTCACTCACCACCTTTTGCAGCTGTTTATAGCCAGACACCAATTCTAAATATGCGGTTCTGAGTTCTATAACAACTTTGCATGAAAACTTTAGTTAGTCAAAAAGATGGCATCAAAAATGACGGACGACGATGCATTAGCTCTGCTCGGTTTGGTGCTCGCGATTCAAAAAAGGAAAGAAAAAACGTACAGTGTGGCGAAAAACTGGCTATTAAAAGAGACACTTTGTCTCACACGAATTTAGTGGGAGAATTAGGAATGAGTCCGAAAGATTATCTCAATTATCTACGAATGGACGAGGACACATACTCGAAATTGTTGTCCATGGTGATTCCTCTCATTCATAAACAAAACACTGTCATGAGGATTGCTATCATGCCACATGAAAGACTGTTATTTTAAGATTTCTAGCAACAGGAAGATCATATGAATGTCTGAAATATTCAAATGCAATATCTGCTCAAGCACTAGGACGAATAATTCCCAAAACATGTGGGGCAATTTGTACAGTTCTACAGTAAGTTTATATGAAGATAAATAATTCAATTCATTTTTTTTTCCTTTTTTATTATAACTACCTTAGTTCAATTATTGTAGTCGCTTTCATGACTGTTATGTCGTTAATTGTTAATTTTTTAAAACTATCCTTTAGTATTAGAGATGAATGCTTCAAAATGTGTGTCTACTTTATATGTTGAATTTGTTTCATATTGCCTCCAAACTTCCGTTATATCTCTAGTTTCCCAACACTACGGATGAATGGAAAAAAATTGCCAACCATTTTGAAGAAAGGTGGAATTTTCCTCTCTGCCTCGGAGCTGTAGATGGGAAGCATGTAGACATAATTCCTCCAGCAAACAGTGGTTCTTATTATCATAATTACAAAGGGCGACAAGCATGGTTTTGATGGCAGTAGTGGACGCAGGAGACCGATTCGTGTTAGCTGATTCCGAAACAAATGGCAAAATTTCTGATGGCGGTGTTCTGAGAAATACAAAATTCTTCGAAAAATTAGAGAAAAGACAGCTGAATATTCGGAATCCCGAAATTATTCGAGAGGGAACGAGATGTTTACCTTACGTGTTCATAGGGGATAATGCGTTTCCGCTAAGAACGGACCTGATAAAACCGTATCAACAAGCCGATCTGGAAGATAGGAAGAGAAAAATTTTCAATTATAGATTATCGCGCGCGCGGAATACCGTAGAAAATGCATTCGGCATTTTGTCAGCACGATTACGCGTTTATCGTTCCCGAATAAGCATAGAACCCGAAGTCGTGATGGCTACTGTCGTATTGCATAATTTTTTGATGAAGCACGTTTCAAGCGTATATGCGCCTCGAAATTGTTTCTATCAAGAAAATGTCGTGAGTGGAACAGTTGAAAATTGGGGACTCACAATCTCAGCTTCAAACATGGAGGACCTACAAAGGAGAAGTTGTGGAAATCTTTCACATCATGCGAAAAGTGACGCAAGAATTCCAACATTATTTCGTAAATGAAGGCAAAGTACAATGGCAGAACAATTTCGTGTAAAGAAGTTTTTTAGGTAAAATTATGAATAAATTTTGTCATATAATATTTTTATGTAATTTTTCTATGTTATCATTCATTGTTTCCCAAACTTTGTTAACAAGGCTTATATACTTATTTAAATATTCTAAATGGTGTCTTTGGTTCTTTGACTGTAAATATTAATTAAGAATTTGATCTCTTGGGTTTTAAGTCAATAACACTCAGGAAACTCCTATCCTTTAATAACTCGAACTTTCGACAAAAAACAAATCACAAATTAATCATATGTCTTCATCAGGAGCAGCTTAATTTTTTTTTGAAATTGAACAAAAGTTGAAGCTGGCAACTGACTATAGACGAACGGCTTATTGTAATATTCGGGACGATTTTTGTTACATTACGTGAAGTTGCGACTGACTTGAGCAGAACAGTTTTAACGAACGTTCGCGCCACATTTTCGGCCGTTCCGTTTGGAGTAGTATTCCGCAACTTATCGACGATGTCGGACTTTGTTATCGGCAATTCTTATAAAGTTCTGGAGAAAAAGAGAGCCAAACGTTGGTATAACTCTCGATTAAACTTATGATTTTTTCCTGCGACCAAACCATTGTACGTAGATAATGTTCGTAGACAATCCCTACCTCGTAAAAGAGAGTCAAACGGTTGCGCAGGAATCGAGAACGGGTAAATCCAGAATGATACCTACAAATGTTAAGATAGCAGAGAATAATCAGTCTGTCAATCAAGTGTCTTTTCAAGCACAATCAGCTGTCAATCAGATGTCATATGAATCACAATCTAATGTCGTTGTCAAAATCGACGAGGTACGCCAATCGAATGACGAAAGCACGTCGGTTGCGCTACCACATCTCGATAATGTAAAACAAACTGACAACAACATTAATCCGAATACTTGGACCGAAGTTGTAAAAAAGAGATCACGTCAAGCTAATCCTATTATATGCACTGGATTAAAGCAAGTTAAACCCGAAGCGAAAATAAAAGGAGCACTTAAGAAACATTGGTTGTTGATAGAATTGGAACACAACCCAATTAGTTTTAAATATTTTTGTGAGGGCGCCACTGTCTATTCTTACTTATCTCTGAACTCATGACGTTGAACGATTTCACCGTTGTGTACGCTTGCACTTTAATTGCAATAACACAAGATAGTTACTCAGTTAATTTCTTTTATTCCATCTAAATCCTACATGGTAGCAGAGCGTGGTTGTGGATAAAAGAAATCAGATAAAAATAAACAGTAATTCCGAAGTTTTACCGAAGAGTGCAATTTTGAGGTTACCGGTACCTACCTACCGGCATTTTGTGGTCAGCGCGCTAAAAAAACTCCGTTTCTTCAGAATGTCGAGCTCGAATATGTTTAATCTCGAGAAATTGAGTGGTCGAGACAATTTCACAACATGGAAATTCAGTGTTAAAATATATCTCGAGCATGAGGAACTGTGGAGTTGCATCGAACCACCGACAGGATATACGTTCGACGCAGCAAAAGACATAAAGGCAAAAACTAAACTCATTCTGCTACTGGACCCTCAAAACTATGTTCATGTCCAACAGTGCACAACCGCCAAAGAAGTGTGGGACAGCTTGAATAAAGTATTTGATGATAATGGGCTAACACGGAGGGTAAGCCTGTTAAAAGAGTTAATCAATACTTCACTGGAATCAAGTAATGGCATAGAGGACTATATTAGCAAGATTATGAATGCTGCACACAAGCTTAGAAATATTAACTTTGAAGTTAATGATCAGTGGCTTGGCACATTGATGTTAGCCGGCTTGCCTGATGAGTATAAACCAATGATTATGGGATTGGAGAATTCTGATGCTAAAATTGGTGCAGACTTTATAAAAGCAAAATTACTCCAAGAAGTGAGAAGTGAAGATTCAAACAATGCTTTTATTCGAACTCAAAGAAAAACTTTAAGAATCAACACAATAACTCTAAGTCTCAGGTGAAAACTAAAGGCCCACGATGCTACAACTGCAATGGTTATGGGCATTTTGCAAAGTTTTGCAAAAAGCAGAAGAAGACAATGAACAGAGAAAACAAAGATCAAGAAAGTTTCATTGCAGCTTTTTCAGCCTTTTCAGGTAAAGAAAATCAGAAATGGTACATTGACTCAGGTGCTTCCATGCACATGTGTAGCCATAAAGAATGGATATACAATGTACGTGAGCCCCCGGTGAAAACTATCACAGTGGCAAACAGGAGCCATTGTCAGTGGAGTGTGTTGAGATATCAGCATTTATATCACACAACATGATAAAATTGAGGTGAGAAATGTTTTATATGTACCCGGACTTGCAGCTAATCTACTGTCAGTTAGTACTATCACTAAGAATGGATGTAATGTGTCATTCACTGAGAAAGGTTGCAATATTAATAATAATACGGGAAAGCTATTATGCTCAGCCTCGCTAATAAATAAATTATATGTTCTGGACTCTTATACTACTCATATTGAAACTGCTCATATGGTGTCAAATAAACCTAATGAAAATGATATTAATTTATGGCATCTGCGGATGGCACATTTAAATGTTTCAGCTCTAAAGAAATTACCAGATTGTGCCGAAGGTGTTAGACTGACACAAGGAGTTCATAAGGATACTCAATGTTCCACCTGTTTAGAAGGGAAACAGGCAAGGTTGCCGTTCAAGAATCCAGGTTCTAGAGCCACAGAACCACTACAAGTTATACATTCTGACCTTTGTGGCCCTATGGAGACTACTTCTTATGGAAGTATGAAATATTTCATTTCTTTCATCGACGATTACTCCAGAATGGTCCATATTTATTTTATGAAAGATAAACAAAATGTGCTAGATATTTTTAAAGACTTTTAAACAAAGGTAGAGAACCAATTGAATTATAAAATTAAAATAATAAGAACAGACAATGGTAAAGAGTACTGCAATTCCAATTTTGAGCAATACTTATCAAACTGTGGAATTATACACCAGACTAGCACTCCGTATACTCCTCAGCAAAATGGGCTTGCGGAGAGGATGAATAGAACACTGGTAGAAAAGGCGAGATGCATGATATTTTATGCAAAGTTAAATAAACCTGTATGGGCTGAGGCTATTGCCACAGCTGCATACATTGTTAATAGATCACCAACTAAAGTACTAGAAGACACTACTCCTTATAAAATGTGGACAGGAAAGGAACCAAAGTTAGATCATATGAGAATATTTGGCACAAGAGTCATGATTCATATTCCAAAGGAGAAACGTCTAAAATGGGACAAAAGTCAATGGAAATGATTTTTGTCGGTTACTGTGAATATACAAAAGGATACCGTGTAATGCATCCACAAACACATGAGGTGACAAAAGTAGAGATGTTATTTTCTTTGAAAATGTTAATCAGTCTAATGAATGTACAATTTCAGTCAATCCAATTGATGCCGAGTCAATCAAGTCAGAAGAGAAACCAAAGCAGTCTGTCACTATTCCTCAGTCAGATGAATCTGCAACAAAAACTTTATCTGAAAGTGATGGTGAAAACTCCAGTGAATATGAAACTGATACATGTGATCTTGATGACAGTTACCGGCCGCCAAGAAGATTATTACAGCAAGAACAACAGACTAGTAATGTAACTCTCAGACCTCGTAGAAACTATCAGATTAATAATAATGGTTTACTTTGTTTATATAAAAATATTACAGATCCACAAAGTGTAGATGAAGCTTTGACATCTCCACATGCCAAAGAATGGAGAAAAGCGATGGATGAAGAGTATAACTCCTTGATAGAAAATGAAACATGGCAGCTTGTCGACTTACCTACAGATAAAAAGGCATTGCCAAGTAAATGGGTGTTCAAGACCAAAACTGATCAACAAGGAAATACTATTAGATACAAAGCTAGACTTGTCATAAAAGGTTATGCACAGAGGAAAGGCATTGATTATCAAGAAGTCTACTCTCCGGTGGTCAGATACACTTCCATTCGTTATCTGTTCGCCATAGCAGCTCAATATAATCTACAGATCGAACAAATGGATGCTGTGTCTGCTTTTTTACAAGGAAATATAGATACTGATATATATATGTTACAGCCAGAGATGTATACCAAAGGAGATAAGGTTTGTTACTTATTGAAATCTATCTATGGTCTCAAACAAGCTAGCAGGCTTTGGAATATTAAGTTAAGCCAAGTCTTAAAAGAGATGGGAGTTGAGCAATCAAAGACTGATCCGTGTATTTATTATAATATTAAAAGAGAATTTATATTGCAGTCTGGGTTGATGACTTAATCATATTTAGTTCCCAGCCAGTATTAACTAAAGAATTAAAAGATAAGTTATGTGAAAAATTAAATATGAAGGATATTGGTCAAGCAAGACAATGTGTGGGATTAAACATCACTAGAGGTGAAAATAGAATTATGTTAGATCAGGAGAAGTACATAATGGAAATATTATCAAGATTTAATATGACAGATTGTAAAGCAGCAAGGACACCTATAGAAGTTGGTCTGAAGTTCACTGAAAATAATGAAGATCCATTTGACTGTCCTTACCAACATGCTATCGGGAGTCTACTGTATGTGGCTCAAGGAACAAGACCAGACATATCATTTGCTGTGAATACCCTTAGTAGATATAATAAAGAACCCAAAACTGAACATTGGACTGCTGTGAAAAGGGTGCTAAGATACCTACAGGGTACCAAACATTACAAACTAACCTATACCAAGAATGGTCAAAATGAAATCACAGGATACTGTGATGCAGATTGGGCGAGCGATGTGCGTGACCGTAAGTCGTGCACGGGCTATATTTTTATGTTGCAGGGTGGAGCAGTGTCATGGTGCTCACGCAAACAGCAGACCGTGGCATTATCTACTGCAGAGGCCGAGTAGATGGCCATGTCATCAGCGGCACAGGAGGCGCTATGGCTACAGCAGCTGCAAGGAGAACTAGGAGGAGGAAAATGTGACTCTCTAATCATTCACAGCGACAACCAAAGTGAAATCAAACTCACTGCTAATGACTGTTATCGACCTAGGTCTAAACACATAGATATAAAGCATCACTTTTTAAGGGAACATGTTAGTAATTTAAAGTTAAAGTTTTGTTATGTACAGGGTATACAAAATATTTCAGATATATTAACTAAGGGGACTACTGTTGATAAACATTTATATTGTGTGTCAAATATGGGATTGTGTTCAGGGGAGGGTGATAGAATTGGAACACAACCCAATTAGTTTTAAATATTTTTGTGAGGGCGCCACTGTCTATTCTTACTTATCTGTGAACTCATGACGTTGAACGATTTCACCGTTGTGTACGCTTGCACTTTAATTGCAATAACGCAAGATAGTTACTCAGTTAATTTCTTTTATTCCATCTAAATCCTACAGTTGTACGTCGGAAAAATCTCTGGCTTTTTTTCGTCCAAGCAAGAACAGACCAGTTACGTCAAGTTAACTGAAGAAAAACAGAGTCTGTGCTGTCTTCATCAAAATGTACAGGCTTTGGGGACATCTTTCAACAGATTGCAGCTTGCTACAGATAAATATAATGTCGATTTTCTTGCAATAACAGAACACTGGAAGAGTGAAGAAGAAATAGTTAAATATCATATTGATGGATTTCAACTAGCTACACATTTCTGTCGCAATGAAGGGGGGCATGGTGGATGTGCTCTGTATATCAGAACTAATTTTAACTTTATTGAAAGAACTGATATTGATAAAGTGAGTATAGCACGGGTCTTGGAATGCTGTGCTGTTCAAGTTTGTATGCAGGGTTATCAAGTGATATTAATTAGTATTTACAAGCCTGATACAACAATGGCTAACTTTGATCTCTTTCTTGAGAACCTGTCACAGATCTTGTATATATGTCTTAGGGAGAATGCAGGAATCATCTTGTTAGGGGATTTTAATGTTGACACTCTGGCTAACACCCCAAAGAATAGGACTTTTTCATCAATAGTAGAAAGCTTCAATCATAATTTAACCATTAAAGAACCAACACGCATTGGAAAGTCTTCCTCAACTTGTCTTGACAACATTATTACAAACATACCAGGCACTTCTTCTGATGTAGAGGAACACATATCAGATTACTCGGCGCAAGTATTCTTTTTTCATTTAGATGCGAATGTCTCTGGTTTTAAAGGGGTTAAGCAAATTAGGGTTATAAATAAGGAGTCTATGAATGAATTTTTGAATAGGATCCATCAGCGTGGGTGGGAAGATATTCTTTGTCATCCTGCAGGTGAGGTAAATGCTATGTGGTCTCAATTCTCAAATGACTATGCCTCTATCTTTAATGACTCATTCCCAATTAAGACTGTAACTACCAACACAAAAGTTAAATACCATATCAGATCTCCACACATTGAATCTCAAAAGAGGCTGTTAGATTATCTTTTTGTGGTATCTAGGAAAAATTCAGAGTATATTCAAATCTATAGGGATGCCAAGCATAAATATGATACACTAATAAGAACTGAAAAACAAAAGCGCATTGGCAAGCTTATTCAAGATTCCACAAATAAGTCTAAAACTGCGTGGACTGTTATTAATAAATCCACAGGGAAGTATAGTAATAGACGCTCATGCTTTGAAAATCATCCAGATCCACAAAAACTTGTAAATGATTTCAGTGATTTCTTTAAGACTCTTGCGGAAAAGATGTAGAATGGCCTACCAGTCAGAGGCAACAGTCTGAATCGCATCAGGCAACAGAGGAATTCTTTTTATGTTTTTGAAGTTGGGGAGGATGAGATTATAAGTACTGTCAAAGCAATGAAGAATTCTGGATCTCCTGGATGGGATGGAATACCAATGAAGATTATCAAACAGAGTATATCAATCATTGTTAAGCCCCTAAAACACATTATAAACTCTGCTTTTACAGAGGGGGTTTTTCCTGACTCTCTCAAGGTTGCGGTTGTAAGGCCCATTTTTAAGAAAGGAGATACTAGTGATTTGGGTAACTTTAGACCGATCAGTCTTCTAACCGCGTTTTCTAAAATTTTCGAAAAGCTTTGAGCGACAATATTGACAAAATTTTTCAAAAAGTTTAACGTTTCTTCATCTTCTCAACATGGATATCGTCAAAATAGGGGGACTGACACAGCCATATTCAATTTAATTCAATCTATTTGTTATGCTTTAGAGAGAAATGAGATACCTATGGGTCTATGTTTAGATTTATCTAAGGCTTTTGACTGCGTCGATAAAGTCATACTGCTTCAAAAGTTGGAAAAATATGGGATTAGGGACAATCAATTCAGACTGATGGATGATTATTTAAGCAACAGAATGCAATGTGTAGAAGTTAAAATTAATCAGTATACTTATAGATCGTCTTTCGGATCAGTTGATGTAGGGATCCCAAAAGGGAGTATATTGGGACCACTGCTTTTCATTCTTTATGTAAACGATCTAGGCAGTTTGTTTTCTAGCACCTATGCGTTGGAGGAGATAGTTGATCTTGTCACCTATGCTGATGACACTAACGTTTTAATATCAACCTCGAACCTTGACACTACTATACTTAGAACAAACTCGGTCTTAGATGAAATCAGTGAATGGTGTGAGTGTAATCGGCTACTTTTGAACTTATCGAAGACAGGATGTACTGTTTTTTGTTGTGACCGATCCAGAGCGATAATCCCAAATAATTTAAATGATCAAATTAAAATTTCATCCACTATTAAATTCCTTGGAATACATCTTGACAGACACCTTAAGTGGAACAACCACATTGACTTTTTAACTAAACGGCTAAATTCTGTTATTTACACATTGAAAGTGTTGAAACAACAGGCTGATTTATATCCTCTCAAGATAGTTTACTTCGCAAATTTTCAATTTCTTTTATCCTACGGTATTATTTTTTGGGGTGCCTGCTCTGGCGCGGAAGCAATATTTTTGTGTCAAAAGGCTGCAATTAGATGTATGCTGAATTTGAAGTATCGGGACAGTTGCAGGGGTCTCTTTAGAAAACACGGGATTTTAACTTTTTATGCTCTTTATATATATAAGGTTTTGTGTTTTTTTCATCTTCATGGGGAACTCACAGATCAATTTAAGAACAAAAATTTTACTAGACAATGTGATCAATATTTCTACCCTATACATTCTCTGACTCTGACTTAGAAAGGTGCTTTGTATATGGGTTTGAAATTACTTAATGTGCTCCCTAGGAGGATTCAATTTTGTAGTGGGAAGGTTTTCAAGAGAGAGGTATATAGGTTGTTGACGGCATGTGAACCCTACACATCTCAAGAATTTATTGTCTTTTGTAGAGCAATCTAGTTTTTCTGTTTTACTTGACCTGTTCAATTCTTATTGTATTTTTTTGCAATAACTATTTGAATAAATATTTAAAATATAAAGGAAATATAAAAAAATATAAATTATAAAAAATATTTAAAAAAATATTCAAAGCGATATGGACAAAAATAATCACACGGTCCGTATATCATTTCACCGCCCAAAGTGGCGACTGACTTGTAATGTAACCATCAAAGATGTTCGGCAAAAAACCGACCGCCGATGGATCGCCCAGATGTTCACCCCGAATGCTCGGTTCGGGGTTCGTTTGTGCGACTGACTGGCGAATTTACACTTACATTACGCCGTTCGCCTATAGTCAGTCGCCGGCTTCGAATATTGAAGGTTCTAGAAACTTACGAAATGAGGATATCGTGTATGATGATAATTAGGTAAATAGTTTCATCCCAAAAAGGCTACGAAATCAAACCAATCAATTCTTCAGCTGGCATCCTTTACCATAATTTAGGAGAAGCACAAATTTCCAATTAAGATCACAAACTCCTAACCTCTTATAATTTATCACATATAGAAAAGCAAATTGCGGAATTACGAAAATACTACGATTTAACGGATAAAATATGTAGTACAGCAAAAGCAGAATCAATTAAATGTGAATGTAATGCCCAAATACGGTTTATTGGAATCAAACAGAAAATAATAAACGAGAATTTTAGAATATTCTCACATCACCTGAATTTACAAAACGCAAACGCAGAGGTATAATTAATGGCGTAGGCAGCACTTTTAATTAGCTTTTTGGAACTCCAGACGCAGATGATGCTCAGTTTTATTCAGATTCAATAAATGAATTGATTGCAGATAAGAAGCAAACGCATGTATTAATGCAACAACAAGTTCCAATAAGGTCTGAAACAATTTCCAATTTCAATAATCCGTTTGTTAGAATGAACGAAAATATAGCAAGTTTAAATAAAAATCTCGTTGAATTTGATAAGTTTGCGAACGATATACAAGATGTGAAAATTAAACTCGAAATAGAAAATGTTCTTATATCACATTTAATACAATTAATCGAAATGAGCGGTGGGCTAAAGACAGTCACGGAAAGATATGTAAACGATATTTCATTATTGCGATATGGAATCATAAATTATAGATTATTATCACCCGAAAAATTATTCAAAGAACTTGAAAAAATAGCAGTACAATCGAAATTACCGATACCATTAACGAAAGAAACTATTTATCTTTATTACAAGATCATAGATGTGAATTCTTTCATAAAAGATAACATACTTATCATTGTTTTCAAAATGCCATTAATATCGTTATTCAATTTCAATTTGTACCAAATGTTTCCTTACCAACTGCTCATTTAGAAGATAAAAATCTCTTTTCCTATATTGACCCTTCAAAACCATATATCCTTGTTTCTGCCATAAGAACAACTTATTTAATGCTTGATAATCTGGGCCACTGCAAAGTCACGTTACCCAAACAATGGATATGTAAAAGCATTCCTACATTAAAGAAGCCAGAAAACAATCAATGCGAATTCGAACTTCTTTTACAAACTACGACTTCAATATCAAAATCCTGTCAAGTCAGAAACATCGCCGCCGAAATGGAACTTTGGCACCAGATCGACAAAAATCAATGGGTCTTCATAACCTCAACCCCATGCCAATTATCGATACTTTGTGAAAAGAATCATCCAGGTCAAGAACTCTTTCGAAATATGGGTCTTCTCGAACTATCTTCAGGATGCAAAGCCTACACAAAATATTCAACATTAGAAGCTACTTATTCCATCGTTGGAAGTAATATCACACACGAAATTCCAAGTACCAACATCAACGAAGATGAATGTTGCTCCAAATTGAAGAAAAATTTCAGCCTCAATGCAATCCATCAGATGGAACCAATCAAATTCACGAACATCGATCTACACGAATTAAGATACGCCCAACATAAGTTAGGAGAATTCGACGAACAGATTCAACAGCAGCTAAACAAGCCGTGCATCATCAAAAAGCAATCGAAGTTTCTCCATGCCTCCAAATATTTAACCAATGTCATAGGAAGCCAGTCCAGCACCCCATCGAAGTTTACTACAAGTCCGAGAGAAAACCAGAAGAAGACGAAGCCATTTCAACCGATTCGCTAAGACGATCCAAACGACTCTAGAACTCTAAAGTCGCTATTGTTTTAATCGTATTTTTAATTTTTTTTTTAACTTTCAATTTTTTAATTTTCTCTTCTATTTAAAATGTATCGAAACTTTTCCTAAGGGGGAAGTGTTGTACAACCCCTAAACAATGCGTTCATTATGCTTAAGATTATGCTTAGTTAGTAATTTTGGAAATAGTATAAATAAGACTGCCATGAACGCGCGCGCCTAGTTCAGATCTATTATTCACGTTGTCAAGATCATTCGTTGTGACTTCCCCGATAATAAACGTAGTCAAACGTTCTTCGTATTTATCTTGCGTGCTTCCAATAAGTGATTGTCGTAAAATCAAATAGTTACGGAGCTACTATCTAAAAGCTGCCCTGGTGTCAGAAAACAAAAACTTTTTTGAAAACTCATTGTGTGTATTGAGGAATAGAACAATACACATGTAGTAACCACAATTTTTGTCTAAACTTTTTTTCAGTGTATTGAACGATTTGACCGTGGAAAGTGTGATATAAAATCGTGAATGCAGATCTGATCGGAATCGAGTGAATATTGCCTAATACAAATTCGACCACGAAATGTAATTAAATCGCTTGTTTTCTCGTCGGATGAATTTAGCGATAATAAGCACCTGTTGATACCGTATTAAATGAAACGAGATTATATCTCGGACCCCGAAATGCGACAAGAAAGAAAAGAAACGAATTATAGCATTCAACTTATCCGAAATCCTAAATATTTGAAATGCATAACAAACTGTTAAATGCCGTTCTGAAATTATCCGGCCGAAGGACCTTTTATGTTGCCGCACGAAATTGAAAATAATGTATGATCTTTGGCGACACATAAATTGATGTAACTAAACGGAAAGACCGGAGCGAAGGCGATCGCATACAATTTTAAGTTATGCAAGTTTTGTCACTAACCTGGAGCTTCTTGATAGAGATGCAGGGTACCCTGTCGGTGAAAAAGGCGATCTTGCTGTCGTCGGCTCTAGGAACATGGACTCGAAATCCTACTTGCTCTTACGTCTTGTCGCGACGTCTTTCGGAAACCGTATGCGTCTCGAACGCGCGTAAAATTGAACCCGATAAGAGCTCTTTCACATTACACGTTTTTTCGACGTGATGATGTAATGAACGAGATGACGAATCTGCCGGATAGCTATTCACACATTACATTCTTTGTATCATGACACATTAGACCAGGAGTAGCCAAAGTGCACTCCGCGAGCGCAAGCGCTCCGACAGCGCTCCAGCACAGCGCGCGGAGCATTTCCCGATCCGTTTAAAGCTGGCCGTCCATTAGGTCGGTGGGTCGGCGCGGCGCGGCGCGCCGCCAAAAAGTGTAGGTTCGTCCATTGTGGGGCGGGCGGCCAGGTCGGTAAAACGATATACCGAATTATCGCGTGAGTTATCGTTGAATCGTTGTTCGCATTACGAAGAAGTTTTTCTATTTGCTACTTTGGCGGATGCTGAAGAAGAAGAAAAAGTTCGAAAAAAGAGGAAATGGGTTCATGACATTAATATGAGAAGGAAAGAATTTGGCAAATTTCACCACCTTTTCGATGATTTGCTTAAAGACGAAAAAAAATTTTTTAAATACTTCAGGATGTCTCCAGACATGTTTTTTAAGCTTTGGCAACTATTAAGGCCTGAAATTGAAAGGCAAACTACACAATTTCGTGAAGCGGACCCTTATTCTGCGTGTCCATATCAATAGAAAAAACATCGCGAGATTAAATGCAAGTGAACAGAGGGAGGAATCTATTGGAATAAAGAATTGTGCACGCATTTCGACAAATATCTTCATGTCTAGACTAAACAGATGACGTCAAGAACGACCAAATTTGCGATAATTCCGCTCCGTCGTCCGTCCACTGGGTCGGTAGAGCGGAACGGCGGCGAGCCGCGCCACGCTCGAGAAGTCTCGAAAGATCTCCAGCGCGGAGTTTTTTCGACCGCCCTGCGCCGCTCTGCGATACCGACCTAGTCGACGGACTCCCATAAGTTTCTACTGAAACTTCCAAACGGATATTCCGGCGCCGCGCCGCGCTCACCGCTCCACCGACCTAATGGACGGCCAGCTTTAGACTTATGCACGTGTGCCAAAGATAAGCGGTTAATCAGAAGTTTGTTTACGAAGTCGACATGTTTGCGAAAAGAAGACGTACCGGCGAAGCAACTGCGTTCAAAACGGAATGGGAACTCTCGTATTTTTGCATTGCATATGAAGAGCATGCAAAATGTTTGATTTGCGATTGACCATAGTCAATTTTTTTTCGATCAAATATGATCTTTCATTTACATTCCATGCGAACACTGCAACGATCTGCACCGGCACGACGCGACGTGGCTCGAACCGGAATCTCGATTGTATCCGCATCCATCTCGGCCATTCGGTAATGCGAATCAGAGCGATATTTCGGCTATGCAGCGCTCCCTGCGCGCGATCGCACTCGCGGAGCGCAAATCTTGGCTTCCTCTGCATTAAGCTGGCCGTCCATTAGGTCGGTGGAACGGTGAGCGCGGCGCGGCGCCGGAATATCCGTTTGGAAGTTTCAATAGAAACTTATGGGAGTCCGTCGACTAGGTCGGTAGCGCAGAGCAGCGCAGGGCGGTCGAAAAATCTCCGCGCTGGAGATCTTTCCAGACTTCTGGAGCGCGGTGCGGCTCGCCGCCGTTCCGCTCTACCGACCCAGTGGACGGACGACGGAGCGGAATTATCGCAAATTTGGTCGTTCTCGACGTAATCTGTTTAGTCTAGACATGAAGATATTTGTCGATATGCGTGCACAATTCTTTATTCCAATAGATTCCTCCCTTTGTTCACTTGCATTTAATCTCGCGACATTTTTTCTATTGATATGGACACGCAAAATAAGAGATGGCTTCACGAAATTGTGTAGTTTGCCTTTCAATTTCAGGCCTTAATAGTTGCAAAAACTTAAAAAACGTGTCTGGAGACATCCTGAAGTATTTAAAACAATTTTTTTCGTTTTTAAGCAAATCTTCGAAAAGGTGGCGAAATTTGCCAAATTCTTTCCGTTTCATATTAATGTCATGAACCCATTTCCTCTTTTTTGGATTTTTTTCTTCTCCTTCAGCATCCGCCAAAGTAGCAAATAGAAAAACTTCTTCGTAATGCGAACAACGATTCAACGATAACTCACGCGATAATTCGGTATATCGTTTTACCGACCTGGCCGCCCGCCCCACAATGGACGAACCTACACTTTTTGGCGGCGCGCCGCGCCGCGTCGACCCACCGACCTAATGGACGGCCAGCTTTAGACGGTGGATTTGCCAGACGTAGTTGAATAGTTGTATCGAGTCCGTATCTATTTCTCGACCCATTTTAAAATACCTACCTCACGTATCTCCACAAAATAACTGGGCCGTTGTTGTAAAATTTCGTATAAACTTCCGTACCGTGCAGAACGATACGTACGTGTCTGAATGCTCCTATTAGCCGGCCTATGTTTTTAAAAAAGTATACGTTGTTTTCGCCATTCCATTAACGTGTGTTTAGAAACCCGCACGGTGGTGCAAATGGTACCGGAACAATTTTTCAACGTGCATCGAGAAGTGTGAACGATTCAATATGAATCACATGTGTTTCTAAAGGCGCGTCCAAACCAAAAAACATCGTAACAGTAACAGTTTTAATGGCTAACTGCAACACGGGTTTTCGAAACCCAATAAAACAAGAAACGCTGCAACACGATAACATATTCATTCAAGTATAGTATAGTAGGAATTCATTGACGATCCCGATCGACCTCGCCCTTCTCTGTCAACAAATAATCAATTTTATGGTTACAAACGACCTTCGTCGAAAAAAAGTCGATCTCGTAAGTTCTCTGCCACCAGATGCTCGATTTTTGACACTTCTACGATGTTCGCTTGAGAAAGGTTCAATCTATGGGAATATTGAAAGGGAATTCCCTTTTCATTCTGACTCGCGCTATGCACCTGAATACCTAGGTATAGAGGCAAATGACATTACAATTTATTCCAATTACAATATCAAAAAAAAAAAAAAACAGATAGAATTAACGAATTATGGGATGGAATGATTGCTTTCTTTTCATAATTTAGTATTTGAAGGACAATCGAAACAGATGAAAACAATGCGAATTCATCTTTGAACAAAGGGTACATTTTCTAAATTTTTTGGATTTTCTCCTTGAATAAAGTTCCTATCCTCGAACGAATACGTTCCCAAGGGGAATTTTTCAATACCTCATCATGATGCATTTGTTCATACTGATAAATATTGAAATAATCAAACCCCAATATAAAGAAATATGTTTAGATAATTTTGCCAAAAAAACTAAATAATCGCGAAATGTGGAAAAAATGTAAATGAAATATTTGTGTTTCATTATTAGAACTTTAAAATTGTTGATAAAAAGATGCTATATTGAATATTTTCAATCCATCTGATAGTCTTTTTGAAATGAATCCAAGAAAACAAAAATGTTAGGATTTTTAGTGCGTAAATTATCAAAATTTTTGAGGGAAATATTTGGAGAATACGCTTCATGATACCTGTATATACAAAAAGTATATATAAAAAGATTTTTATTAAATTGTTTTGTTGTTATCATTGTAGATCGGCGAAACATGACATATGTTGAATAGAACCGTCTGCTGAAATGATAAAATCTCCGAACTATTTAATAATTAAAAAAGGCGTTTTGGGTGTCGTGAGTCGTCTACCTCCTCTGGGGTTCGGTTGACGATTCATTGCTTGCAACACGACCGTGTTTTCCATTCGAGATGGAAAACAGAGTAACAGGCAAAAAACGATTTATTTTGTTCACACCTCGCCCTAAAATGATCTTTGTGGATACCCCAACACACATGTTTCAGGGTTACGAGTCGAGAGCTACTCGGTGCATACACGGGATTTCTTTGATATGTTGCCGCGAAATGCTTTTCCCTTACCCCGATCGGTGATTTATTACGTTCCATAACAGTGTTGCTCTCGAATGTTTTTCGGTTTGGACGGGGCTTAAAGGTGGGCACTGACATAGCCCGAGCGCCGAACCGAGCATTCGGGTCGATCTTTTCGTTCACCGCGCGATGGTCACTGACGTACCCCGAGCTTACGTATCGAGCATTTGCTCGACAGTGCTCCACGATATTCCGAACATGTCGGATATAGAGATTGCGAGTGCCGCCTTTATCATAATGGGAAATTGCTACAAAATGTTGAAAAAGAAAAAAGGAAAACGTTATTGGCAAAGTGACCTTTTTAAGTCAAGAGTAAATGATGGTGGTTTATCATTAATGATGTTATTAAAAAATCAAGAAATTAATGGGCTATATAAAAACTTCATTCGAATGAGTTCAGCAGATTTCGAATATCTGGTTAACTTGATCGGTCCAAAAATCGCGAAAAAGATACCACTTACAGAAAATCGATATCAGTTATAGAAAGATTGGCCGTTACATTACGATTTTACGCTACAGGCGATTCTTTCGTGAGTCTCCAATACCTTTTTAAAATATCCAGTCAACGAATAGGATTTATTGTCCAGGAAGTGAGTGATGCTTTATCAACGGAATTGAAACATTTTGTCAAGGTAAGAAAATTTTTTTTTATTGATTTTCGTCTCAAATTGCTAATCATCAAATAGGATCAAATCGTCATTCTGCGCACTCGTTGATAGCAGCGATGTGTCAACAAATGACGTTTCTGATATTTGTGCGCTGTTTTCGCACGTCTGTTTTATTTTTTCGTCGTAGATACCCTCATCTGCATCAAAAAGAATGTTTGATATCAAACGCTGCACTTTGTTACGAGTGACAGCCGAATAATTTTCAAGTTTATTGCCCACGAATGAACCGAAGCTTTGGCTTTTGTTCGCTGGAACACTTCTTTGCGCGGCATTTTTCAAAATGTTGAAGGCCGAAATCATCATTTCTTCATGCGAATTCGAGTTTTTTTTATGTCTTTTAGCCGGAGGAGTATAAAAATTTTCCGTAGATGGCTCGTCCACCATTTGGCTATCGTCGGCTTTCGCTGTTTCAATCTGAAATAAAAATTCAAATTTGTTTACAGATACCTGAATCAACAGAGGAATGGACAGAAATTGCAACTGAATTCAATAACCAATGGAACTTTCCACACTGTCTAGGAGCGCTCGATGGAAAACATGTAATTCTACAGGCTCCAGTTAATAGTGGAAGCGAATTCTATAATTATAAAGGGTCATTTAGCGTCGTTCTACTGGCATTAGTTGATGCACAGTACAATTTTCGTTATGCCAATATTGGTTGTCAAGGACGAATATCGGACGGGGGAGTATTTAGACAATCTGAACTGTATAAGAAAATGGAGAGCAAAACACTCAATTTTCCGCCGTCGATACCTTTGTCAATTGAAGGGCCACGCATACCATATTACGTAGTGGCCGATGAAGCATTTCCTATTTCAGAAAATATAATGAGGTAGTTTCAATAGGGGAACCATAGAGAGAATTTTCAACTACAGATTATGTAGAGCACGACGAGTGGTCGAAAATGCATTCGGCATATTGTCTGCAGTGTTCCGTGTTTTAAGAAAACCTATGTTAGTTGAAGCAGACAAAGCTGTCTCCGTAGTACATGCAATTGTTTGTCTACATAACTTTTTGAGGAGGAATAGTGAATCTACTGCCATATATACTCCCCCAGGTACATTCGATGAAGATATCGGCGGAAATCTAAGACCCGGAATATGGCGTAATGAAAATGATGCAATTACTTCATTATTAAGTTTTCAGAATCAACCCAGAAGAACAACGACGGTAGTCAAACAAATAAGAGACGAAATCGCCCGTTATTGCGCGAATGAAGGTTCAGTAACTTGGCAAAATGAATATGCATAAAATAAATTATTTTACTTACACTGTCTACGGTATTT
This sequence comes from Novius pumilus, assembly GCA_020654155.1. Lineage (NCBI taxonomy): Eukaryota > Metazoa > Arthropoda > Insecta > Coleoptera > Coccinellidae > Novius > Novius pumilus. The sequence continues at coordinate 50,700 of JAIFOV010000018.1, forward strand.
CGCGGTTAAGGTATTTAAAAGCAAACCAATTGCTTTTATATATTTCGTCAGAACCTGAAACAAGAGATAATATTCAGAGTATATATATTTCGCCCGATAATTTTTAGAAATTTCAGATATTTCTTATCATTATTCACTATTCATGTATGATATATTCGTGAAAAAATAAATAACTTATATCGTTTCAATAACTTACCTTTCCCGGTACCAGTGCTTTTGGAAATTTTCATTTTTTCTCTACGGTAAGATGCTTGAAGACTGACCACTTTTTTTTCAACTTCTTCAACCGGAATCCCACTTTCATTCGAAAGTTGTTGCCATGCGTCATTTTTTTTAATTTTATTATAATAATCCGCATCTTGCGGTTCCCACAAAATTGGTTTATTGCGGTAAAATTCGATGAACTCGATTATTTTTCCTTGCGACCATTCCATCTTGAAGCGATGTCTCGACTGTCGATATAGTGCATGTGGTGTTCACTCCGAGCAAATTTGGATCGGCACTGACTGGAGCGCTTATCATCAAAGACGCTCGCCGGAAAACCGACCGACCGATGGAGCACCAGATGCTCGACGCGAACGGCTCGGTTCGATGCTTTTTTCAGCCACTGACTATCGAATGCTTGTGCTCGGTTCGGCGCTCGGGGTATGTCAGTGCCCGCCTTAAAATATCATTTTAATTCATCGACCGCTGATTTCATCGTCAACGTGTAATGTGAAAGAGCTCTTATTTTCTGTCGCCAACGGAGTAATACCCACGTGGTGGACGGTCGGTATGCGACGGCGGAACGATAACCGAAAAGTAAATAAATATCCGTCATCGGAACTTAGTGATTCAAAACATTACATTCATCAATCGAATATTATTTGCGGTAACTTGCAACCTATGTTATGAACAAAAAGCAAATGATCAATTTTGGAGAATTGATACTCATTATCGTAAAGAGAACTTGAAATACATGAATATGTATACTCCCTCCCGACTTCGACCAAAATAATTTCCTGAGGAAATACTATTGAAATTCAAACTGTTGCATGCAAAAACATGAACTTGAAATTCGAAGTGCCAAGCCGGTTCTGATCATTCTCGACAAAGTACAGCCCCACTCCGTCCTAAGTCTAATGGTCGAAGGTGCTGCCATCATGTTCGTAATGCTGCAACCCAAAAAAATAGGAATCTCTCTTGAAAAATAACAGAACGGAAAATGTTGTTTCTATTTTTTACCAATTTACTGAAAAATGAAAAGTAAACCGAAACTTCTAATCTTGGTGCGTGCAGCAACTATGTATGCATTGAATAGGTACGTGTTGAAAGGAACTTTTACTGAAAAATGCAAGATTACTTTTTGAATGGCACTTCAAAACCCCATTTTAATGGACAAGGCCAACCTATATTATAAATGTTGCATATTATTTTTGGTTCAAGAAAGAATTTTTTTGACTACACGTGAGTTCTCACGACGGTATTGAATAACTTTTCGGTTATCGTTTGGATTTATGATATATTCACCACTAAACTAACAATAAGGATTAGCGCCGACATGGAACTTTTTAATTTTCCAATAGTTTTCGCGAAAGCGCACCGACATGAGAAATCAAATCGTTTGGTACCGATAAGCGCCCAGACTACTAACTTTCAATTTGTTATTTGTTTTTGCTATAAGAAGTACCGCGAATTTTAGATCGCGAACACGACAAAGAACTCCCATATTCTCATTGAAACCACAGCATATAAACAAAACAGCAGATCGAATCTAGGTGGAAGGGGAACTTCGCGCCGATCCTATTGCGAATGTCCCCTAAAGTTTATCGATATTTTTTCTATTAAGTCTATAAAGTCGAGTTTTCTGTTATCGCACTGTAAGTGAAATGTGTACCTTGAATTTTGTAATATTTCCACCTTAAAAATCGCTTATTGTGAAAGATTATTTTTTTGGACATTTGAAAACATTCATTTTTATCGTTTCAACCTTAATGGAATATCAAAATGTCCTATAATCTTGATAAATGTTGAAGGATGTTACGTAAATCGAGAAAATAGTGATTTATCTCTTTTTCGTTTTCCTCGGCTTTCAATACACTCAAATAGAGTTAATAAATGGATAGAGAGATTAGGCAAATCAGAATTTTTTGCTTACATGGAGGAACAGCTATATCGACTCCTAATATGTTCTAGACATTTTGAAGACGAAGCTTTCGAGAATTGTTCAGAGCGGAAGTTGGTAGCAAGAGCTACTCCAAGCATATTTCACTCATGTGCGAAAAATCCAATTGTTATGAAAATGCGCACTTTAAAAGTCAATGAAATTTCTGATAATCCGTACACATGTAACTTTAATTCGTTTTTAGAACCACCAACCGAAATCTTAAAATCTGATGTTCGTCCATGTAATCCAAATCGTTCCAGTGGAATATGTGTCACCGAAAATACTGTTTTATCGCCAAATCTATTCGTTCATTCGTGGAAAATGGTACAGACTCGAAAAAAAAAACTTCTGTTCACCCAAAAAGTCTTTTTCTGTTCTTAAAAAACGTATAGCATATTTAGAACGGCGGAATCGAATTTCGACCAAAACATTGAGTAAATATAAAACAATAGTGTGTAAACGAAGGAGACAACTTAAAGACATTGAAGGACAGAAGCAAAATCTCTCAGATCGAGTGAAATTATTTATGGATATGCAAATTTTTTATACTGAGGGTCAAAAGTTTTCAAATGAAGAAAAAGAGTTAGCATTGAGCATATATTTAACTGCGGGCATCAAATTCAAGTTCTTGACCAGTAAAAGGCAAAAAAAAGGGAAAAAAATTGATCATCAACTATATTGTTTCTTTAAGTCATTACACTTGAAATTCTTCTCAAACAGCATAGATGTATATAAAGGGGGCTCAAGAGGGCCCGTCAACCCTTTATCCTCTCCCCCTTCCCCTCACCTGACACAACTGAATTGAACAGATTTTGGGATATTGAATGAATGGCACATTTTTATGTATATTTCTCAACTCGCGACCCCCACCAGAATCGGATCGAACCCCCGTGAAAATTTCTCCCCGTAAAAATTTCTCCCCGATGAATAAACGAAAAATAGTTGTACTTGTACATTGAAATTTTTGTAACCTGTCGATTTTTCTACAAATCTTGGATCAATAAGTACATACCTTTTCCTATAATATAGGTGTCTATGAGAGGGGTTCTAGGACATCTACTCTGTCCCCCCCATCCTCAACCACCAATTATCATACCCCTTGACTCCTAAATTAAAATTGCTTTAATCTGCAGATACTTTTTCAATTCTTGAGTCAATAAGTACAAACATTTTTCTAAAATGCGTACGCTTATACAGAAAATGTTCTAGGACGTCTATCACCCCCTAAAACACTCACCCTCAAAGTGCTCAGGAACATGAAAAATGAAAAGAGTATGAAAGTATAGATTCGTACTACCCAATACAAACAAGAAACTTCATATAGTATCGTGCATGCATTCTGAAAAAATACTATCGATAGATTGAAATTGTTTACAATCAGGATAATACGAGTTTTTATATAACGGTGAAAAAAAGAATAGACCAACTCATCATAGATGCACTTTTCAGGCGGTTTATTCTAATCATCCCGTTGTTCCGAACATATTTTCAAACTGGAATGAAGTAGGTATCTGACATATTTTTTCAATAAAAAGGGAAACAATGAACAATCGAAAATACTAATAGAGCTGCTCAATTTATATGTTACTAACCGACGAAACCAAGAAAAATCTTTCAAAAACGATATACAATAACAATATTCTCGCTAAACCTACAGTCCGATTGTCTAAAACTGTTTTTTAGTGTGATAGATTTTGAAGCAATTTTCTATACATAGCCCGACCTTACATTCAGGACACCAGGTTGTTACCAATTTTCTTTTTTGCTCACTCTGCTTTGTATTTGAACACACATAACACGTACGTTGTCCTTTTTTCTTGGAAGCAGTTGGTGGGACATGTGCTGGATAGTGCCTCTCCATGAAGTTTCCAGCGGCAAGTCTATCCAATTGTTCACCACTTCTTCTTCCAGGTCTTACTGCCGTTGTTTGTCCATATTTTCCTAATATTTGATTGACGAGTCGTCTGATGAAAAATCTTAGCTTCAATGAATTATTTCCAGTTTTGACGAGATACATATTGTAACAGTTTAGAACGACTATATCCAATAAATGGAAAAATAGTTTTTTGTACCATTTTACACTTTTACGTACGCATTCAACAGAAGCCAACGGCATGTCAGCTTTATCAATAAGCCGCATGTTCATATTGTAGTCTAAGACGCAGTCTGGTTTCAGTATGGTTTCTTGAGTTAGATGATTGATCTTTCCACTATTCTGAAGTTGCCCCGTATGGAATGTAGTTATCATGTGAACATCACGTTTGTCCTTCCATTTCATAGCCAAAACTGTGTCTGAACATTTCATCATTTCCACTTGTCCTCTTCGTAAACGTCTAGGAAATTTTGGGAAATTTCGTCTATTCTTTGTTATTGTACCACAGTATTCCTTTCGTTCAGGTACAATGCCATTCTAGGATCTGTATACCAATTATCTGTGTAAAGTAAGTGACCCTTGCCTTCATAGGGTGCCAATAATTTTTTTATCACAGATGCCGATACGCCCATCGGATCATTTGGAATGTCGTTTTCTGATCCTGTATATACTATTAGATTCAGAACCATCCCAGTTTCACAATCACAAACAACGAACAATTTTATTCCGAATCGATGTCGTTTTGATGGAATAAATTGCTTGAATAATATGAGTGATTCATCTATTACTAGCTTTTGGAATGGATAAAAAAAAGAAGAAAATTTTTTGGTCAAGATTTCAAAAATGTTTCTAATTTTCCAGAGGCGGTCGTTTTCGAAAGGATTATTATTATCAGCAAAATGTAAATATCGTAGTAATTGGATGAATCGATCTCGAATCATGTATTTTGGGAAAAAATCTGTGTGTATCATTGGATCTGTTGACCAGTAATTCTGAATCTCATGTTTTTTTACATGTGGCATCAAAAGTATTAGACCCAGAAATGTAAACATTTCTGACGTTGTCGTATCGGACCACCTCCTTGTTTTCGACGTAGGTTGCTTATCATCGCAAAACTGAAAATATCTGTTTGTTTCAGTTACCATGATATTCATCACTTCATCCTCAAAGAATTTCAAAAAATAGTCCATCATTGAGTCATCCTCCAACAACCCACAATTCTCTGTGAGACCGGAAGCGCTAACATTGAAATTATATATTTTTGGAGAGAATGTGTTGCAATTTCTCCAGCCTAAATCACCAGCAATCACTTCATCTTCACTAACACTTGAGTCACTTTCTCCAATTTCACCCTCGCCTTCAGTATCTTCCCATTCCGAGAAAAATTCCTCTTCTTCACTATACTCATCGCTTTCTTCAATATTGCGCTTTTTTCCACGGTTTGCATACACACTTGATGAGGTGGAAGGCTGATCCATAATAATAATAACTGAACGTTTATGAAAAGGAACTGAAAAATATGTCGTAACACCAAGTACTTCCATTCGTGTACTGAAAAGTTTTGATAATTCATCTTGCAAAAATTCAAAGGCAGACATGTTTTGTCTCATATCTTACAACATTTTGGAACAAAAAGTGCCAAAGCGAGAAAGATGTAGCTACCGACAAAGGTAAAAAAAATGAGATCTGTTTGCGGTATACCTTATCCGTGTTTGTTTATTTTAGCACAGATTATAAAATGCACTACATCCCAATAAGTTCTCCGAAATCATAAGAGATAAGATGATGCGATGCTCGCAATAAGAACTGGACTTCAAAACATATCACAGCCTAGTAAATTTTTGCGCTGTGCACCTCCCTTGAATAGAAATTTGTGTTTTTAAATCTGTATGAACAATCATTTTATCGTCAAGAATATTTTTCTAAGCACTATCAAATAATTCGGGAAGTCATTGCTATCGTAAATAAACGACTGCGGCTCTGTTCCATGATCAATATCTTACAAATCGTTTATTTACGATACCCGCGGCAACGAACAATTCTTCGTCATCGTATATATGCGATAGCCGCAGTTAAAGGGTTAAAAGTCCGGCATGTTGCGATTATTTGCGATAAAATTTTATTTTACCTCAGAGAAGTACTGTTTCAAGATGGGTTAATAAATTATCATTGGAAACTGGTTTCAATAGTAGGATTATACAGATCTTCCGCAGTAAAGTAGAGAATTTAACGACAATTGAAAAAAATGTGTTATTTATTTTTATGGATGAAATACAAATCAAACCACAAAAAACATATAATGAGAAACTCGGTTTCATAGAGGGTGTTGAAGATTTGGCTCATTTGGGTTGAAAAAAAGGTATTGCAAACCATGTCTTAGTATTATGATAAGAGGATAAGAATTATTAGATTCCGTTTTGTTATTTTTCCTCTAAAAATTCCATACATGCAAATCAGCTCTTCCTTTCAATTACCGATTGTATTAAGATTACGTTCGATATCGGTTTGGAAATTTACGCCATTTACATGCGATCAGGGAGCAAATAATCGAAGTGTTTATGGAAGAAATGGATTTTGTATTGATCACAAAAATCTTATCATTAATGTCGCTTGGCAGAAAATTGCATGTTTATATGATGTTCCACATTTAATTAAATCAATACGAAACAATTTTCATTCGAAAACATTTTTCAGGATTAATAACTAAATTGTTTCATGGAAAGATATTTTGTTGACATATAAAATTGACTGTAGCAAAGGTAAGGCGAGGAGCATGGTTAAATTAAAAGACGACCATTTAATTCCGACCAATTTTAAGAAACTGAAAGTCTCTCTAGCGACGCAAGTATTTTCCAGAACAGTTTCAGCCGCTTTTTTAACAGCTCTAGGAACAGGCGAATTAAAATCTAATACGGCATTCAACACTTGAATTTTTTAAAAAGAAGTCAACGATTTATTCGACCTTCTTAATGTTACTAATTTGTCTTACAAGGCTCTTGCTGAAAATCATTCTACTCCAGAAGTTGATGGCCATTAGTTGGTTAGAAACTTGGTGTATGCCAAATGATGTTCAGGGCAAACCTCATTCTACTCCGCCTTGCTTCTTAGGAATAGCTCCTTAGGAATACAAAAAACTGTTAGGGGTATTTTATTGATTTGCGAAATGTTCCGAGTAGAGTATGAAATATTATATCTTTTAACACCTCATTTGAATCAGGATCCATTAGAATTTTTTTTTTCGAATATTAGACAAGGTGGTGGTTACGTACGTAATCGATCGGTGAAATCATTAAGAGGAAATTTTCAAAAACTTTTTCATTCTTGATTTTCATATCAATCTAGGCAAAGTAATTGCAAATCTGACACACGAATTCTATTCGGATTTGCAGCAGAAAAATGATTCATTAAATCCTATTTCTGTTCCGACTTACGCTTCATTCGTAGATTCGAATAATTCTGATGAAATTCACGAATATGAAGAATTGAATTTAGAACATATTTCAGATTTCATTAATGAGCCTTTGGAATTAGAGACCTGTGCAGTTAGATATTTTATACGGGCTGTAGTGCACAAATTTTTGGAAAAAATTAACTGTCAGAAGTGTAGTCAACGTTTCAAAAAATCCTCAGAAATCATTGAAACAGACAACGAATTTTTGATATTCTTTAGATCGTACCGTACGAAGTCAAATAATCAATTGGGCAGTGGCGGCTCGTGACTTTAGGATTAGGTGAAGCATAAATATATGTATGGAAGAATTCCGTCAACTATTATTTAAACGATAACTATGAACGCGATGACGATGAGCGAACGCCATCATAGAAGGGCACAGGAGGCATGGTCTTCGATAATATTCCCGAAAGCACGTACCGCAGTCAGTCACATTTGTAACGTTATACCGACTGTACGAATAAACCGATTGTATTGTCTCATGAATTCTTACATCAGAAGTGGATTCACCCGTGTTGTGACAATAAGTGGCGCTAAATCTGACAACTCGTTATTATGGATCAGGAAGGGCATCAACCTGAACGCAGCCGAGACGACTGCGTTATTTAAGAAGACGGCAACGTTGCAATGAACGACGTAACTCCAGAAAAACAATGGCAAGAAACGTTAGTAAACATCTTAGCATGGCAACAGCGACAAATAGCCGAATTAGTCCATTTGACAACCATGGTGCATAGCCAACCGCCAACCCCCAGTTCCTCTACGTCAAGAATGTTTGATGCGCAGCCTCCAGCATTGGAAGTAAATTCGTCGTTTAAATTAACGAAGTATGACCCTGACGACAGTGCCTATTCTATAAAAGATTGGCTAAAGGACGCTACTAAAAAATTAAAAACTGAACAAAACGTGCCAGATGGATTAATGATTGCATAAGCAACCGAAGCATTGGAACGCCGAGCTTATCGTTTTTGCCGTGCATGGAGACCGCGAGATCGAACGTGGGAGCGATTTTGTTTAAGGTGGGCACTGACATAGCCCGAGCGCCGAACCGAGCCTTGGGGTCGATCTTTTGGTTCACCGCGCGATGGTCACTGACGTACCCCGAGCTTACGTATCGAGCATTTGCTCGACAGTGCTCCACGATATTCCGAACATATCGGGTATAGAGATTGCGAGCGCCGCCTTTATCATAATAGGAAATTGCTACAAAATGTTGAAAAAGAAAAAGGAAAACGTTATTGGCAAAGTGACCTTTTAAGTCAAGAGTAAATGATGGTGGTTTGTCATTAATGATGTTATTAAAAATCAAGAAATTAGTGGGCAATATAAAAACTTCATTCGAATGAGTTCAGCATACTTCGAATATTTGGTTAACTTGATCGGTCCAAAATCGCAAAAAGATACCACTCACAGAAAATCGATATCAGTTATAGAAAGATTGGCCGTTACATTACGATTTTACGCTACAGGCGATTCTTTCGTGAGTCCCCAATACCTTTTTAAAATATCCAGTAACGAATAGGATTTATTGTCCAGGAAGTGAGTGATGCTTTATCAACGGAATTGAAACATTTTGTCAAGGTAAGAAAATTTTTTTTTATTGATTTTCGTCTCAAATTGCTAATCATCAAATAGGATCAAATCGTCATTCTGCGCACTCGTTGATGGCAGCGATGTATCAACAAATGACGTTTCTGATATTTGTGCGCTGTTTTCGCACGTCTGTTTTATTTTTCGTCGTAGATACCTCATCTGCATCAAAAGAATGTTTGATATCGAACGCTGCACTTTGTTACGAGTGACAACCGAATAATTTTCAAGTTTATTGCCCACGAATGAACCGAAGCTTTGGCTTTTGTTCGCTGGAACACTTCTTTGCGCGGCATTTTTCGAAATGTTGAAGGCCGAAATCATTATTTCTTCTTGCGAATTCGAGTTTTTTTTTGTCTTTTAGCCGGAGGAGTATAAAATTTTCCGTAGATGCCTCGTCCACCATTTGGCTATCATCGGCTTTCACTGTTTCAATCTGAAATAAATTTTTACTCCAAGAAGGAGGAGCTGCAGAATCGAGCAGCAGACAAAAACAAAGAACTATCTCTGCCCTTTGCGAAAACGTATCTCGCGTCTTCCAATCGAACGTACTTCTCGAGATAGGGGCTTTTAAAAATTTCGCGAAAATAGGCGATTTTCGGTTTTTCGCAAAAAAATCGTATTAAATTTCGGGTTCGAGAGCAAGGAAGAATACCCACGATAAAAAACCATTCTTCGCGAACCGTCCGAGCCCCCTTCCGATCCCCTAGTCCCCCGAAGAATGTCACAAAAAATTCTCGAAAAAAAAACGCGCGACCGCCGATAAATCGATAACGGACAGACAGATCACGTCCGTTTTCGAACTCGTTCAAAAGAATGTCAAGATCTACCGATCGCTACAAACCCCCTATCCCTAAAATTCGGCCCGCTAACCTCTCTACATCGATTCATGCGACGCACATTTTTTCGCCCGATCGATCTCACGCTACCGTAATATAGGGGCCTTCGGTCCCTCCTGCGCCTATGCGCCCCAATCCCTCTATGCGCCCCGATCACTCTAGGGGAAACAGGAATTCGTTGGTTTAAAATAGCGTCAAAGGTGTGAGTTCTTTTTGGGGAATGATGAAAAAATGCCGGTAAACCACTAATATTTGCAAAGAATAGGCGGCATTTCGCTATAGTGTTACAACTTTGTTGTAATACCAAATTCATGCGATGTGCTAAACAATGAACGAAAACTGCATTGGGCTCTCTTTCCTTGATTTTCGCTTGAAGACCATTCAAGTGACATCACGTTTGCGCCGTCAAAACATTGTCCAACAACTTTAGTATCGTAATGGAACTTCTCAAGGCAATTGGATAATACAACAAATAATGCTTCCGCTGTCTATTGAGCTTACATCAAAAAACCCAAAAACGTTCAAGTAGCTTTCCGTCAGGATTGACATATCGAATTACGATGCTACATTGCGATTTATGCGCAATATCTGTCGAGTCATCCACCTGAATGGAAAAGAACTTGCATTCTTGTATTTCTTTTTCACGTATTCCTCAACACATTTTGCAATGCAATCAATGATTCCATTTTCGATAGTTTTGAATTTCCCGCAAAAATTGTAGCAATTTTTTTATAATGCTGCTGAATATCTGGAAGACTTATGGCTATAAAGTCTTCCAACAATTCTTTGAAATTTCCGCGATTTACTGAAGAGGAACTTTCGTTATGGCCGCGGAAAGCAAGTTCTTGTTTTCCTAAATAGAGGACGGCACGTATGGGCAGCTCCATAAAACGTCTATTCAGTTGCACGTTTTCTCGTAACGCATCTGGTCCTTCGAGCCGAATAAATCAGTGCAAGAATCAATTTTAGAGTCATGTACACATCATCGAATTGAAGAAATCGTGAAATCGTGATGCAGCCGGAAATCACTGCAGAACCACAAAACATCAAAAAATTCTTGCCTCGAGGAAGCTTTCCGAAATAGTTAGTCTTTGTTTTGGCCTACGAGTGGAAACAATCTACAAAGACAAAATACGAAACTGAAGTTAACGATCACCCACCCACTGCTGTTTCGAAGCAAACGTACGTAATTCGTTAATTCATTACAAATCCATCAATTATCAATTTCCCAAATATCACATTCATAAGTCAATATTATTTACAAAATTATGAATCACGAAGAATTAGAATCATTAAAGAGGAAACGTGCAGTAATCAAAACTAAATTGACTAAATTCGAAACTTTCATCAATGATACCAAAAATTCAAGCAGTTTTGGAGATATAAAACTACGCGTCAAAAAATTAGAAGAAAATCAATTGCTCGAGAAATTTGAAGAAATACAAGAGAAAATAAATTCAGATGACGCTTCAGAGTTTGATGAGTTTGAAAAGAAATATTATCATTTACTGGGACGTGCAGAAGACTTGTTAGATCAAAAGAATAATGCCGTTAGTCAACAAAACGAGATTACAAATACAGGAAGTTTCGCAGATGAAAACGTAAAATTACCAAGCTTAGAATTGGCTACATTTGACGGAAATCTTAATAATTGGTTAGATTTTCGTAATCAATTCAAATCGGCAGTTCATGATAATAATAATCTTTCGGGAGTACAAAAATTACAATATCTACGTTCATGCCTCAAAAACGAGGCACATCGGGTTATTAGCGCTCTAGAATTTTCAAACGAAAACTACAAAATAGCATGGGATGCATTAATAGAACGGTATGAAAACAATCGACTGATTATACAAAATCATATGAAGGCATTTATGGAATTGCCACCCTTACAAAAAGAGTCGTCGCTAGAATTACGAAAATTAATTGATACAATGAGATCACACTTACGCGCACTCAAATCGCTGGGTGAACCAGTAGATGCTTGGGACACCATTCTAATTTATATAATAACTTCCAAATTAACTAGAACAACTCACAAAGCATGGGAAAATTCGATCACTGGCCGAAACATGCCAAAATTAGATAAGCTTTTCTCATTTTTAGAAGATCACTGCCAAATCTTAGAAGTAACGGCTACAAATTTGAATGCTAAATCATCCTATTACCCAAATTCCTCGAATAATAGCTTTCAAAAACGTCAGGCATTTGCTACCACGCGTCTAGAAGAAACTTGTCCCATTTGTCAAGAAAAACATTTCTTACGTCAATGCGAATCGTTCTTGAAATTGACTGTAAGAGATCGAGCAGAATTGATGAAGAAAAATCGCCTTTGTTTCAACTGTTTCAAATCGGGCCATCATAACAAAGAATGCAAGAGATCGAATTGTAGGAAGTGCGGCAGAAAACACGACACTCTTTTGCATTACGACGTAAAACGGGAAATTTCGAATAGCCAAGAGATTTCAAATAATGCGCCCAAATGGACACCTGGCGGATCCCAAGTTTTATGTTCCTTTATAAAATCACAAACGTTGCTTTCTACAGCAATAGTAAATTTCAAATCATACGACGGGAAATTAATCCCGGCGCGCGTTCTGTTAGACAACGGATCGCAATCACACTTCATAACAAAAAGAATGTCCACCGAAGAAAATCGGTTGATCCACACGGATTGACTTCACAAGCCGCGTATTCGTTTTGGGTTGGTTGTTATGTTTTACTCAGCAAATGATGTAGGGCTAAAGAGCTATTTCACAAGCTATTTGCAATACGATTTCCTTTGGCCGAAGTTGCTGAAAATCGATTATCTAATTGGGAATCCGTGCAAAGGGCCAAGCAGTACTTTTGGCGTCGGTGGTCGGTTGAGTACCTTAATCATCTTCATGTGCGCTCCAAATGGCAAACGAAAAACATTGCTAATGTTAAAGTTGGGACCATGGTGACTATTCGAGAAGATAATGTGGCACCGCGTCATTGGAAATTGGGGAGAGTTATAAACGTTTTCCCTGGAAAAGACGGCTTTGTTCGCGTAGTGGAAGTGAAAACTATATCGGGTGTATTGAAACGAAGTGTTACCAGAGTGGCACCGTTACCGGTTGAATAATCGTGTCTCTTTTGTGTTAAAAAAAAAAAAAAAACATTGAAATGATTGAATAATGTTTTGTATTTGCCTTTATGAATCTGTCAGAAAGATCAATTCAGCTTTCATATTAAGCTATTTGTTTGTAATTTGTGTCAATAATATTATCTCTTTTATTTAAGCTATCTTAAGTTAATTGTTTTATTTGTTGAACATGTTTGTTCAAGGCGGGGAGTATGTCTGCATTTTAAGTTTATTATATACTAGTATTCCCTGTCTAAATCTAATTAGTCTGATAGTTTTACGCCGGAAATCAATATTCAATCCCAATCTAAAATTGAAAACTATCGAAGGACAGAAGCAATCTCGAGATCGGTTTCCAATCCGCGTCTCAATAACAAAATTTATAAAAAAGGTAGATTGTGAAGTAAAGATTGTCAGCAATCTTTCCTCGGCTACTCTTTTTTTTCGGGAAGATATGCGCACAAGCATGAATTTTTTGATTGATGTTTTCTAAAAAACAATTTCACTTTCTTCAGGAACTGGAGTCATGTAATTTGTGCATAAGAAATTATCATATCAGGTAGGAAACATTGAATATGGCTTAGGATTAGGAGGGTGGAGTATTAATTTTGTAAATTGTGTTGCCTACGTGTTCATGCGACGAATGTTCATATAAGCAAGGTTTCGTAAAGAACACTTTTCTTCATTCTTGCAACGTTTTGTATATATTAAGCCCGATTTCAAATTGGGGAGTAACGTCAAACAGTAGTACACGAGAATCGAAAAACGACATTATCGGGAAAGATTCCCCAAGAGGATTGCAAGTTTAATTCGTAGTTTTTCTCCTCAGTTACAATAAAAGAATGGAAAACATGAAGGTAAGTTTCACAAGTACAGTTTGACTTCAATTCAATAATTTTAACGAAGGTTAAAGGAAAGCCAATATCAAGAGATGAAACAAAGGCTTTGCTTGAGTTGATAGAGATAAGCTCAGTTATTCTATCAAAAGTTACGAATGCGACCAACAATAAAATGAAAAATGAAGAATGGTTTCGCATTTCGGAGGAATTTAACAGCAACTATAGTAATTTTAATAGGACTCCGCAACAGTTGCGTCTTCGACGGGAAAATTAAAAAAAAATGCGCGGAAGCGAAGCACACAAATCAGACAAAATAATTTAAAGGTCAGCATTTATATCTATAATTAACTCGACAAATAATGAACTACTACTCCTCTACATATTTTTGTACACTGGTAGTTGTAAATCGGAGTATATTCCTCCTGATGAGATCTTGGACCGAGTATCTTCACTATTAGGTAACACTAGCACAGGGTTTACGGTTGCTTATGGTGGAGCTCAATGAAGTAATTTGTGGAGATGTAACACAGCCAATCATTGAAGTTATCGAAGCATCGCAAGGAAAAACTGTCGCATCAAGGGGCTTCAAAAATATGATGCTCAAATCTCGTAAGACCAATCTAATACAATAATATTTAACATCATTTTTTCATTTTTTTTTTAGGTAAAAAAAATCACCTGATGCAAAAAGTATTCGAGATTTGGCTATCGCCAAATATTTTGATACGAAAAGGGAAAAGACGCAGTTGGAAATATTTAATATGAAACTAGAGAATGAAAATTTCAAGCTGGAAAATGAAAAGCTCAGATTAGAGCTTGAAAGAATTGTAATGTTCGTCGTGGAAGATTCAAAGGCGTCACAGTAAGAACATACTTTATTGATCGTTCGGATTAGAATGATCCACATATCAAATACAACGTCGACGATACCTACGTTGAACTAGTTTCTTAACCTATGCAATCAGCATTATTATCTAGGACGGTTACACATATGAAAAGCTATTACCACATCGATTTATCAACCTAAATATTTTCTTATCGATTGTGATGCAATCTCTCTACATCATCCCTTTCCGAAGAACGTCCTTTACTATGGCCACTTGTGAAGGGCGTTCTCTCAAAAAGTGAGAGATTGTCACAACTCCATTTACGCAATAATTAATCGATGTGATTCCGCTGTTTCTGAATGAATAATACCCTACAGCTGTTTCCTTAACTACTTATTCTTGTAGAATCCAAATTAACGTTCACGTTCGCACACCATGGTCGCACTAAGTTCGCGATAACGCAAATTGTCACTGAGTTCCGCAGTCACTTAATCACTGAATCGTACAATGGTTATGAATTAACAAGTATTTACTATCTAGGAACATATTTCTGTATTCTCTTTTTATGTAACCTAATGTGTTTCCCGTTTTTGTTTTTCACCGTGCAATTTACGCCTTGCTCTGATACAACAGTGTACGGACCTTTGAACCACGGATCTAATTTGTCCCTATCCTCCTTAGTGATAAGCACTGAATCACCCGGAATGAGTTTGATGGAAGTTGCTTCCCTGTCACATAAAATTTTCCGTTCTTTTTTCGCTTGAGAAATAAAATTCCTGACTCTAGACAATGCACACTGTAATCTAAATTTGACCTCGCGATAGTAAGCATCGATATTATATAATGGGTCTACACCTTGTTTTTCGAAAATTTCCGGATTGACATTGGCCTTTTTCGAGAATACTAACGCGTAAGGAGTGTAATCGTGATATGAGCTAGGTATGGTGTTATAACAAAACGCGAAGTATATGGACCAAACATCCCATTCGGCTCGAGTTTCAGCCGTGTACATTCTCAAGAACTCATTCAACACCCTATGATTTCTTTCGCATCCCCCTGTTGTTTGACTATCATATGCAGTTGAAATCTTGTGCTGCGCAGACATTAATTTTGCTAGCTTGGCGAAAACTTCATTCTTGTATTCCGATCCCATATAGGTTCTGATTTCTTTCATTGGACCATATAAGAGAATGAAATTTTCTAGAATAGCTTTTGCTACTGTCGAAGCTTCCTTATTCGGCACGGGCGAAATAACTACGTAGTTTGTTAATTCGCATTGAATCGTAACCGCATAAAGATTACCTCGATCAGATTTGGTGAATGGACCTATCGTGTCAATACATACAATATCAAATGCGTTCTGCGGGGTAGGTGTTATTACGAGTGGCTCGACGTGTCTCATTCTAATTTTGTTAATCTGACATTTATGACAAGACTTCGTATATTTCGAAACCTCTTTCGACATGCCTTTCCATCTAAAACTAACTTTCAATTTTTTCAACAATCGTTTTTGATCACAATGTCGGCCAAACATTGGGTTATCATGATACTCAGTAATAAGTCTCAATTTATCACTTCTATTGGTAATTAACTTTGGCGAGTCACTAATGACAATCGCTACATTTTTAAGAATTTTTCGCCCTAATTCCTTGAATTCATTAACAGTGCACTGTGAAAATATTTTATCATTCATATTCAGTCTCAATTTAGCAAATTTCAATTCACCAGCCATTTGATCCAGCTTAGACAATATTTGTGCTAACACAGGAATATTGCCATTAGTGTCCGAAATTAATGCTTGAGCGCTCAATTTATTTTTAAAATATATTAGGATTTCTATATCCGCGTCTCGGATATTTGATACGTTTCTGAAACGTATCAAGGGCAATTTTAACGATTGGTAATCATTTAATGAGTTATAAATTACTGGACTTATTTGTTTCTCTTCATTTGTCGCTGACTCAACGTTTCTTTGTACCTTGTC
Source organism: Novius pumilus (assembly GCA_020654155.1). Taxonomy (NCBI): domain Eukaryota; kingdom Metazoa; phylum Arthropoda; class Insecta; order Coleoptera; family Coccinellidae; genus Novius; species Novius pumilus. The sequence goes on from JAIFOV010000018.1 coordinate 67,355, forward strand.
GGTTTTTGACATTGACCTTGTAATTGCATATGTCTGTACTACCTCGTCAATTTGCGACAGGTCAGTAATGTTTATTCTCGATAAAGCATCCGCACCAACGTTTTCCGTTCCTTTTATATATTCGATGTCGAAATTAAATTCTTGCAGATCCAATCGCATTCTTGTTAATTTAGACGTTGGGTCTTTCATGGCAAACAGATAAACTAATGGTCTATAGTCTGATTTAACTATGAATTTTTGTCCATACAAATAGCAACGAAAATGTTTGATTGCCCAATGAATAGCCGTTAGTTCTTTCAAGATTGTTGGTTTGTGCGATTCACCTTTAGTAAAACTCCGCGATCCATACGCAATTGGGAGTTCCACACCGTTGAAGTTTTGTGACAGAATAGCTCCGCAGGCAATATCGGACGCATCCGTTGTTAAAATGAACTGTTGAGAAAAATCGGGATATTGCAGTATTCGAGGGCTAATAAGACTGTTTTTCATGTACTCGAAGGAATTCTGGCATTCACTGGACCAAACAAATTTCGCTTTCTTTTTCGTTAACTGATTGAGAGGATATGCAAATTTTGCGAAGTCTGGAATGAATCGGCGATAGTAATTGCAAAACGCTATGAATCTTTTCACCTCGTCACCGGTTTTAGGAGTCGGATATTTGCTTACTGATTCAGATTTAGAGTCGTCTGGAAGTATACCCTTATCTGTGATTTTGTGGCCTAAATAGGTCACCTCATTTTTGAAAAATCTACATTTTTCTGGATTCAATTTCAAGCTGAACTTCCTACATGTTGCAAAACGTCTCTTAAATTTTTCATGTGATGACCCTTGGAACAGCCGATGACTATAAGGTCATCCATATAAGGAAATGCTTTTTCGGGGGTGACACCCGCAAAGGCTATGGCCATCATTCTTTGAAAACTGTTTGGACTAACCGACAATCCCAACGGTAATCTAGTGAATCTATATGAACCGGAATCTATGCTGAAAGATGTCAAATCCTAGAGTCTTCGTCAAGTTCGACTTGATGAAATCCCGATAACAAGTCGATTACCGAAAACCATTTGGCTCTACCTAGCTGATCTAAAATGTCATCTATGCGTGGAAGTGGATATTTATCCGCAATTATTTCTTTGTTTATATTCCTAAAATCGACTACCAACCTCCATTTTTGACCTGTTCCCGACTTTTTCGGAACTAACAATACGGGACTGTTGAATTCCGAAACCGAGGGTTCTATTATATTATTCCTTAACATTTTCCCGACTTGATTATTAATTTCTTCCTTTTGAGCTGCTGGAGTCCGATAAGCCTTCGTGTATACTGGTTTCTTACCGGTCCACCTCAATTTCTGCCTATAGAAGTTATTCGTGGTCAAAATGTCCGTCTTTAATGCGAATATATCTGAGTATTCTTTGCAAAGTGTACGCATATCATCTTTAACGTGATCAGGGATTTCCTGGTTCAACTGGGACATGAGTTGCTCCTCCCTATTAGTTTGTTCCACTTTTACGTTGTAAATAGCAAATTTATCTAATTCCACCGTTTCTAATTTTGGATCGTCAATTATCACACATTGGCATGTCGTATTGATTATTCGGACTACCGAGTTTGATGGAGATATAATTGTTCTAGCTACGAAAACGCCTCTTGATATTTCCTTATTCAAAACTAAAACGCTTTGTGAGATTTTTAAGACTATTAATCTGCCTGAACACTTCACATCGCGGCGGTAAACAAATTTGATTTTCGTTCAGTCCAGAAAAAATTGGAAGCGTTATTGTGTTATTACTCATCGTCATATCCATTGTCCAATTAGAATATTTTATACTCGCGCCATATTTAGTGAAAAAATCTCGGCCTAATATGCCATCTCCTGGTATCCAGAAATCATTCCCGACTATGTGAAATGCATGATGAATACTTCCATGAGTGAGACTAATTGGAATGTCCGCTAGACTTAAAGAAGTGACAAAACCTTCTGATATGCCTTTAATTTTTATCTTACGTCCTTTATCTAACAAGTGATTCGCATCTAATTTGCTATGTTTCAAAATGGAAATATCAGAGCCCGAGTCTACAAGTAATTTAATTTCAACATTTTGTTCGGTATCGAGAACGACAAAATTTGATAAACTCAAATCAAGATGGAAAATTTTTGCGAACCCCCCAATTGAACTTATTGGGGGCTTGCCCCGTTTCCCTGACTATTTTCATCCACCATTGCTATTCGTACGTTCTGAGATCAACCGGAGTTCCTATTGAAACCTCGGTTTCCTCTTCTGCCTCTATAGTTATTATTCTGCCACTGTTTCCTATCATCATTTCTCGCGTCATTATTGCTGTTTTCGAAGTACCGAAAATTGCCTGTACGATTGCTATCATGACCCCTTGAGAAGTTACCTCTGTTTCTATAGCTATCGTTACCTCTGTTTCCATAACTATCGTTACCTCTATTTGTATAGGAGTACCTGTGCTGCCGATCCGAGCCTAAATAAAAAACATTTCCCGACGGTAATGGATCTTGCACGTTTACGAATTTGGTTATAACCTCCTGAACTGATTGAAAATTTCCTGCTTCCACGATCAACCGGGCTTTCTCGGACGAAGCATTTTGGCATATTGCCTTGATAATATTTTCAACCGCGTACTTTGCCGCTAATTCGCTCGGTACTCCTTCACTATTGTAAGCTTTTTGCAATTGTTCGGCTAGGGATTCTATTTCCGACGCATAAACAGCCGATTCTTTGTGACCCTGGCGAGTACTCATCAATTTAGAAGCTAACCTGCTCGAATTTTCACCCTTTACACCGACTTTAAGTTTAATGATTATTTCATTGATACTATTCGCACCTACGATCAAGTCACGGGCCTTGCCTGTTAGCCGTGTCTTAATGAAAGCAATTGCATTTGCTTCTTGATCGGCGGAATAAAAGTTCAATAATTCTAAAGCATCTAAAAAGGAAGTAAGGTTTTCGAACTTCCCGTCGTACTGGTTGGGGATGAGTTTACTAGTTAGATTGAAGAATTCTACCGGATTTTGAGCCATGACCTCTACGTCTGTATCGTTATCTTCGTCGCAAATTGATATATCGATTTTACCGAAATACGACGTGGGTACAGTATAGCTAACGCCTAGAGCTTGAAACGATTGAACTACTTTATCTCTAACGTGGAAAAAATGATTCTTACACAAATTTTTACCTAAGTCATCCAACTCATTCCAAGAATTTGATATAGCTGACGTGAATTGATTGAAAAGTATGACCAGATTATCTCTTACTTCGGCTCTCGATAGTTCACCTTTCGGAATATTTTTCTTCAATACTCTTTTCGCGTACGCTTTTATATTAAGGGTAATTTGATTGAGTTTTGCTTCGAATTGTTCGTCTTGCATCAGATGACGACTCGCTTACTTTTGCCGAGGAAAACACATTACTATCGAGGAAAGTTCAAACTAACTCAGGTACTAATACAAAATTCTTACTACTTAACTATTACTTTATGTCACACAAATGTTTCAAATTTCGATTACTCACTCATTGTTCATTGCATACGTCGATTCCTTGGCTATTACTTCCACCTCGTTCCCTTCTTCAAACCTGTTGAACAGATGCCACCGACGCATTGACCTCCCGTCTTACACGCCTCGTCATCCTCTTCTGGTAAGACTTGCAGAGTTTTATCATCAAGTTGATGATCAGGATTGCCAAGATCAGGTAGAATACAACCTTCATATCCTTAGAGATGTTGTATTCGCTTTGCTGGACGATGAAGTTGGAATTCACGGCACCATTCTCAGTAACTCCTTGTTTCGTATCCTTAGATTCGGAACTACCCATTTTGTCGTAATATTCTAGTGATCCGTTTTTAAGATGTTTGTACGGTTACTTTTCGAAGTTCTTCTTCGATAGTACCACTGTTGGCAGGATCGCCATGTAATGTTCGTCGTGGAAGATTCAAAGGCGTCACAGTAAGAACATACTTTATTGATCGTTCGGATTAGAATGATCCACATATCAAATACAACGTCGACGATACCTACGTTGAACTAGTTTCTTAACCTATTCAATCAGCATTATTATCTAGGACGGTTACACATATGAAAAGCTATTACCACATCGATTTATCGACCTAAATATTTTCTTATCGATTGTGATGCAATCTTTCTACAGAATGAAAAAATAAAAATGATTCTGTTTTTTTATTGACGACAATTTGCTTTTCCTCATTTTCCCAAATATTTCAATGCGCAATGATATGACACCTTAAATATTTCAAATCTTTATTCTCAAACCTACCTTTTTGTCCAATTCTAACGTTTATGCAAAATTCAATAATAATTATTAATGAGAAATATCAGTATATTCTCTACTGGATCTACTGGATGGAGTATTAAAATAATTTAAAATAACTATGCTCCGTTCATTATTATTATTATTATCTTCAACTTGTTCAGCGATGTCTTCATTTTCTGGCGTTGCCACCTCCGATGGTATTCCTGCCATTTTTGCATTCCTGCATATATTATGCAGAACTGCAGTGGCTATTATTACCGCTTGGGTTGTCTCTAATCCCAAACGAATTGGCAAAGCCACTACTGGGAATATACGTTTCCATACTCCAAATGTGCTGCAAAATGAAAACATAAAATGGCTTATTTTACCCATAACAATATTTTTCTTAGCAAACCGTTCAATTGTATTTCTAGTTTGAATGTGGGCTTCATTATATTTTTGTTCCGGTATGGTGGCAGGATTAAGTACAGGGATCAATAAACATGACCTATTTGGATAGGCACTATCTCCAAGTAACCACTTATTGCCATATTGTCCTGCATCACAATGTGCTGTAAATAAGTATATTTATCTATTGAAGTTTACTTACAACTGTATTTCTGTGAAAACATGATCACATATATGTTCAAATATTAATATTTACCTCGCAATTCCGAATTATTGAATATTGTTGCATCGTGTGCCGAACCTGGCCAGCGAGCTACAATACTCATGAATTCTAATTCAGCATCACAAACTCCTTGGACATTCAACGCGAAGTAATTCTTCCTGTTTCTAAATTCTTCACCAATTAAATGGCCTAATTCACAGTGAATATATTCTAAGATTTCAATAGAAACAAAGGTAATTATTACTTACATGGAGATTGTATGCGTATATGCGTTCCGTCAATTGCCCCAAGTATTCTGGGAAATCCGGCTATTCTATAAAATTTTTGCGCACCGTTTTGGTGCATATAAATGTATCTATCATACAAAGTAGCAATAGCACATCTTTTACCACTCTGCCTGCTGTTGCCTTTGACACTCCAACAAAATCTGCAACTGAAATTAGCATTGTGCCAAGAGCGACGACCAGGAGCAACTGGTGCAATGGTGACACTCTGTTGTTTCTGCGAAGAAGATAATTATAATCAAACCAAGAAAACCATATTTTTCTCAATGCATTTTTTGTTTAAACATAGAGATCTCCTACCTTTTGGATCGAACACGTAATAGAGGAGTGACTTCAATAAGTAAATTATTCACTGTCGCCTTATTTAAGCGAAACCTAAATGTGAAGTCTCAATCATTCAGAGTCTCCAAGTAATTCACTCTCTTCAAAACACGTGGAGTATGACGTTGTTGTAATTCGTCTTCACTCGCATCTAGGTCCGAGAGCAGATCTATTATTTCTAGGTCACTATCACTGGATGAACCGACACTAGTCATTTTGTCTTTAAAGATCGAAGGTACAAAAATGAAAAAAGTTCAACTCAAACGCAAAGATCGATTGACAACAAACCGAAGATTTCGCGAGATAGGCTTTTCGATTGAATACGCCAATCCAACGAAACGTCAGTGTCAACAGATCGTTTATTAATACAGGCACACTATCATTTACAAAGCCGGAAGCTATCTTTACTTCACAATCTACCATCCATCGATAGATTTCTCTCAAAGATTATTCATTCTATCCGTGGATAGAATATGGATACATTATGAACACAATCTGGATTGAATTTCCTATCGCAGATGGCCAAAAATGGATTGGGATTGAATATTAAGTTCGGGCGTTAGTAAATTTGTTAGGAAATAACTAGTTGGCTGTTGTACGTTGTCAAAAATAATAAAAAGTTCTCAAATCGTATTGCAAATAGCTTGTGAAATAGCTCTTTAGCCCTACATCATTTGCTGAGTAAAACATAACAACCAACCCAAAACGAATACGCGGCTTGTGAAGTCAATCCGTGTGGATCAACCGATTTTCTTCGGTGGACATCGAAGAATAGTCGATCCATCCCAAACAGCATCCTCAATTGTAGAAAGATTTTCTTGAAGTATTTCACGAAAATTTCGAAAAAAAAGGTGTTGCATCTTTGATTAGAACGAGAGCGAACAAATACTTTGCAGAATTATGTCCATCATGGTTAAAACCTGATTGTTGTTTACGACATCGGAAGTTTATTATCGATAAATTAATAACAATTCGTATATATTACCAGCTAAAATGGAATGGTGCTAAAGTTTGATTACAGTTTTCCTAATCATTATTATTTATAATAGGTATAAAGGTGGTTCTAAATGGTACATGTAATTTGAATTGGTTTGCTCTTCAAATTCAGTGATATGCACAAAATTGACATGCTTATGTAAGTTAGGTCTCACAGGAACTGAAGAACCGTGCGATGCAGAAAAAACACTGTAATATCCCACAAATACATCAAAATTAACAACAACAAATCAAAAAAACAATCAACCTGAATCGCAACAAAAGGCCCACAATCGCCGATGAGACTATTAAAACGTATTAGAAATGTATTGCTCCTTCAACGGGAGAAAAACAACTGAATTCGACTTCGTCGGCAGATGCACGTTCGTGTCCGATTCAGGCTATTACAATCAAAATTCCAAAGGCAAATTACAATCCCGGCATTTACCGGTCGACTCGAATGGAGACAGAGATACGTGTTTATAAAGACGGAATTTCTTACATCCCCCCAACGAAGAACAGAGACCGGGAAAACGGATTCGTTATATGAACTCAGTAGTCCTAATTTTCGCTGGGTATATAAGGGAGTAATTTACTTATGTGATAATTCATACTTGTCTTCTTTTGTCGATCGTGTCGGATCTTGTATATATGATTTGAAACTATTTCAACAATTGGAAAAGGCCCTAACCTGATTTCATCTAGTTTATGTCGATTTAACCTATTTCCGCTGTTAACATATACGAGGTCTCCTATCTTTAATTTCCAATCCTTTTTATTTTTATCATAGTTTTTCTTATTGGTATTATGTATTCGAAGTGAATTTTCAAAGGCTATTTTCCTGTCATAAACTATATTAGATTTTTCCCGTAATTCTATGGGGATTATTGTTCGCGATTCTCCTTTCAAAAGATATTTAGGAGCGAAGCCTGTTGAACTATGGACAGTGTTATTATAATCATCGATACAATTTATTGCAATTGTTGACCAAGCTCTTTTTTCATTATTTTCGTTTATTCTACATCTTATGCGGTTAACTAAGGTTTGGTTCAAACGCTCATTGAGACCGTTAGAAAATGGACAATCAACTGCTGTCAATACTAATGTAATACCTTTGTTCTTTAGATAGTTTTGAAATTCATCCGAAGTTATTCCTCCGAATTGATCAGATAGTAATGTTTGAATATTGGCGGTGTTTTCAAATTCTGTTCTTTCGATGAGTTTTATGAAATCCTTTGCCGATTGGCTTTTAGATGTCAGAACAAAAGCATATCGGGTGAAGTGATCTACTAATAAGTGGATGTATTTTTTTGTTGATCTTCTGCCCCCAAATCCCCCGATTGTGTCTAATGACATAATTTCGAACTCTTTCTGTGCGGGACCTAAAATGCCTAGCTTTCCCAATTTAGTTGATTTCCGTGTCTTATTTCGTATACAAATGCTACATTTTTTACAGTAAGAGGTTATTTCCTTATGCATATTTTTGAAATAATAATGCGGTGTGATGGTATTGATCATATGCTTTGATCCTATGTGACCGAATCTTCCATGCACCCTTTCGATCAATTCTTTTCCCAAGCCTTCTGACAAGACAATTCGTTTTGTGTTCCCCCTGAATATTATTTCCGCTCTATTATTCAAGTTTTCTTGTTGGTCCTTTTTTATTTCTTGCAGAGTTAGTGTGTTTGTAGTTCTTGGTATTGGGGTTTCATTTTCATTTGAGTACTTCGATATGGCATTTCGTGAAAGGCAATCTGCCTCTGTGTTATTTACTCCCGGATTATATTTAATATCGAAATCAAATTGAGAGAGATAATTTGTTATATCACCTAGTTCTTCGTCTGTACGTGCCCTTATTTTCATGTTTTCTAAAGGTTTGTGGTCGGAATAAACCGTGAAGCGAGTTCCAATAAGCCAGTACTTCCAATACTTAAGGGCTTCTTTTATTGCTATACATTCTAGATAGATTGCTTTCTTCTTTCTTTGGGCATTGTTGAATTTACGCGAAACGTATGCTACTGGTTTATCTGTACCGTCCCTTTGTGTTTGTTTAAGTATAGCTCCCATTCCCTCTGCGCTAGCGTCTGTATAGATTTTGATGGGGGCTGTTTGATCAAAAATTGCTAGTATAGGTGTGCTTGTTAAATAATCTTTGAGTTCACGGAAAGCATCTTGGCATCGTTGCGTCCATTCAAAAGGAACATCTTTTCGGAGAAGATTGTGGAATGGCTCTAATAGTTTAGCAGAGTTCTTTATATATTTATAATAGAAATTAACTTTTCCAAGGAATTGTCGGACATTCTTTTTGTTTGAGGTTGAGGAAATTTTTAATCGCGATCAAATTATCGCTCAATGGTTTAACAGTATTCCATTCAATAATATGACCGAGGTATTTTACGCTGTGTTTTGCAAATGAACATTTCGAGAATTTTAAACGGAAACCTTCTTCCTGAATAGCATTTAAAAGGCTTCGAATATGTTGTGTGTGTTCTTGGAAAGTTTGTGAAAAATGAGTATGTCATCGATATAATTTATGCAAAATGAATCTAAGTTATGTTTTTATGATTCCAGATAATATTCTTTGGAATATTGCTGGGCAATTTTTCAAACCGAAGGGAAGACATTTCCACGGCCAATGTCCCGTTTGGGTTATAAATCCCGTTTTATATCTATCTTTTGACGTATTGGTATAGCCCAAAGGCAGAATTGATGTCAAATACCGAATACCACGAACAATCCCTTGTTTTCATGATTATGTCGTCGATTAAAGGAAAGGGATGATTTTCCGGTACTACAATTTTATTTAAATCGCGAAAATCTATACATAGTCGATTTTTATGACTCTCTCCGTTTTCTTTTTTATATGCGAGAGTAACAGGTGCAGCGAACGGAGAATGCGATTCTTCTATTATTTCGTGTTCCAGAAGACATTTAATTTGGTTTTCAATTTCTTTCTGATCAGGAAAGAACAACGGTAGGGTTTTTTGCTAGATATTTATTTTCTATAAGTTTAATTTGAGCCTCGTGATTTTTCACTTTTCCAGTGTCATATTTATTTTCGGCGAAAACGGAATCATATTCATCAATTATTTTGTATATTTCTGCTTTATTTTCTTCTGTTAGATGATCTGTTTTCGCATCAAAGCTATCGGTTGGTATGTATTCGTTCCAGTTTATTGTTCTTGTTTCTGTTGTAGGCTCCGTTTTCTCATCATTATCATTGCCATTAAATTGAGTAATTTGTTTTTGTTATGATCTTGGCGTAATTTATATTTAATAATACAATCTAGTCCCAATAAAAGATCGTAATTAAACGATTCTCTCTTAACCACAAAAAATCGCATCATTTTTGTTATATTAAAAATTTTAAGTTTTAAAAAGATAATACCCGTTTGTTCATTCTCCCCGCCCATCGTGTTAATGATATACTTTTTATTTTCGATTTTTTATCTAATTTTTTTAACAAATTATAATTTATCATAGAAATGTTGGCGCCAGGATCATATAATCCTGTCGCTTTGATATTTTCTAGCATGACATTTAGAGTGATGAGAGGGGCAAATCTAGTTTTTTGATCGGTTTCGTCATTTAATGTTTCTTCTAGTTCCGTGTTATTCGAGATCTTTATATTACGATCTAAAGATTTATCTTTGGAATTATTATAATATTTATTGAAGGTATTCTTATTTGTAGGGTTGTATCGACAAACAGCTTCTACGTGCATACGTCCTGGGAATCCTGCTTTTTCACAAATTGAACATTGTTTTTTATTTGAGTAAATATTTTTATTTCCGAAGGGTCTATTTTGATTTTTGTTCACTAGATATTCCATTTCATTAATTTCCGCTATTAATTTCTCTTGGGAGTCTATCGCTTTCCTATGAAGTTTATCGCGGACATACGGTGGAAGACCAACTACCACATGATTGATTCGAGAATATTCGGACATTGTCGGTTCAGAATCAAGTAATAGATTTAATTTTTTTAAAACGTAATCGTTTAATGTTCCAGAAATATACCTAAAGTTATAGGCGTGAACTACGTCAGACCAACCACGATCGCCAAAAGTGTTCACGAAATTTTTTTTCCATTCGTCCCACGGATCAATTATCGACAACAATTTTAGATTCAGGGAGAACCACTCTAAAGCAGAAGCTTCAAGAAATAAACGTAAAACTTCTGGGTACTTTACCGACTCTATCTCCATCCGCATACATTCACGTTCAAAAATATTTAACCAGGTGTTCACATTACGCCCCTTTCCAGAAAATTTTTCTACAACCATGTCCTTTACGATCGATGAGATATTTTTGGTTTTTCGGGTACGCCGGTAACAGGTGGTACCGATGTTGATACGGCGGGCTGTGCGAATTCGAGGTAAATGGTATTGAAACGGAAATTATCTTCTTCGTCAAGATAAATGTCACGAAGTTCATCCGATAGCGTTACCTTAAGTTTGCGAATTTGCCCACGACGATTGAATGATTTAATAGCCGATTTCACGATACTGAGTTCACAAAGCGCTCCATGGTGCTTGAGAATTTGAAATTCGGTCGGGAAAACGTAAACATCATCTTCATTGATAAGTTGTATACATTTTATTCGACAGACGGATGTCTTCGGGTCGGTAGCTACGTCAAAAGAGAAGGTAATTATCACTTTTGTGGTCATTTCGGGATCAGAGTTGTTGCGATTTGTAAGTTAGGTCTCACAGGAACTGAAGAACCGTGCGATGCAGAAAAACACTGTAATATCCCACAAATACATCAAAATTAACAACAACAAATCAAAAAAACAACCAACCTGAATCGCAACAAAAGGCCCACAATCGCCGATGAGACTATTAAAACGTATTAGAAATGTATTGCTCCTTCAACGGGAGAAAAACAACTGAAGTCGACTTCGTCGGCAGATGCACGTTCGTGTCCGATTCAGGCTATTACAATCAAAATTCCAAAGGCAAATTACAATCCCGGCATTTACCGGTCGACTCGAATGGAGACAGAGATACGTGTTTATAAAGACGGAATTTCTTACACTTATATAAAATGTTTTCCTCTCAAATCTCGCCACACCTTTTGATTACTGACATAATAATAGAATATGAAGAATAAAAAAGGCGAAATCCAACAAAAATGGGAAAAATATAAAAAAAAAGACAAAGCAGAACAGATTGTTCAAACTTTAATATCACAGTGGGGATACAGATGAATCAGGAACTGAATCAGCAAGTATATGTAGCATAAAGCATGAAAGTAATAATGAGCAATCCTTTCTTGAATCGTCCATGAACAAGTCAAAAACAAGTGATGAAATGAATGACGACTTATGTGCAAGTAGTGAAAATTCTGAAGACGATGAAGGTGATGAAAGTTTTAGAGAAGATGAAGATATATCTGATAAAAGTAATGAAGATGATGACGAAATAAGCTTTTCTGAATATAGTAGTCCTGTGTACGAAGGGGCGCCACTAACTTTGGGTGAAAGTTTAATAAGCATATTCACATTCTTTATAACAAATAATATGACTTGGTTGACTTTCGATAGACTTTCAGCGCTTGTGTCTTTACATTTACCAGCTTCCTCTATTTCCAAAGAGAGCAGACATTTATAATTTATGCAATACTTTAATCATGATGCTATGTCAATGAAAAACATTGGTATTGTTCTGGATGTTTGTTTGATTGTAATGATAAATTGTCTTCATGTCCATGCAGTACTAATTCTGAAAGATAATATTTTGAGCATTGACCAGTTGAGAAGACTATTTTTAAAACCTGGTTTGGAGACACTAAACTAACGTTTGAAGAATTTTACACCTTGCTCCAGCAAATTCCAGCCGTCCTCAACTCGAGTCCTATGACCCCCCTATCCTCGGACCCCCTGGATTTGCGACCATTGACGCCTGCACACTTGCTCATCGGACATGTTATGACTTCCGTTCTCGAGACTGATTTTACAAATATCGTGGAATCACGATTGTCACAATATCAACGGGGGTGCAAGGGCTGCATCAGCATTTTTGGAAGCGCTGGTCGAACGACTACATCGGCGAATTGCAACGTCGCAATACATGGGTGAAGCACTCCCCTAACGTATTAAAAGGAGCTATGGTTTTACTAAAGGACAAAGCATTGCCACCATTCAAATGGAAGCTTGGACGCGTTGTGGAACTGTTTCCGGGAGTTGACAACGTTGTTCGCGCCGTTCTTGTGCGCACAAAAATGGTTTAGTGTAACGGGCGGTGACGAAATTGCGCGTGTCGCCCGTCGAATGATTGAACCGAGTGGATTTTGTTCTTTTTCTTTATATAACCTTGTATTATTCGATTTTATTTCACTTTTGTTTGTTTTTTGTTTGTTGTTCACTTTTGTTTATATATGATATTAAGTCACAATATGTTCAAATTTACTAAAGTTGTTGAACTAGGGAGTTCAAGGCGGGGTATATGTTCGCGCCTTCAGTCTACGTTGCCTTTTAGAATCGTGATCGGCTCGCAGTGGTCGATCCTTTACTAAGGAGATCGGGGTAGCGCCTGCGCTCTGAAGGTTTTGAGATTTTTGACGTAGACTGCAGGTGTGAACATGGCGAATTCAGCGTGACGTACGATTTTTTATTTTATCGTTTTGTAGACGGCAATTGTCTTGAGAATTTCGTACTAAAATAAAGGTGATACAGTCCATGAGATCAAGAGTTTGAATCGTTGTATATTACAATATGCGTGAGAGGATGGCTGGATCATCAAGACAATTACCTGAAGAAGCGAAAAAGCAAGTTCAAAACCATATTAAAACTTTCCCTAATTTTGAATCCCATTATACCAGATCTCATAATCCTAATAAAAGATATCTACATCCAGATCTAACTATCAGGAAAGTATTTAATTTATATGAGCTTCACTGCGAGGAAAATGGAATGAAAGCCGTTAATGAGTGGACTTAAAGGAAAATATTTAAAAAAGATTTTGATTTACATTTCCACCAACCGCGGAAAGATACATGCCAAAAATGCGACTTATTAAACATTAAAGTTACAGCATCGAATAATGAAGAAGAAAAGAATAAACTCACCGAAGAACACGATGTCCATTTAAGACTAGCAGAATCAGCTAGAAATTCGCTAAAACAAGCTCAGGAACTAGTATCACGTAATTCGGATTATTATTTTGCTTTCTCGTTGTGGTACGTGAATTCCTAAGGGTTCGTTGTTCTGCACAAGGGACTTCGCGACAAGATTCACGCCAAATGGCGACTTTATGAAGGCAGGACACCTACTGAATCGGTCGCTCAGAATCAGCAATAATCTAAAAATTGTTCAAAACAACAACAAAGATCACCAGTCACATAGATATACAGGGTGACCCATCTTAATCTATGGACCCGAATTTCTTCTAAACTACGAGGTCTACAAAAAAATGGTTCAGACAAAAGTTGGGCAGGACAGAAGGGGCCATTTAATGGTACCATTAGTTTTGACCTTGAAGTCAGTTTTGAAGGTCATTTCAAGGTCAAGATGGTTTTTCAAATGGTAACCCCTATTTTCTAGTGCGGATTTGAAAAGAGCGGGAAATTTTACATCAAATTTGTCTTAAGTGAAAATTGTTTTGTGACCTTACCAATGCTAAGTAGCTAAACCTGTCAACATTCTGATCAAAAAGTAGGGTCAATCAAATACCCATTTACAATTCCGCACCAGACCATGAGGCTCCACCGATTTTGGTGGTCTACAGCTCTGTACCAGTAAGGATTTTCGTACGACCAATAGTGGCAACTGAACAGACATAACTGTCACTATTGGTCGTACGAAAATCCTTACTGGTACAGAGCTGTAGACCACCAAAATCGGTGGAACCTCATGGTCTGGTGCGGAATTGTAAATGGGTATTTGATTGGACCTACTTTTTGATCAAAATGTTGACAGATTTAGCTACTTAGCATTGGTAAGGTCACAAAACAATTTTCACTTAAGACAAATTTGATGTAAAAGGGTATAGCCGGATTAATATGGAAAAACTGCCCCCGCGGCTTTTTCGACTTTCACTCAGGTTATCGATTTGGTGTCAAATAAAAATGATTCAACTGAATTTTCAGCTTTTCAACTCAAACGGTTCTCGAGATTTTCAAAAAAAACCATTTTTTTCTATTTTATTTTTTTTCAATAGTAAAATTCAAAATTTATTGTTGATGATTTTTTTTCTAATTCTCAGCAGTATAAGCAGTATAATGATTCGATCATGATTCTCAAACGATAATCCGATTTTTAGCGAAGGATAGAAAATTAAAATCTAATTTTTTTTGCCTTTGAAAAATATGTCACTCACCAAAACTCGACAAAAAATGTCTTTTATACTTCTACATACTCAGGAAATTTTTTGAATTTTTTGAAGTGGTGGAACAATATGAAAATAATAGAAAACTCTTTTTTTCTTCCAGAATATCGCATTGCATCAATGAACAGACGACGAAGTATCTCAGCAGGTTTTACAATTTTTGCCAAAAATCTAGGGTATGATAAATAATATATCATAGCAGCAATGTGTGAGAAACATCCAACCAGTAATATCGTTCTTATCTGGCTGATATTTGATAAACAACGATATATTTTCGAATCATATGTTGAGTTTCATTTGTCAACCTAGCAATAATTTCAGTGCGTTTATATTGAGTTCAGTTATACGTTCACGACCGAATAACTCTGAAATATTCTTATTCTCATTTTATCTTCAATCATTATAAAATATTATTTTCGTTTGGTTGAAAAGTGCTACAGTTCTAGTATTACAACTACTTGAGTAAGTGAAGTTTTATATTCAATATGATTTTATATCTATAAATTCCTAATATACATATAATTCGTACCTTTGTTTCAGGATGGATTTTGATAAAAAATGCATTAATTGTAACATATTTTTGCGTAAAACAGTTGGATCTAAAAAAGTCATTATGACAATTGATGAGGCTAATATTGCGACAGAAAAAATTGGAAGAAGAGTTCATATTACTGATACCTTTTGTGCTAAATGTCGAATTATTTTAACAAGACCACCCACATTTGAGAAAACTATAGATTCATCTGCAGATCAAGTGAATATCGAAAGCCAGCCAAGTTCGTCTCAGTCCTCATTCAGTACTATTTCTATTTCATCTGAGTCATCAACTGAAGATCCTTCATTTGTTATTGAGGAAAAAATGAAAGAAGAATCAGAATTTGTAGAGCTGAGTCTTCCTCGAGTCATTGCGACTCACAAATACTGTTGCATTTGTGAATCATCAAGAAATATAACATTAGTTCCGTTTGAAGCACGCAAAGAAGTGTTTTCTAAAAGACGACTTGTCATTCCCGAAGGAAATCGGTGTTGTAAGGACCATCTCATAAAAAAGCGGTTCTATGAAGAAGACATTAATAATTTTAGAATTCATTCCAATACCAGTGTATTTGAAGTTCATAATTTGCAAAAATTACTTGGGCAGCTGGCTATTGGTACTGATTCGTCCATAATTGATAAAATTGAGATTACTCGTTTTCAGAAAAACAGTTGGAAGTATTTACAAGCCTCACGTGGGAAAAATTGATAAAACTTCGTGAACTGTTAACGTCGATGAGAAGCTCCCTGAATCGTAATGTCACTCAAGCTCTTGTTATTTTTTTATTCAAATTACGAACCGGAAATTCGAATGCAGGTATATCTTCTGTTTTTGGATTAAATCGGGAACAAATGGTATCCGACTACTGCAAGGAAGTAATATCTTCGTTTGAAAAAGATGTTTTGCCTCAGTATTTTGGAATGAATGCTATCAGTAGGGAGACATTACTCACAAATACATCCAATACTGCTAAAAAGTTATATCAAATAGAAGATGACCAGTTAATATTCATTTGCGATGGAACATATATTCGCCATCAAAAAAGTGCAGATAACGAATACCAAAGAAAATCATATTCTGGCCAAAAGAAAGTCCCTCTGTGCAAACCATTCACAGTATGCACTACAAATGGTTTCGTTATCGTATCGTTATCATTTGAAAAAACCATCTTGACCTTGAAATGACCTTCAAAACTGACTTCAAGGTCAAAACTAATCGCACCATTAAATGGCCCTTTCTGTCCTGCCCAACTTTTGGCTGAACCATTTTTTTGTAGACCTCGTAGTTTAGAAGAAATTCGGGTCCATAGATTAAAATGGGTCACCCGGTAGGCATATCACTTTTAGTGCTGTATTTTTACTTTTTATTGGAATAAAAACGACAAAATGTGAATTTATTGGTATAATCCCCAATCTATTATTCATTACAAGATCCTTCTATAGCCCAAAGCGCATATTCATAGGCGACTCAAATATTAACGAACTTCACTAATTTCCACTGTTTTGTGAGATTGTAGGTTTTTTAAATAACAGCGCCTCTGGTGGTTATCCACAACATATTGAGGTATTCTACGCGCCATCTCATGGCCGTCCACGCATTAGAGTTACCTTAGCGAGCGCCCTCTCTGGGACGTCCACCAATTACTCGTAGCCATCTATCGGCCGTCCACCAAGCTTGTTAAAAATCTACGTGCACAGTCTATTTGTATTATTAGTCAATGGTTTGACTATTGTATCTGGATGCAAGTGTAACTTTTTAATATTGACCATTTGATCTTAAGGGGGATTTTTAATATCGTAGGTTTTTAATTTTGCGCATTGTATCATCTATCAGATATTAATCAGTAATCGAATAGATCAAGGGGCGTATCGAAATTTCTCCGGAACACATGGAACATTATAATTGAAATTGTATGCAATATCGCAAAATCCAATCATATTGATGATCAAGGAATATAAATATTTTTTTCTAGTCAAAAGATATTGGAAACCGGCACTGGGCTGCAACAAGTACCTAGCAGGTCGACGAATGACGACCGAAAGAATGAATTTTCGAAAACACGAATAAATAAAAGGAAAAGCGATATCACTTTTATTTCATTTTATTTGTTTGCTCTATGCGTTCAAATCACAAAACCAAAGACAAAAGGTACTCCATAATCTAAAAAATAATTTTTCAAGATTTTGTGACGCACGTGGTGCGCGACCCCTGCAGCACGCTACGTTGGGCTAACGTTAGATTTACGTTTTACCGTTAGATCGTTTGACTACCTAAGCAAAAGAACGTCGAGTCTCGGAATGGTTTCCGTCGAACGAATTCGTAACGTTCGTGTAACGTTTGCAAAAAACGGTCCGCGATCTCATCGCAGCTAACTGCCTTCGGGTAATTGTTCGTGTTCTAGTTGAAAGCAACTTTGCCATAATCGTGAGAGCTCACGATTTTGGCATTGATCTGACGATAATTTGGAAATCACGATTGTTTCCAAAACCCAAGTATGAGTATACTACTATATAGTAGTGAAACCCCTACGAACGATTCTCTTAATAACTATCCCATAAATGATGAATGGATGACCATTTCCTATTCACGAAATTTTTCCATAAATTTTAACACAACTACTTAAAAAAAGATCGATCCCCATATGGTCGATTTTTCGCGATCTTTCAGTCCGACTCGCCTGGCAACGGTGAGCCGGACACATCCGAAGCTGTCAGGCGGACGATAACCCATCCCTGCCGATATTAAAGATCCATTTGCTTTCGTTACTCTGTCCGAACAATTGCGTCTTGTGCCGTCTAAGTAAAAAGTGTTCATAATTGATATACTTGTTTGCACTATCAGTGAAGAAATTATGGCAGGAGAGTAACATACGCGTAAGGAAAGTATATTTACTTCGATGAGCTTCTTTTCCACATAAAGAAATATATTCGCAATGCACGTGTAATTTTTCTTTCGCTGTTCACATTTCGTGAGCTCTGCTAATTGTGTCCAACCACCGATTTCGCATAATTCGGTGTAAATTCATCGTTCGCGCGCCACGTGCATCACGAAATCTTGAAAAACTATTTGTTAGATCATCAAAATGGACGCTTACGTAGTATAGTAATAAGATAGTTAAGATAATACGCCGGATGTGATTCTGCGAAAAGTCTTATCGCAAAGAGACTGGGTTTGGTGGCTGTGGACCATAGGGATGGGACATCGACAGCTTAACATCGATGTTACACATCGATGTCAACATCGACAGCTAATATCGATGTAGTGGAAACATCGGTTATAAATCATCGATGTTTTTGAACATCGATGTTTATTGAATATAGCGATGTAAAGGAAAGATAGATGTAGATAGCGTAAAAACACCCAAGAACAAAGATTCAATTATGAATTCGCTTTGGATGATTCTTTTTTCATATTTGTTAATATGCCATTTTATGATCATAATGAGAAAATCATGATTGTCCCGTTTGAACCGATAAAATGCATTTTAAATAGTTTTTTATATTGCTAACATTATACCCGTTCGATATCCAAAATTCAAACCTGTCAGAATAATTGTTGGTGCAACATATCCTACTTAGCACATACACATACATATGTACCTATACATTTACTGGTCGATCGGACATTATTTGGTTTTCTTTTGTAAAATATCTCATTCACGCAATCATTGAACGAACATATTCGACATGTTTGGTCTCACTGCCTCTGTGCATCAAATTGATCGTCCAAGTTGATAAGTAACAATTTGCCGAATTTTTATTCTGTGAAGTCTCTAGACAATCAGGAATATTTATTCTTGGAAAAGAACAATCTTTTTTTGTCTACGTCATAAGTTAAAATGTATCGAAAACTTCAAGACATTTGAAAGCTTTTCATTTATACAAATAAGTATATTTGGTACATTTTTATTACTGCGTTTTACCATCTTATTACTAAATTGCAATTCGCCAATAACATAAAAAAAATAATACAAAAATACAGAAAACAGAAAAAAAATAGAGAAAAACTGTCCTTCTAAATTTCCCAAAATTCTCTTTTAACGGATTGAAGAAATAATATTTGTGACAATTTTTTCCCTTTCAATCTATTCCATTGTTGTGTTAGTGTTTGGCCCGCTTTAGAAAATAAGCGTTCAGATGGCACAGAAATTGCAACAACAGACAAATATTTTTTTGCTAGTTTTGAAAGATTAGGGTATGTTTCTTTGTTACATTCCCACCACCTCAATGGATTTTCTTCAAGTCGTACAATCGAATTTTTTAGATATAATGTCATTTCTGAAGTTTTGTCTGTTTGAAATGAATTAGTGCTCAATAACTTTTGATGTTCCGACCATAAACTAAATTTTCCTCTTTCTGCAAATAAAATAAATTGATATGTGTGTTAATAAAAAATTATTACCTTACCTTGTGCTTCTTCGGTACTTGGTGTTGTTTTTCGATTTGTGGGTTGAGGTGAATTTTCGTTCAAAGAATCATTCACGAGTTTCACCGCTGTCGAACAATTAAGAGGATTTTCAAAGTAAAATTTCTTGAATCTCGGGTCTAGAAGATTGACTATGGCCAACAGGTGAACCTGTTCCGCAGAACCCATTCTTTTATCCAACTCATTTTTCAAAGCGCACTTCAAGTCAATTGCTATTATGCTATCTACGGTGATCTCTGCTGAATTTATCGACCGTCGTAAGTTGTATGCCATTGGTATGACGATACTTGAAGTGCTGTACTTCTCACCTGAAATTATGCAATTCCTGCACTTCTCTAGCCGATATCATGAGTGGAGCAGTGGGATATCTGTTTAAAATTGAATTTACGAATTCCCGAAGCTCCAGAAATCTAACGATCATATCGTAAGTCGAATTCCTGTATCAGTTTTTTTTCTACAGAACTGTTGGCAATTTGCAAATTTCTCAATTCGTCTGATGCCACCACACTGTGTTTGAACCATGTGACAATAGTTTTTATTTTATTAATCAATATCTGCAAAGCTTCTACAGATTTTATAGTCCTTTCCGCAACTAGATTCAGTTGATGGGCAAAACAATGTAAATGACGTTTTTTGCCAAATAAAACATCGATTGCGCGAGCGATATTCGCAGCTCCATCAGTGACAACCGCGGTAACTTTATCCATTGAAATGCCCCAATAATCGCAAATTTCTTTTATTTTATTGGCAATATAGTCCGCGGTGTGTCTTTCAGATAATTCATACACCCCCAATGTTGCAGAATTAATTTCGACCCCCTCCCCAAAATGCAATGTAACTCCTAAAAAACTTCTAGTCTGCAAAGTATCGGTCCAAATATCAGTGGTGATTGTGTAATTATTTACTTCGTCAATTCTTGATCGAAATATGTTCGAAAGCGACTCATACTTTTTATCTATTAATTGCGAAATTGATTTTCTTGAAGGAATCTTGTAACGTGGAGCCACAACGTTCAAAAAATATCGGAAATCATCATTTTCTACAATCGACAGTGGTTCGTAATTGTGACAAATTAAGAATAAAAGAGCATTCGTAATTTTTTTAGTTTTAGCCCCATTTTCCACCCATGATTCTAAATCAGCAAATGTTTCACTTAGTGTTATTTGCCGCATCGGCGTGTGAGATTTCGTTTGTTGAAGAAGCGATGACGATGATGATGAAAAATCATTTTCATCTTCATTTTCATTTGAATTAGAGTCAGCGGTGTCAATTTGCAAAGCACATGTGGCACTAGTAGACGGTTGAGCAATTGCCGAGAATTTTAAATCTGATTGGTAGGACGATTTTAATTTTTTTTTTGGCGGTTCTGCGGATTCTTGTAGGTCTACATTAGAATGGACACTTTTAATATGACATTTCATATTCGAAGTATTTCCTGATGTTCTTAATCTTTTTGAGCAAATATTACAAGTAACGAACCCGGGTTGGCTTTCGCATTTAGTGAAGTATTTCCACAAAATACTTTTAGGGGCCATATTTCCTGAAGATTTCATTATGAGACGATAAATAGTAAATATATCGTAAACAGAAGATTTCATTTACTTGATATCAAAGTATATGTTTTTCGTCGCGATTCCCGAAGTGGATGTATCGAGTTTTTATTTTATAAGACGATTAACGATCACACCAAGTTTACTTTACGAGAACAGGAAAAGAAATGGAAAGTTCATTGGGTATTTTTTATTATTTCAGCAACTGAGATAATTTTGCGATACTGCATTTGTGCCATCTTGAGAGGAACATTTCTCGGTAATCTTGGAAGGACCGACACATACAGTGACTGACAAAAAGATCGGAACACCTATGGAAAGAAACTGTTGCAGATAGAAAGGAGACGTAGGAAAAGAGAGAAAAATGAAAAAGGTATCGGGTTAAGGAAAATGATTGCAGTTCTTGACACAAGTCAAGAAAAATGCACAAATCGCCTAACCAGAAGATCCAAATACAAGTGCCAATGAAAAAAAACGAATTTATTGCGAGACAAAATGATCGGAACACTCCATGAGGGCGACAGAAATGAACAAATAACAAGCACTGGGACGATAGGAATAACACATGGTAAGATAAGAACACGTAAGCACATGTGTTAAAAATGCATTTGCTATGAATTCGCACCAGTTATATAGTTACAGTTATACAGAGAGGTCTTGTGTGTAAAAATGCCCCCAAATACTTCTTTTAATGTACGCCAACTTGTTATCTGGCATCACACAAAAGGCTTATCAATAAGAAAAATTGCGGATGTTACACAAGTATGTACCACTACCGTACACCGTATATTGATACATTTTAAAGATGAAAATAGGATCGAGGCAAAGACTTCTACAGGTAGACCGCGGAAACTGTCCGAACGAACAACATCGATACTAGAGCGTGAGGTTAAGAAAAACCCAAAAATTTCTGCCCCTAAACTTGCTACAAAGCTTAAAGAATGCTACAATGAAAATGTTCATCCTAGGACAGTACTACGTGCACTAGAACGTAGGGGATATCGGTCACGTATTGCCCGTAAGAAACCATGCATTTCGGCAGTTAACAAACAGGTACGTCTAGATTTTGCTAAAAAATGGATCCGTTCCCCGGAATCGTGGTGGAACCGTGTCCTATTTACTGACGAGAGTAAATTTAATATTTTGGGTAGCGACGGGTACTGCCGTGTGTTGCTAAAGCCCAATACTGAGCTGAAAGAAAAAAATATTCGCGCTACCGTCAAACACGGCGGAGGTAGCGTCATGGTCTGGGGATGCATGAGTGCTGCTGGGGTCGGCGAATTAGTTTTTATCGAAAATGTGATGACTAAGGAGTCTTACGTTGAGCTACTCCGGGCGAATTTGCCACCGAGTGTCGAAAAATTAGGCTTGCCGCACGATTACGTTTTCTTTCAATAAATCATAAATCACATTATGCGCGTATGTGGCTTTTATACAACACCCCCAAAGTCCTCGACACAGCAGCCCAGAGTCCGGACCTTAATCCCATCGAAAATTTATGGGACCATCTTGATCGTCAGATCCGTCAACATACGATCTCAAGTAAATCTCAGCTGAAGCAAGTCCTCCAAGAAGAATGGAGTCGAATTACGTCGGACTACACCACAAAGTTGGTAAAATCGATGCCCGAACGATTGCGTGATGTCATTAATGCTAAAGGAGGAAATACGCGTTATTAATTCCTGAGTTTTTGTTAATTTTTGGAGCACTTTGAATCGATGTTCCGATCATTTTGTCTTGAAATAAATTTGGGTTTTCCTGTTTGTAAGTGCATTTTCCCGTCTGAATGGATTGTAGCAGAAAATATTTCGACATATGCTAAGAGGTAGAGTTCATTCTTTTCAAATAATTTGGTCTTAGACTTTTTTGCCTTCCTACAGCTCTTTAGTTCTTCTTGTTAACTTTTTTACATTGTTGTTCCGATCTTTTTGTCAGTCACTGTACGTGCGGCGCCGGCGGCGGCGTTGATCCTTTATGGTCGCGCCGCAGCCGCCATAAACGATCAACGCCGCCGCCGCTCTGTCAATGCACACGACGCCCACGACACCGGCGATAAAAATTCGGTTATTATTAGATATAAAAATAATCGCCGAGGTCCGAGATTCTTATTCTGCTAATTTTTTTCATTTCGATCGCACTTCAGATCCCAAATTTCGAGGTATTCTCGCACAGCGCTTATAAATCGTTCTCTATCTATAGACATGGTTTTTTCATGCTCTACAAGTTTCATGCAGGACTAGGTTTACCAAGTTCAGAAATTAAACAAAGTCGATTTTCATCTCCTTTTGAGCCTTTCCATTTAAGCCGCTTTTTTTGGCTCCTAAACGACTCTTGTTTACATTATTTAGAACTTCCATTCTCCTAACAATTTTTCTAGCTTAAATGAGCAATTTGCTGCCAATATAACTGTTTCCGTACGAATACGCGTTCTCTTCGTTGGAATCAAAATAAACTATTCGAAAATAAGTAAAAAAGTGAAGGTACAACCTGGCAAATCCTCTTAAGGAACTGAGTCATATTATCAATGAGGAACATATCTTGGATGAAGAATAAATACAGATAAATAATTTTTATCGGTTTAATTCAATTTTCCCTGAATTAAAACGAGTTCATTCAATCAACACTTAATTGATTAAACATGTATCAACTCTGAATATAATTTTTACTAACACATATACAATATGACCCAAAGGGCCTACCAAACTCCATGCGACTAAAGGCGTTGAATATAAAAATTATAAACTAAAGTGAGAGTTGCAGTTTCTCCGAAGTATCGGGACAACGATGAACCAATTACCGATGGACCGATTAGGGGAAGTCAACAGAATACGAGCAATCCCTTGATTCCCGATGTTATGTGACTGTGAAACCCCGAAACTAAAGGATCTCAAAACGCACACTAATGTTTTTCCCAATATTTTCAAATATGTTTTTCAGTGCCATCTTCCTTTAATTTTTCCATTTTTGTACCATAGAAGTGTTTGCATTCTCCCAAATATTACAGTTTTCTCTAATTGTTTTCAATTAGTATTAATTATATTCATATATACGATCAAATTTCGGGAATTATAGGTCTCCCAATAAAAAAGCATCAAACATTCGATGTTTGAGGTTGACATCGATGTTTCCATCGATGTTATTCAAAACTGACATCGATGCTTAAAATATCGGACATCGGCTCCTCAACATCGATGTTCTAGAAACATCGATGAACATCGCCCATCCCTACTGTGGACCACCGTCGAGTCAGTCGGTATTGTATATTTGAGAAGGCAAGACGTTTCAACTGTAATAATAAAACGCGTATTTTTATCGTTGAAGTTAATTTATTTTTTCGATCGCAAAACCACGTTTATTCAAATCTTACGCACACGAACTGCTAAAAAGAAATACGCACTTGGTCGGTACCCTTAGAACAAATAGGAAAAAAAATCCCGAAGAGGTTACCAGAAAAAATTGAAAAAAGGTGAAATAGTTGCCAGAGAATGTGAGGGAGTAGTTATCATGAAATGGCAGGACAAAAGGGAAGTACTTTGTCTCAGTACATGCCACACTGTTGATACAGTCAAAATAAAACGTCGCACCGAAGAAATAAACAAACCTGTTGGCCTAGCCAAATGCCAATCGTTACGTTTCCATTCTGTTTCCACGATCGCAATCGCTTAAGCGTTAGCGACGATGGAAAACGCTAAGTTGGTAGCCGAGTGCGAGCGATCGTGTCAAACGCTCGTTCCACTGTGTCGATGGAAACGTTGAGTTATTATTCTATGATTATCCAAGAGAATGGTCGACCACTGTGGTTTTAGAAAGTGCTTTAAAAGTCAGTTTTCACGCGCGAAACATCTCAAAAAGATTTGTGACGAGGCAAGGTGAAACTTAATCGATAAATTATAATGTAAGTAAATGTATGCTTCATTTTTCAAAAAGTGAAAAATATATTTATTTTGAATGGGATGGCAATAAATTATTGTAGATATCAAAATCATAATTTTTCTTTTTCTAGTATGGAAAACAACAGAACTCGAACTAGTCCCGAGCAGTTCGAAGTCCTCATCGATTTTATGGAAAGGTAAGCAATAGGTTATTTGTTAAGGGGATTAATATATAGTTTGCTTGACGTAAATTCATTGATTTTTTTACGCTTTTACGTTTGATAGAATATTATAACCTTCTAAAACATGCATCAATTTTTCGGTTTGGGCAGATTGGAAGGCCAAAACTAAAAAGAAAGGGTTGGCACTACGGAGGGAAGCTTCGGGCACTGGTGGTTGGCCTTCATCGGAGAAAAACCTCTCTCAAACAGAGGAGAAAGTTTTGGCCATAATTGGCTTTACAGCTATTACTGGCCAACAAGAAGTCAGTGAGAGAGGTTTTGATGTTAGTTTACTATTTTTTTCTTTACAAAAATTTCTCGGTTCACAATTAACATTTCATTCAATCAGCATGTCCTATTAATGCCATTCTTCGCCACATTAACACATTGCATGCTTCTTTATTATAATAATCGTATCATAAAGAGGCTTGATTTTTACCACACTTATGATGAAATGTTTTAATTATATGCCTACTTCGTAGGAGCCACCAATTGTCGATAGTGAGGAGCTACATCAGTTGCTGCATCCGAAGGACAATGAATGTGGTATTAAAATATATTCCCAATTTAATGATTCATGAAAATAATTTTTATTCATAGATCGTAATGAATCGGTGGTACCAGCTCCTCAGCCAACAACTTCGGCCTTGCCAACCCATCAGCCTTCCGAACGCCCTATTCCATCTCCGACGCCCATCAGCCCTACCGTGCCACGACCAATGCCGTCGTCAATCCCTAGTCGGCGATTCCGGCAGAATTGAACAATTACGAATTGAAATGGAGATGCAACGTGACCGGAATCTCCATGAGACGGAGATGCAACGGGACCTCCAACTCCACGAGAGAGAGGTTCAACGTGACCGGGATCTCCACGAGAGGGAGATGGCCCGGCATGAGTTGGATGTGGCACGGAACGAACGGGACATGTTGCAGCAGCGATGGAGAATGAGGAGGTTAAATGTTTACCTTTCTTCCTATTTCTATTATATTTTGAAATTTTTCTCATTATTCAGGTGCCATAAATTCCATTTATCCCCATGGTGGCATTAACATCTTCTTTGGTTTAATTTTAAGTTTCAATATTCACTTTTCTAGTTATTGTGTTGTATTTTGTTTTTTTTATTTTGGTATTATCTTGTATTTTATATTTTTTTAGAATATAATTATTTAATCATAATGTATTTATATGGTTATTTTTTATTTAAGCTTCTATTTTTTAATACAAAGTATTTCATCTACATTTTATCGGTTTATCTATTCCGTTTAAAATGCAGAAACACGTTGCTAATTTCATTACAATTCTGTCATTCGATAATACTATGAAGATATGCTGTTATTATTGAAATTAAGGAACACAAAGAAACACGAAATTATTCACATAAAACTAAATTCACTGGCGATAAAAGGCAAAATATATTTGACGTATACATTAATTTATTCAACATTAACGATATTTTTAGGTCCAAGAGAATCGGAATAATCTCTAATGTAGTAGTCGGTAAAATAAACTAAAAACGGCCAATCTCCCTCAATGGCAAAGTTATGGTTAAAATGACTGCTACCGTACATTTTTTCACTTCCTTCACCTCGAGCAGCGAGAAATAAGTTAACTTCTACATCAAGAAACAGCACGAACAAAACGCAAAACTGTGATCAGCTGATTGCTAGACGTCGGGCATATTGGATTGCTTGGTTTTCTGCAACGATCCGTCGATCGTCGAAATAGCCTTCGGCGCAACAAATAACCGTTCTACTAACCTCCCAGAAAGGCTATTCGGCTACGGTTTTAAAGGGAGACAGCTTTTCACACGATAGAAACGATTGTCGTTCTATTCCATCTGAGCGAACCAACCTCTAGATGGACATTTGGTGTCTCTACGATTACGTGACTTATCGTTCGGGACCGTTTATTTCATTCATAAAACGAGCTTTCTACAAGCGTGGACGACTGTAGAACGGTCTCGTGGCTCGGCTGGCAGATGATCTTTGAGCCGAGGGTCGTCCACTAGTCAAATCGCTCTCAAAACCTGCCCATGAACACCCAAAATTAGTCTACTTTTTTAAATCAAGTCTCTCAACAATTACTTGGTGTTAATCCTTGCATACATCTGAATTCATCGTGATGTTAAATGGAGTGATGATAAAGTAAAATGAAAAATTAAGATATCGAAAACCATGTTTTCATTACAGCCTCCTCAAGAGGCTCCTTAAGAAAGCTCTCCCCTGAATCAAATCGTTCGGATTATTCACAAGGAGGCTATCATTTAGTTCCTCATCTTCAGGCGCAGCTGGATGTTGAATAGGTGCATCAGGAGGAACTGGCACATTTTGTGTGTAGCACACAACATGCCATTATGATGTTCCCAGCAACATCCCGTTCATAGTGGAGGACTCTATCCTTCAGGAGGCATCTCCACCGGGCTTTTAGCAGTCCAAAACACCGTTCAATGCAGTTTCTGACCTGTACATGCATCCGGGTATAACGTTCTTCTACAGAGCCAGAAACTGCATGCACGATTGGCGTCATCAGCCAAGGACGCAGTGGATAGCCTGAATCACCTGAAACAAATATTACAGGAATATGCATTTGCTTCAAATTTTTTTAAATTCATTTTCTTACCTAACAACCACATATGCTCATTCGATTGGTGGAGTTCCCTCATATACGATTCGTCCCTACTGGATGACCATATATGCGAATCATGGGAAGCTCCACCAAATTTTGCATTCACGCTCCTAATTTGCAAGTTATGATCGCAAATCTGCAAATGAAATATATGTATGTTTGTCCCATTTCGAAAATGAATAATATACCATCTGAACGTTGAGAGAATGATACCCTTTCCGATTGAAATAAAGGTGCTCTTCATGAGCTGGCCGAACTATAGCAACATGGGTGCAGTCAATGCACCCTATGACACCAGGTAATCCAAATTTCCTACAGAACCTGAATAATTGTAAAAATTAAAATATTTTATTAATTAAAATACACCGCTCTACGCACTCCTGCTTGATAACGCTTCTTTCTTCATTTGTTCTGGGAAATTGGATCCACCTTGTCATAATTGCGTCATGGTTTAATGCAGTTACAACTTCCTTGACGCACCTACTCACTGTTCTTTGCGGCAAGTTGGCCGCATTGCCGACGAGCCTTTGGTAAGAACCAGTGGCAAGGAAGCTGAGAGTAGATAGCACCTAAAAGAATTCGTTTTCGGTATACTCTGCACATTTCAATTATAATTCATGGAAACAATATTAGAAATTTTTAACTTTTTACTGGCTTACCTTTATTTCCAAGGGGATTTCTGTAGTTCCTCTCAAAGACGTTTTTTCTCTTATTTCAAGGCATATAGCCGCAAAAGTTCGTTTGTCAACACGATATTGTTGCACGGATACGTTATCCGGAATTTCAGTCATCGGATCGAAATTCCGGTTTAAACGTCGACTACAGCGCCTTTGCACAATAAATTCATTTTGTGCAGCAAAAAGGAGATTCAGTCGGTGCATTTTCATAAAGAATGACAATGCGAAATGTACAACGATCAAAACGAACTAACCAATCAATTAATTTCTATGTCCCTATTTTGACAATTGCGAACGCTAACTTTTCCACTGTGGCTGTGGAATTGCGGTGTCAAAAGGAGTTGGCGTTTTACACCATGGAAACGATTTGCTTTCCATTCCATCGTATCGATGTAATCGCTAATTGGCACTTGGCTACCAATCTTTCCATGGTCACGTGACTTTCCGTTGATTTCATTCATAAAATGAGTTTTCCACAGGCGTCGTCGCAAGTGAGTTGTGTACTTTCTCTCTATCTGTCTGTGGTTTTGTTTTTACCGTGAAAAATCATGTTCAGAGGACGTAAATTGGTGGAGTTAGCTCGCAAATTACAATCTGAGGCTACAGGTGAGTGAATATTGTCATTGTGTTGTGAATTACTAATTTTATCGAGAATGATCTGCAATTGTGTTCACACACATGTCAAATAATTGGAAATTATTTCCAACCGCTGGTAGTAGATTTTACTTCGCCATTTTCGCGAATACTACTGAATGTTCACTACTACCCTTTCTATAATTTCCTCTTGGATACCTTCTACAATAGATAAGCTGATTCTAACCACTGATTATATTCATGAACTGCACCTTCTTTTCAATTTTAGAGCCAAGTGAGAACAGAAATACACTGGGACAGTCTCAAAATCAGTCAAAATACAATTATTCAAACCAAAAAGAGGTTGAAATCGAAATTTTGGAACACCCAATCTTTCTATTTGTCTGAATCGAGGTGGCTTATCCATCTTGCAAATAAAGCCAAAACATAATAGTTTTCAACACAAGTTTTTTTTCCCCCCAGATTCTTGTTCAAATGCAAGTGACAGCTTGAGTGACTTCTCTCCAGATGAATCTGAGTACGTTCCTAGTGATACATCTTCAGATTCTGAAAAAAGCAGTTAATACCTTCTCAAATTTTGAAACTCCAATGAATAAGTTGTCGGGTATGGAGGAGCATCCCGTAGAAACTGCTCAACCTCGAAGAAAGAAAAGGCAGCCAACTACATGGCCACGAAATATAAGAAAGAAAAATAGAGTGGAGGGGAAAGAATACGTTTCTACGAGAGGAGTCGTAGTACCAGCTGCCAAGATGATGCCACCTTGCAAGGAAACTTGCAGATTAAAATGTTTCACAATCCCTGACACTAAAAGACATATTATGAACTCAGTGACTACACACGACAACGTGATTTTATTCAAGCTAACTCAGAAAAACTTTCAAAAAAAACAAAGACACAAAAGAAGATTCCAGACGAAATTACTCTATCAATTATTTTCTTCTCATTGATGGGAAGAGACAAAGGGTTGCAAACCTATGTTCCTGAGCACTCTTGGAATTAAGAAAGGTGTTGTAGACATAGCTCTAAAGAAGCGATCGAAAGAAAATGTCGCATCTTCGGATGGAAGAGGAAAAGGAAAGAGTAAAACAATAGATCCTGCTGTACTCGAGATATAAAGTCACATATTAAACGCTTCCCATGCGTTCCTTCACATTATTGCCGAGCCGACATTCAACGAAAATACTTAGACTCTTCCTTGAATTTAGCTACAATGTATAGGTTGTACGCCAAGTGGTGTTTAGATAATGCTAGGCGTAAAACAAAATTATCTGCATACCGGAATATTTTCAAAGATAATTTTAATCTCGGCTTCCACAGATCACGAAAGGATCGATGTCGTATTTGTTCTGGACAGAAGAGTCAAGAAAAGATCATGAGTTACACCTGAAAAATAAAGCAGAAGCTCGAGAAGCAAAACAACAGTATAAAGAAGATGCTATTTCGAATGAAACTATTTTGAGTTGCAATTTTGATTTACAACAGGTTCTGCGTTGTCCAAGTGATCCGACTAATAATGCATTCTTTTATAAGCGACGATTAGCGACTTAGAACTTCACCATTTACAATGTTGCAACGAAAGCAGGTGATTGTTACATGTGGCACGAGGGCCAAGGGGGCAGAGGTAGTTGTGAAATAGCAAGCCTTTTGTTTCAATACTTCCAGTCCCTACCAACGTCCACAGAGGAAGTCAGGTGTTTCAGGGACCGCTGTGGTGGTCAAAACTTGAACAAGTATGTGATTGCAGTGTGTATGCATGCAGTACAAGAGATAGATAATTCAAAAACCATTCACCTAAAATTTCTAATAGCGAAGTGGAGTGCGATTCCATGCTCTCTGCAATTGGTACAGAGTTCAAAAGAGTTGGGAAAGCACTATGGCCAGGTGACTGAAAAACGATCGCCCGAGGTGCAAGAAAGAAAGGAGATAAGCCTTATAATATCCATGATGTTCAAAGAAAAGATTTTCATGACTGGAAAACATTCGTGGATAATCATGTAACAATGAGAAAAACTGACAGCCAAAACGAACCTGTTTCGTTACAAAAAATTTATTGGTTTCGATTTAGAAGAGATAATGCTTACGTTTATGAGTTCAAGGAATCGTTCCTAGCTGACACATACAAAACCGTTGATTGCAAAAAGAAGACCTTACGGAGACAAAGAATCGAACTGCTGCCATGCTACCCTCAAGCTCATCCGATTACGGAAGTGAAATACAAAGATCTAATGTCTTTGTTTTCTACAAAACCACCGGCCCTGAGCCAGGATTATTTTGATTTTTACTGTAACCTACCACAAACAAGGCAGGAAGATGAAGATGATTGAAAATAACGTGTGACTATTGTTCATTTTTTTATATTTCTTAACGAGATGAGTTGAATTTGTCAATGCAAAAAGTAGGTAACTATTGTTTTCTTTTCTTGTAAAAACACTGATTTAATTTTTCTAGATTTTTTCAGTCCATCTGTAACCTGAGTTCAATAAAAATATTCACAATAAGTGATGACACATTATTCTTGATATCCCACCCTCCAAACTATTTTGAAAATCTGCATTATATTAGTTTAGCTATTTCTCTAAAATGAAGCATAACGAGTTACCTAGTTCTTACAATCAGGTGGCGAAATGAAGCTAAGTGATAAGAGCCAACCGCTCACAACGTTCATAACCCCTTTCGGTACATGTATACCCGGCTCCCGTTCGGCATCAATTGCGCATCGGATTACTTTTCGAAAAAATTCACCGAAATTGTATCCCATATGTAGGGTAATATTTTGGGAATTAGGACCGACCGGGCCTAATGCGCATGTCCAACACCGCTGGGTAACGAGCGGCGTGAGAAGTTTAAGGGCTTGTTTCACAAAGTACAAGTAAAGCTTCAACTAGTTACTTGTAAGATAAGTTAATTGTCAGTTTAAACCTTCCTGTAAAGTGTTGTTGCGTCCCACAAACGAGTTGGGTCGTTTCCGTATGTACCGAGTAACTACTTGGGAGTAGAGCTGGCAACGTCGCTTCTAAACGTCATATTGTTGAATGTTCTTTTGTTTGAAGTTTCAAGTTCATTTCATATTCGTTGTCGACATTCGCCGGTTGTGTGTGCAAGTTAAACGGAATGGAGCAAAAACGTGAAAGAAATGTTAATTTTTCGCGAGAAGAGGTGGACCTTCTTATCGAACTGGTTCTATCAAGAAAGAAAGTACTAGAAAATAAAAAGAGTGACGCGGTTACTTGGGCCGAAAAAGAAAGTTGCTGGAAAGAAATTGAAAAGTTCTTTAATAGCAGAAGCGGCGCAACATACCGGACGAGAAAACAACTGAGAGTCAAATACGAAGGCCTAAAAAGGAGTACACGTAAGAAGTGTGCTTCTGTACGAGCCGAAACGTACCAGACTGGTGGAGGCCCCAATAGTGCCCCAGTTCTCTCCACGGAGGAAGAAAAAATTAAATCGATAATTGGAGTTTTGGTTGATGGAGCAGAGAGTGAATTCGATTGTGATATTCAACCTGTGGGTAAGTTTTTATCTGTTTCTGTACTGAACTCAGTATGCCGTAAAAATGTTAACTAATACTGTCGAATTTTTTACAGATCTTATTAAGCCGATTACTTTTATTGGTAGTGCAATACAGAACAATGGGGATGGACTAGGTAAATATATAATGTTTGCCATGAAAATATCATTCATTGTAACCATTTCAGATAACGAAGAAGCACAAGAGAATTTTGATATATCTTTGAACTCTTCTGAGACACCAAATACAAACTCAGTATCTAAGTAACAGTTTTTTTTATGCAACGTTTTATGGATAAGTATGCTTTCTTATGAGTAATTGGTTGTTTTACCTCAGGTAACAATGAAATGACTATGGGAGAAAAAAGGCAGATTGTCGATGAGGGCAAATGTGAAGGAGAACCTGCGACTAGTCAGTGGTCCCAGTGGAATCCAAAAAGATTGCGGAATAAAAAACATCAAGCGCTATGTAAGTACATAGTTCCATCCATGTACTTATAACATCCCTCTACCTTTCATTATATTTTCATTGTTTCAGGCACTCCAAAGCGTAAACAGCCTTTCGAAAAAGTGGCTGAGTGTAAAATAAAATTAGCGAATCTACAAAGAACCATATTGCTAGAAGAATTAGAAAATAAAAGAGAGCAGTGGGCCTTTGAGGAAGAGGAACGAGAACACAAGAGGAAGATGTGGGCGTTGGAGATCAAACGTCTTCAGGATCAATAAAAAAAACGTCTTGATTTATAATTCATATATAATACAGTTTTGAAAAATGCACATGAATTAATTCAACAAATGCAAAGTAATCATTAATTAAATTATTCCTTACAGCATTAGTTTGTGAAATGCCTATGTTTGCACTCATATCTTCTTCAATGTGTATTATTGTGTTAGAAAATGGTTCATCATTCATGTCGATGGCAATATTATGAAGAACTGCACATGCTTATCTTTTTTGATAAAATAGAAATCTATTTTTCACACTCCATAAGTCCTTCCTACAACATTTCTACTTCTTATTTGCGACTCATTGTACAAATGATCAACTGGCCTTAGTGGGTTTTGGAGCGGAGTTAGTAAATAGGATGTATTCGCGTATCCCCTGTCTCCAACTATCAGACTATTCCCAAATTCTCCATTTAGAAATCGTTGTTTGATGTACGAGTTATTGAAGATTGTTTGGTCATGGCTTGCACCTGGCCACCTAGCAACGATATCCAAAATTATCAGATTTGCACTAACAATGGTCTGAACGTTAAAAGAAAATGTTGACTTCCTATTTCGATAATGTTCAGCAATATTTCCTCCTGGGGATTTGATAGGTACATGAGTGCAATCTATGGCACCTTTGAATCTCGGAAATTTCGCAATATCATAAAATTGTTGTTGAATGTCAGTTGTATCTTGTGGAAATTTAACGAATTCTGGTCGTAGCTTTGCAATAGCCCTTGAAACTCCAACAATTATCCTGCTTGCAGAAGCTTTGCTTACACCAGAAAAATCACCTACAACATTCAGAAAGCTTCCTGTTGCGTAATATCGAAGCGTTAACAAAAGACGGTTCATTGGCTTGATAGCACAATTCCTGAAACATACATTTATGTCATAATTTGGAAACATGAACCATTTCCTTATACAGATATCAATGTACTGATATAATTTCTTATTTTTACCTATCTGTAGCTTGTGTGATTTCATTTTCAATCGATGTGAACACTCGAAGCACAGCTTCCTTGTTGAGACGAGACCGAATTTTAAAATCAACATCGTCAAGCATTTCAAAATAATTTACTCGCTTTCTTACTATTCGTTCTCTGCGTGGTCGTGTTATTTCCTCGAAAAAATCATCGAATTCATCTTCAGTAGTTTCAAAAATATCCATAATTTTAAAAGAACAAATCAATTAACTCCACTTATGTTGTATGTACAAAATTCCTTTGATAACGGGCGTGTGGATAATAAATCACAAATCAGGTGGTGAACATTTATTCTTTGTCGACGTTTCGAACCATCACTGGATCTTCCTCGGGACTCCAGATTACAATTTGGATCATTGATAATGCTGTACAAGAATCAAACAATTCTTACCGAATAGTGTAATCCACTCGAATATAAAAACTTGTGAATCATGAACGATAACACCGCAACAATCTCATTCAATTAATTAAAAACACCATTTACGTCAAAGTAACCGCAATAGTCATCAAAAAATATAACAACTGGCCGACAAAAAGGAGATATCATAAAATAATAAACTGACGGGAAAACGACAACTGTCAATGTCGATTAAAAATCATGCGAAACTTATCGGAATCACTGACTACCTGGGTCAGCCGAAAAACGCGAACCTGCTGTATGCGTCCGATTCAATATCAAATATGCATAAATATTACTTATTTTCTACATCTCTTCGATGGTTAATTGCAACTGGAGAACGTTTGATATGAAACATTTCCAAAAACGATCGTTTGTATACATTTTCTCAAAATCTAGAATCCTGACAGAATCGAAATCAAATAGATGACCAGTCTGAAAACAATGGTCAGCCGCAGCACATACATTCCTCGATCTTTTATATCACTCTTAGGTTGGACTAATCGTTTCTTTAATTGTTGCGACGTCTGACCGATATATTCACCATCACAAGACCCACACGGAATACTATAAACAACCTCACTATATTTGTTCTTATCTAGTTTATCCTTCACCGATGAAAAGATCTTACCCACTCTGAACTCATTCCTACACGCAATCTTGACCCTATCATCCTTCAAGATCTTGATCAACTTATTGACACTGACAGAATCCACGGTAACTACGCATACAATCGAACAGGATTGAGATCATCCCCTTCATGACCGTTCCCTTGTGGGATATCCCGGATAGGCACCTCCACATCCAAGGAGGCAGAACTATTATAAATTAATCTTGACGTCGTTGTCCACTAATGTAATCACAAATTTGGTAAACAGTCAGTCGGGCACAACTAACATTCTTCGAAGGGAGTACTATTTTTGCAAGCGGTTTCTTAAATCGCATCCGGACTTACTCGTTCTACAATCTGTTAAGGGTAACGTCACGGTGACGATGGACCGAGATCGATATGTTCAACTATCTTATAGTATTTTGAATGACACGCAGTACTATCGGTTACTTAGCAGGGATCCCACTATCTCAATACAAAACAAGAATCACTCTTTGGTTAAGGATCTGATCAAACGTAATTGCATATCGGCAGAACAAGGAAAGGAATTGTTTAATTACAATGGTATTCCCGCATTTTTCTACGGTCTTCCAAAAATTCATAAGCCGGAATTATCGTTGAGACCGATCATATCATGTATGAATACCCCCACGTACGGTTTGTCATCATTTATGGCATCATTGTTGTCCCTTTCAGTAAGTAATGATGATGAAAGATTTTTCGTTGGGGATAGTTTCCATCTGTCTTCGATTGTTAATAATTTGGCGATTCCACCAGAATATGTTTTGATTAGCTTGGACGTTATATCGTTGTTCAGTAACGTCCCTATAGATCTGGCGTTTGAAGTTCTCGATCACAGATGGGATTGTATTGCACGTGTTACGAATATTCCAAAAGATCAATTTATGGCAATTCTCAGATTTTTATTCTCTTCCAATTATTTTGTGTTTGATGGAAAATTGTTCAGTCAAGTCTTCGGATCCCCGATGGGGTCGCCTCTGAGTCCTATAATAGCTAGATTGGTTATGGATTATGTTTTAGATAAAATATTGGAAAAATTACCTTTTAATATTCCGTTCATAAAAAATATGTGGATGACATTGTGTGTTGCGTTCCGGCGGACCAGGTTGATTTGGTGTTGGAAGAATTCAATTCACAGAATCAATTTATCAAGTTTACAATGAAAATAGAAATTGATAGATCCATTCCATTCTTGGATATGAAAATAATAAGAACCCCGGAGAACCAATTGATAGTGGATTGGTACCGTAAACCGATGAGTTTTGGTCGTTACATGAATTTTCATTCAGCTCATCCAATGAGACAGAAGAGCAATCTCATCATTGGGTTGAGGGATCGGATTCGGAGGATTTCACACGAGTCATTTCATAACAAGAATTTGAAGTTGCTATTTGAACTCATGTTGGAAAATGGTTATCCTAGGTCGTTGTTGTCAAGATTAATTTATAATAGTTCGGCCTCCGTGGATGTGGAGGTGCCTATCCGGGATATCCCACAAGGGAACGGTCATGAAGGGGATGATCTCAATCCTGTTCGATTGTATGCGTAGTTACCGTGGGTTCCGTCAGTGTCCAATAAGTTGATCAAGATCTTGAAGGATGATAGGGTTAAGATTGCGTGTAGGAATGAGTTCAGAGATCCAGTGATGGTTCGAAACGTCGACAAAGAATAAATGTTTACCACCTGATTTGTAATTTATTATCCACACGCCCGTTATCAAAGGAAATTCGTGACCTGATATGTAGATCTACCGGTGAGACGCCGAGTAAATTATTGTTTCGTATAGATCAAAAACAAAACTTCAATGACAATTTGCGGACGATCTTAGAACATTATGAAAAAGAGGAAAGAGATTTTGTAGCGCTAAGAGAGAATACGTCGGCGAGGATCAATAAAAATCAGAAAGAAAATGAGCGTAATTACAATCGAAAACGTAAGATGGCGACACGTTATGAAGAGGGTGATTATGTAATGATTCGAAACATAGATAATACTGTGGGCAGTAATAAAAAGTTGATTCCAAAGTTTAAAGGCCCGTATGTAGTAAAAAAAGTTTCGGATTCGGATCGTTATGTAGTCACCGATGTCGAAGGTTTCGAACTGACACAATAACCCTATACTGGGGTTATAGCAGTTGATCACATGAGACCGTACATTAAGTAGTTAAGCTCTTTACATTTTAGTAAGTGTAAATTTTGTGTATTTAGTTTTTCGTTTTGTATTTTGTGTTTTCAATTTATGTTTAGTATTTCGTTCGATTTTGTGCTATATTTCATATTTTTGTATTATGTTTTACTATGCCGGGCTATTGTCCGAATCGGACAATCTGTCAGTATGGCCGACTTTAGGATAATATTTTGGGAATTAGGACCGACCGGGCCTAATGCGCATGTCCAACACCGCTGGGAAAACGAGCGGCGTGAGAAGTTTAAATATAGAGTAGGGTAGAAAAAGAGGACGGTTACTGAGTGGACGCGCCACGCTTTGTGCTCAATCGTTTTTAAGTAAAGAAGTTAAGTTAACAAGCCGAATGTTGTTTTATCCCGGATGAGCCGCACACATATACCAAACATTGTAGTGCATATGGACGACGTTCTTTTATATACAAAAACACACGAAGAGCACACAAAGATTTTGGAAGAAATATTCGAACGCTTAGAATCCGAAGGGGTAACTCTCAACAAAGATAAGTGCATTTTTGGGGCAGATAGTATTGTGTTTTTGGGGCATGAAGTTTCCGAAAAGGCATTTTCTCATTGAAGGAACGCGTGTCGGCAATCACAGATTTTCCTGAACCAATAAAAAAGAGTCTCTAATGCAATTCCTGAGTCTGGTTAACTACGTGAGTAAGTTTATACCGAATAAATCATTGGTGCTCGAACCTTTGAATTTATTATTAAAAAAAGATTCACAATTTGTGTGGCTAGACCCCCAAAAGCGAGCATTTAACGAGATAAAAGCATTAATTAAGAAATCTCCTATTTTGGCACATTTCGATTATTCAAAATCGGTTATAGTTCAAGCTGATGCATCTAGCTATGGGTTAGGTGCATCACTATTACAGGAAACTTCGCCAGGTAAGCGCGAAGTAGTTGCATACGCTTCTAGAACACTTTAAGCGTGCGAATCTAGGTACATCCATATCGAAAAAGAAGCTTTGGCATTGGCATTCGCTTGCGGGCGGTTCCGAGATTACATTTAGGGTATAGACATAACATTAGAAACTGATCACAAACCGCTCCTATAAATCTTGCAAACGAAACCGATAGACGAGTTAACACCTCGGTTGCAGCGTATCCGTTTACGGTTCATGCAATATAGTTACCGAATAGTATACGTGCCGGGCAAACAGTGTTAGCAGACTCTTTATCGCGAAACCCCGAGAATAAAACGGACACTACGGATTTGTCAGAGGAAATAGAAGCGCACATTAACTTCGTTGTGAATAAGTTATTGCCCTCAAAACCTTGTCCCAACGAATCAAGGAAGAGCAAAACTGTGACTGGATCCGCCCGAATTTAAAAGAATTTTGTTTTACGGCATGGCTTTCAAAGAGTAATTTACAGAGCGGCCTTCAGCCATATTTTGGTTTGAAGGACGAATTTTCAGTCGTCGACGAAGTGTCATTGTATGGGTCGCGGCTAGTTATCCCACAAGAACT
This sequence comes from Novius pumilus, assembly GCA_020654155.1. Classification (NCBI taxonomy): domain Eukaryota; kingdom Metazoa; phylum Arthropoda; class Insecta; order Coleoptera; family Coccinellidae; genus Novius; species Novius pumilus. The sequence goes on from JAIFOV010000018.1 coordinate 106,566, forward strand.
TCAGCTAGAAGTAATGAACAGAATCCATGAAGGCCACCTGGGTGTAAATAAATGCCGTGAAAAAGCTGTAGAGTCGGTTTGGTGGTTGGGGATGAGCACTCAGCTAAAAAATTTAATAGAATTTTGTCCCAAGTGTATCGAGGAAAGAAAAAATATTGTTCAACTTTTCGTGAAAGAAGCATTTCTCGAGCGACCATGGCAGAAAATCGCTTTAGACCTCTCGAAGGAAAACACTTGGTATTTGGTCGCTACTGATTATTATTCGTGGTTTGTCGAAATATACCCACTGAAAACGTTGCGCGAAACGGAGATAATAAATATTTTTAAGGAAATTTTCGCTGGATTCGGTATACCCCAAACAATCAGAACGGATAACGGCACCCAATTCGCGTCGGAATTCAAAAAGTTGGCCAGAGATTACGATTTTCATCATGAAACGAGCTCGCAGAAGTACCAGCAAAGCAATGTAGCGGCCGAACCGTTCGTAAAGATAGCAAAGAACATTATTAGGAAATGCGACGACGTAAATTTAGGTTTACTATCTTATAGGTCGACCCCCCTCGGGAACGGCTACTCGCAGGCAGACACATACATGTCGCGAATCGGGAGGTAAATAAGAAAAATAAACAAGAATTATTATACAACAAACGACATCGGGTGATAAAGTTATCCGAACTAAAAATCGGAGATCGGGTATGGGTGATCGATATGAGAATTGACGGGTCGGTGTACAGGTTTAGCGATAAGCCGAATTCTTTTATCGTCAAAACCGATAGAGGAACTACAATAAGACGTAACCGTTGGCATCTAATACCAGCTCCTTTTAAGAGCAGCATCGTGAACACGCGAACGGATACACCGCTAATACCGGACGAAACTAATGTATAAAGAATTCGTGATGGCGACACATCGGACGAAAACGGGAACCCAACAGAGACAGAACCATCTGTACCGCGTAGATCCACGCTACAATTAAAACCACCTAGATATTTAGAAGATGATGTTCGTGTTTAAAAAAAAATAATAATTTGTGTCATTAAGTTGTGAGTTTAATTTGTGTCATTAAGTTGTAAGTTTAACTTGTATCGTTAAATGTAAGTTTAATTTGTGTAATTAAGTTGTAGGGTCGGCATTAAATGAAGAAAAGGGAGATGTTGCGGGAGCACCTGCGTATAGGAAGCGGGTACTCAAGGTACGCGGGGAAAACGGTGGGGGTCGAGAACTGGCGGTAAGGGGTCCCGGGCGCTGCCGCATTATCAGACGTGTCGTACTTGGTTTCGACTATTCATTCTTCCTACCCATAACCCAACAGGCACTTTATTATTCCAATGGTGGTTCTTTCTTCACGTTGTCTATGTAATATGGACATCCAAATCAGGTGGTGTTGCTAAAAGATGAGAGCAATGGGAATCGCCGCACTTTGTTATTCTGTATTTAAAGTCCTTTTCTAGTAGTCAGTGTCCTATTCCGCAAAAGGATTCTGACAGGTTATCAAGTGAACCTATTTGTGTATGCCTCTTGGGGCGAAACATCCACTCTCTACTCCACTCTAACTTAAGTTGATGTAAAATAAATTTGAATACTATATATTTCGAGCTTTTTCTTCTCCTTTTTTCTATTTGTGTATGTCGGTAAATTCCAACTTAATTTGAGAATGCCATCGTGCTTTGGAAGGCACGTAAAGCCGTTGGTCCCGGCTACATATTTAATATACAAGCTGGTCCAACAAAAAGTTTGCACCTAGATTTTCTCTTGATTTTGAAACTGAATGCATAAATCCTCGGACACGTCGATTTTGCTTTTGAAGGGGACACATTTGAAGCATATTTTTAGATCTGAGCCTATAACCCCTAACGAGGGTCAGTAACAACCCTAAAGTTTTCAATTAGGGAATCCAAATCACGTGATCAAAGATGGCCTCTGTGGGCACACAAAGACCATTCGCTTATACCAGTTTTCTACTAATGAGCGAAAGTTCTTAAATTTGGGCAAGTATATAAAGGGCTAGCTTTGAGTGTTTCCTTGTTTTATCGTGTTGTGCTTCGTGGTGTCTTGTAGACTGAAATTTTAAAGTGGCCAGCGAATATCTGAGTAATTTAGTTGAGGAAAAACCAGATGTTGCCCAGAGGTATGTTCCGTCGATTATTTTAAAATATGTGGTGTTTATTATTATTTTATTCAGATATTTTATGAAGATTGAAGTAATCAACGGTATTGACCCATTCTCAATAAGTTCCGGAGAGTTGGATTACTCTGTGGAGTCCATTCCGCCCATAACAAATGTGGACATTATAGCATATCTTGTGCAAATACACAGTTATTATACTAACCAACAGATTAAAGTTTATAAAAGTTAAGAAGCGTACAAGTATTTCTAGGCTGGCTTTGTAACAAAAATTGGATCGACAGTCATTGCAGATTTTTTTGTATTGGTGTGAAAGGTTAGCATTTACTAATGATACACTACGGACGGGTTGCATAAAACTTTATAAACGTTAATCACGATGTCAACCATAGATTTTGGGAATAATTTCATGTTTTAACAAGATGTTAGTTGACAACTGGTTTTATGCAACCCGTCCTTCGTGTCATAGCAAAACAATCCATATATTTAAGGTTTATTTATTTTCAGGTGAAACATTCTCAAAATCAATCCTAGCACCTGTATATGTTTGGTGCATTATAGAGGAAGATGGAAGCGTTTCATCCGCACACTGTTCCTGTATGCAGGAAACAGTGAAGTTTGCAGCCATGTGGGTGCCATATTATTTGCAGTGTAATATGCTAACGAGAAGAAAGAACATATTTCTTGCACAGACACATTGGCATCTTGGCCCATGGTTACAAATAATAAAAATTTACAGTTGCACCAGTAAAGAAAATAAATATGGACAATACGAGTGGAAATAATTTAGCCAAAAGTTCCACAAACATAAGAAGGTTACGATAACACGTGAAAAGGCAGTTGCGCTATTAAAAAGAATAGAAAATATAGACTCAAGTTCAGTTTTGATGAGGTTTGTGGATCCATTTGCGACAAACTTTGAAGATAGAGAAATACCTACGTTACCTTCTGGGTTACAAATATCCCAAGAAGAAAATTTGACAAAAAGGTATGTCGAACTAATGAAAGGAAGATTAATCAATCTTTCAACTTCAATTGACGACATACGGACAATAGAAGAGGTAACAAGGCAGCAGTTAAAAAATAACAACTGGTTTTTACACATGGCTGGAGGAATAACAGCTTCTAACTTGAAGTCAGTATGCAGAACTAATAAACAGAAACCATCGTTATCCTTGATAAAAAAGATTTGCTACCCAGTCAAAATGTCATTTCAAACAAGAGCAGTTCCATGGGGGATAAGAAATGAGAAAACAGCAGCAGAAAAAAATATATATGACGGCAATATCGACTATCGACTATCATGGCAAAGAAACGGATTTAATTTGAAAATCTTGGTTTTCGCGTTCACTGGTCGTCCACAGCTTAACATTTTAATTTCTTCGGGAAATGATTCTATTTGTGCTAATCAAATTAATACCATCATGGCCTTGTGACGTTCATCGATTGAGAGTGGACCGCTTTTCCGTAATTTTTTGGCAACGCGAATGTTATGGATGAATTTAAGACAATATGCTAGTGCTCCCTTCAGTTTATAGAGGTTTGGGTAATTTTTCAAAACAATAACAGTATTTATTTCGGGCTTCGCTATCGCGACTATGGTTATAGATTTGGTTTTCATTTCTGAAAGATCCTTGAGGTCGTCATAAGCGATTATCGGCAGCTTTGGTGCAAGCAACCATGAAGGACCTCCCACCACAATTTCGAATTTTTAAGTTGACCGGCTTGACGCCACGAGAAACTAAGTCGGCTGGGTTGTCATGCGAACGAACATAGTGCCATTCTCCAATAGAAGTTATTCCCTGGACTTCGGCAACTCTATTTCCAACGAATGGTTTCAAATGAGATGATTCGAGTTTGAGCCAGGAAAGCACAATTTGAGAATCGCACCATAGACATTTCTGGTGGTTTGAAATGTTCAACGTCCTTATCACCTTGTTCATGAGCCTTGCTGATAATTGAGCTGCACACAATTCCAGTCTAGGAATCGTGAGTCTTTTCAAGGGGGCTACCTTAGACTTTGCGCACAACAACCTTGACATGAATTTGTGTTCATCAACTTGTGATCTTATATAAAGTTATGTAATCGGACTTCTATATTTGATAGATAGAATTTGTCAACAGGAAATCATAAGGAGAATATATCACCATACGTTTATTTTTAGATTGTGAAAATGCAACACAAGCTTTTATAATTCTATATAGGAAATTGAATTGTATCGAGCCATTCAGAATCTATTCATCAATACATAGTTGTGCTTCTCATGTACCGTGCGTTCTAATAAAAGTTTTGTTTTTAAAAACTTGGTTTCCAAACCGAAAAACATAATTGGCGACGAGGATGGGATATTGCCAGTCAAATTGAGAAGAAAGTGAAAAGTGTATCAAATAAAAAGTGCATCACATCGAATCTTCAAAAGGCTGTCAGTTTCAACTGTTGAGCATATCCAAAGAACATCGGTGAAACCAGAAGCCCGATCAACTGAGTAGCGACCTTTGACGACTTCCAGAACGTCTACAACGGTGAGTAGAGCCAATTCTATCGAATTTATTCTCCCAGTTTTCATCTAACCTGGCCCAAAGTTAGTTCAATCTTTTCCCCACAGTTTTGAGCGTAAAACTTGTGTAAAAGTTTTTCCTAGGTTTTCATTCTTTAAAAACCGATCAAATCAAAGTTTTTCTAGGTTTTCATTCTATAAAACCGATCGATAATAGTTCTTTCCGATAATTGAAAAATAAATAACCGTCAATATTACTTCGATCAAACATTTTGTAAAGAAAATAAGCGCAAATCGATTCAGAAAATGACTTCCATAGATAGTGCCCTTTTGATAGCATTAAAGCGATAGATTTATTATCAAAACCGATTTTACCGTTCGATGGCAATCCTGCTTATCTTACGAGATTCATTAATCATTGTGAAAAATTCCATGACCGATTTAAGTCAACAGATGCATTGTTAAATGAGTTAATAATAGATACGATAAAAAGCAAACTATCGGGAACAGCAAGTGAAGCAGTAAGTAGTAATGAACGCATTACTCAAAATTGGAACGATTTAAAAAATTTCCTTAAAATACGATTTGAAGAAAAAATAAGTTCAACAGTATTGTACTGGGAATTACAAAATGCGAGAAAAAAGAAACACGAAAATGATTTACAGTTTCTCGAAAGAATTGTCGAGATGAAAAACAAATACGATTCGCAGGTCGAATTATCAGATTTGCCTACTATAGAAAAGGATCAAGAGAAAAACATCGCGTCTCGCGTAGCAACTCGCGTTCTGTTATACAACTTAAATTCTGATTTACAAACAGCACTTAGAGGCCATAATATAATGGATTATAATCAAATGGTTTCTTTCATAAGACAAGATTTTTACTATTACCAGCAGCCCTTTGATCATTATAAATTACAAATGAATAGACATTTTAATGATAAAAGACACACGCCCCAAGTAATCAGAAACCTTTCAATAATTACAACAACCATAATCAATTTAATCCAAGGAATAATTATTTTCCGAAAAATCCACATTATAATAATAATCATGCATTTCAAAATCAGCAAAATAAATTTCCTCACAACCAATTAATTTTGTAACGCGTCCAGTTAAAACGCATTACCCTACAAATGAACAGGTTTTCGGTCCAAGTACTTCGAAAAATCAAATCGACGTATTTAAGCCTAATCCAAATAGACAAATTCTCACACCCCTGAGAAAATGTCAGTTCAAAGTAGTAATCAATTCTATAAAAACCTAATTATTATACCAACTATCAAAGTGGTACTCAAAGAAAGAATTTCAATTCGCAAATGCCTTACACATTTGAAGAGGTAACACATGTAGAATCAAATAATTCAAGAAACGAATATTACAAGAAAAACCTCAACGTGATTATAAAGAAGAGGTATCCAATGAGGTAACAAAACGAAATTTTCAGAAATTTGCCGAGAAAGAAACATTGACCTAAATCAAACAGTAGATAATACTAATCAATTACCATATATCGAATTTAAATATCCAAAATGTAAATTATTAATAGACAGTGGATGTTCCGTATGTCTAATAGATCCAAAATTTGCTTATAATAATTTCCCAACAATATTTTCAAAGAAAGTACAGTTCTCACAGCATGTATGAAAAGTCAAACTTCAGACGAAAAAGTATTAATACCATTATTTTCAGAATTTCAAATAGATGATTTTCACCCTTTTATTCTGTACAAATTCCATAAAAACTATGATGGTTTAATTGGAGCAGATTTCTTAAATAAATACGAATTAAAACTAGATTTTAAAAATCAAATACTAGCTAATGATTATTGCCAAATACCTTTTATTTCCAACAAGTATGTCAAAAACGAAATGATATTCCAGTAGATTTGAGCCATTTGCAACCAAAGATAAAAAGTCAATTAACTAAAATACTTGAAATAAATAGAGATGCCTTACAATTACCAGGTGAACCATTAAATTTTTCAGGAAAAATAAGACATAGAATTAGAACAACTGACGACATTCCAGTTCATTGTAAAATATATCGATACCCAGAGATTCACAGAGAAGAAGTTCAGAATCAAATGAAAGATATGTTAGAGAAAAAAATAATAACACCCAGTATATCCCCTTGGTCTTTTCCAGTTGTAATAGTTCCTAAAAAACAGGACTTATCCGGAAAAACAAAATGGCGTATTGCAATTGACTATAGAAAACTTAATGATAAAACAATTGATGACAAATATCCAATACCACAGATTGAAAGCATATTAGACAAATTAGGAAATAAAAAATATTTTACAACCCTTGACCTAGCATCAGGTTTTCATCAAATCGAATTAGATGAAAGTTCAATTGAAAAAACAGCCTTCACAGTAGAGAATGGACACTACGAATTCTTAAGAATGCCGTTTGGTCTAAAAAATGCACCAGCAACGTTTCAAAGAACAATGAATAATGTTTTAAAAGATTTTATTGGAAAAATATGTTACGTATACATGGATGATATAGTAATTTTCTCGGATTCAATAGAACAGCACTTAGCTGATGTCCATAATATTTTAGAAGTGTTCAGAAAAGATAAATTAAAAATTCAACTTGACAAATGTCATTTCTTTAAAACAGAAATTGAATTTCTAGGACATACTATTTCACCAGAAGGAATTAAACCCAATAATAATAAATTAAAAGCAATTTCTAACTTCCCAATTCCAACAAATCAGAAAAAAATAAAATCTTTCTTAGGACTTGTAGGATATTACAGAAGATTCATCCCTAATTTTGCAAAAATAACTAAACCATTAACAACATGTTTAAAAAAAGGATCTAAAATAAATATTGAGGATTCTAAATACATCGAAGCATTCGAAATATGTAAAAGAAGTCTATTGAATTATCCAATATTAAAATATCCAGATTTTGAAAAACCTTTTGTACTTACTACAGATGCATCAGGTTACGCGATAGGTTCAGTTTTATCACAAGGTGATCCACCAAACGATCTTCCTGTTGCTTTTGCAAGTAAAACTCTCACAGAAACAGAAACTAGATATAGTACAATAGAAAAGAATTATTAGCCATTGTGTGGTCATGTAAACACTTCAGACCTTACCTTTATGGAAGAAAATTCACAATTTATACAGACCATAAACCTTTAACGTGGCTATTCTCATTAAAAGAACCAAATTCACGCCTTATGCGTTGGCGAATAAAACTTGAAGAATTTGATTATGAAATCAAATACAGAAAAGGTTCATTAAATAATGCAGATGCATTAAGTCGAGTTATTTTAAATGCAGATGATCAAATATCACCAGGAAATATTAACAATGATTTCATAGAAATAAACGGAATAGAAGATGATATATTGTCATTAGTCAATCAAATTACAAATGAAGAATTAGATGAATGCTTAAAAATTTTACAAGAAGAAGCTTATAATGATTCGGATGAAGAACCTCCTGCACTAGTCAAAGAAAATCTAAATGAAGAATTAGCAATTTTAAATGATGATGATTTAATTGAGATAAATCCCAAAAACGTCATAATTCATAGCGATATTACAATAAGGAAACCAAATGAAAATAAAGAGGAACAAGAAACAGATGATACAATTCATAGCAATGTTGAAAACCCTATTTTGGAATTACCTTATACTGAACGGAGTTTAAATTCCTCCACACTACAAATAATATTTAAAGCAGCTAAAAACTATAATGTTGTAAAAATTAAATTATTTGGAGATAAAATAAGATTACGAGTTTCAATGAATAATTTAGATCAAGATCTATTTAAATTCATTAAAGAATATGTGCAGCCAGAAAAGCAATATACAATTTATTTCGCATCACCGGAATTAGAAGAACCGATAATTAGAATTCTACAAGATAAATTTGAAAGTCGAACAATAAAATTTAAAATCTCTAGAATTTTGCTAGAAGACGTTGAAGAAAAAGAAGAACAATTACTAAGAATTAAACAATATCATGAAACTAAAACTATACATAGAGGATTACGAGAAAATCTAATAAGTTTAAAGAAAAAATACTATTGGCCAAATATGAGTAAAGATGTTCAGCATTATATAAATTCATGTGAAATATGTCAAAAAAATAAGTATGAGAGAACACCAATACAATTACAGTATAAATCAAACCCAATAGGAACAAAACCCTTTGCACACATCTATTGTGATACAATTAGATTCAATCAGACATATTGTCTGAGCGTAATTGATTCATTCTCTAGATTTGGACAATGTTATCGATTATTACAGAAGACAGGTATGGAAATAGTCGATAAATTGTTAGTTTATTTCAGCCATTTCGGCGTACCAAATAAAATAACATGCGATGACGGACTCGAATTTAAAAACAGTGTCGTACAAGATTTTTGTAAAACCCATAGTATTGACATTCACTATATAACGAATTACAATCCTAATTCAAACGCTTTAGTTGAGAGATTCCATTCAACTTTAATTGAACAATTAAGAACAATCGGAAATAAAAATACTTTTCAAAATAGAATATCACAAGCATTACTCAGTTATAATAATTCAAATCATTCAGCTCTAGAAATAACGCCTATGCAAATAATAAAAGCAGATTTAAACTACTCAATACCAATAGAAAAATCCCATAATGAACAAGTACAAAATTATGTAGAAAACTATATTGAAAATCTCAATGATATAACAAATCACTTAGAAATACGTCAAGAGAAAAAAATAGAAAAATTAGAAAAACTAAACGAGAAAAGGAAAGCTAAAGAAAGCCATTCTTTAAATGAAAATCCCACTTACATAAAAAATCCTATAACTCGTAAATTAGATCCCGTATATAAAAAGATAGATGCTCGTGAAATTGATAAAACACTAATTCAAGATAAAAAGAATAAACACATATACCATAAAAAGATTTTGAAACAAAGAAAATAATAAATTCAAATTCTCTTTTCCAGATTAAAAATGGATATAACAATTTTCCTAATATTAACCCAAGTAATTATTCTTACGGAATCACTACAAATCATTCCTATACAAAATAACATACTTCCCATTTCACTAGGAAAAGCCTATATAACAAATAAAAAATTTGCAATTAATTTATCATATCGATTTAAGGAAAATAGAAGATATAATTTTGCAATTTCAAACTCAGATTGACCGTTTTAATGAGAAAAGATTCTCATCATCGTATTTGACGCATTATAAATATTTACAAAACTCAAATAAAATGAACATGAATTCACTCGAAGAAATTCTAAATGAGAAAATTAGAATTAAAAGAGGACTTATAAATCTTGGTGGTAAAATATCGAAAATATTTTTGGAACACTGGACTCTGATGACGAAGAATTATACAAGAATTATTTTAATAGTATAGCGAAAAATGAGAGAGTGTTAATGAAAAATCAAAAACAGATAGCGACAATTGTAAACGATTTAAAAGACAAATACAGTAACAAGTTCAAAGAACTAACTAATAATTTAAAGTTGTTACAACGTGTACCAGAAATACAACAAATTGAACAAATGCATCTTATAACATTTCAGACTAAAGACATAAAGGATATTTTGGATGAAATACAAACATCCGTAAGCTTTGCAAGATTACACCTATTACATGAATCGATTTTACCTTATTCGATATTCTCAGAATTATTAAGAAATGTAACAATAATACCTGTACATCATTTAAAGGACTATTACCAATTGTGCCATACAAAAATTATTCTGAAAAATAAGATTCTATTACTTTTGGTATCAATTCCATTAGTTTTCAAGGAGAATTACGATTTATACAGGCTTTATTTCTTGTCTCAAAATAATTTAATCATTCCTTATACCGATCCCTATTGGCTCTCTCGAGGAGAAATACTAAACTGGTCAACAACTATATGCCATCCAATTGAAGAAGATTATTTATGCGATCAAGAAACCCTGTTCACGCATTATTCACGTCTATTGTAAAACCCTGTCGTTCGACTACCCTTTGAAGGGAAGGAGAACGCAGGTACTATTTTTATAAACAGTTGTTAACAGACCGTCGACAGGAACGGTAGTACCTAGAAGTTCGCTGTGCACGAACGATTCATTTTGTTAGATTAAACATTGTTACCAGCACTTGGTTTCATCGTTATTGGTTTGTGAGTATCCACAAAAAACTCTCTGGTCCTTCGTGTCTTTACCGTGCCGAAGTAGTTTGAATCACAAACAAAAACATTGGTCCTTCGGGCCGGATAACCAGCAACACATATAGAATCATATAACCAGCAACAAATTTGACATCATCAACATACCTGGAATCATCTCCATCATCATTCGACATTTAACAAATCTTGGAATCACACAACATCAAATTGACGTCACGTTTAACTGAGTAAGTGTTTTCCTTTATAATCATCCAAACCTACCAGTATTTTACCTTGACCTTAAATTCTGTTTTCCTTAAAGCGATTCGAAATAAATACAATGGCCGATTATTCAAAATTAAAGTCAGAAAAGCGTGCTATTAAATCGAAGTTCACTAAAACCAAAACATTTTTGAAAATTTAACTGCTACATCCGGGAACCAAACACCACCACTTAGTAGTTTGACAGAACTGGAACAGAGATTGAATCAGATGGAAACGTTACATGATAAAATTGAACAATTACATGTTGAATTAACGTATCAATTAGAGCTTCAGGGAAAAGATGAAGCGCAAATAGACGAACTAGATACAGAAATTGATGAATTTACCTCTTCTTTTTTCACACTCAAATTTGAAATTAAAAATTTTCTGGATAAATTTCGAATTTGTCAAAGTAATTCCATATCTCAAATAAAAAACGATTCATATCAAACAGCGAATAGTAGTAGTATCAAACTCCCGACGATCGAATTGCCTAAGTTTAATGGAGCATATGACCAATGGACATCATTTTTCAATTCATTTAATTCATTAGTTCATGAGAAACAACACATTTCCACAGTCGAGAAATTCTATTATTTAAAATCATGTCTTAAAGGTGGTGCTAGTAAAATAATCGAACATCTGCCGATTTCAGATGAAAATTACAATATTGCTATAGCATTATTAAAAGAACGGTTCGACAACAAAACCAGTTAATCCAAAATTTATTTCAATCATTATGGAATATTCAAAAATAAACAAAGAATCATTTTCTTCTCTTCGTGAGTTAACGGATAATGTTTCACGCATTACTAAATCACTGGAAAGCGCAGCAAACCCCGAAGAGTTATATAATAACTTAATTATTTGCATAATAAAATCAAAATTGGATCAAACAACATCGAGAGACTGGGAATCGTTAAACAATAGCAACGCCTATATCGCAGATTTTGTAGCCTTTCTGAATGGGCAATGCAAATTGCTGGAATCAATAGATGTGAATAATCGTCAGAAAACCGATCCTCAAAAACTATCAAATCATTCGTGACTCATTCTTCAAAATCAAATTCCTTTCAACATACTAAACAATCGTTAGACAAATGCCCAATATGTACAGGTAACCATTTAATTTATTATTGTACCACATTTTTAGATCTAGATATAAATGCCCGGATAGCAAAGGCAAAAGAATTTCATTTATGCATTAATTGTTTACGAAAGGGTCATTCTGTCAAAAACTGTTCTTCCAAACATAATTGTAGATATTGCGAAAAAAGGCACAATTCATTGTTGCATTTAAATCGAGACTGTCAAGTAGAAACTGAGCAACCGACTACTAGCGTCACTGAAGCAACTAATTGCAATCATTCGAAAATGCCAGCTTCTCATCAAGTGTTATTATCAACGGCAAAGGTTAAAGTAGTCTATAATGGTAAATCAGTTATTGCGAGAGCCCTTTTAGATATGGGATCTCAATCAAATTTTATCACTACGGATCTATGTAAAAAATTGAATGCGCCAATGCATGAAATCGATATTTCCGTCAAAGGGATCAATGAAACAAGTTCAATGATTAAGTTCAAATCTACCGTTATTTTACAATCTCAAAGTAGTAACTATAGAACAACCATAAATTGTCTGGTTCTTGACAAGATAACAGGTTCGGTACCAAACGAACCCTTAAACCGGACGTACTTAAACATCCCCAGTAATATAAAACTAGCCGACAAAGACTTCCATAAAACAAATACAATAGATTTACTATTGAATGCTGAAATATTTTGGGAAATACACTGCAATGGCACTATTCATTTAGGTAATAAAAAACCGGTTCTCCAGAAAACATTGTTAGGATGGATACTAGGTGGATCGTTAAGTTCTAATACAAATACATTTATATCGTCAAATACGAACACATTTTGCAATCAAATTGATAAGGAGATAAAAAGATTTTGGGAAATTGAAAATTTTGTTACACCTAATTCCATTAGTTACAATCAAGAAGAAGAATTTTGTGAACAACACTTCGTTCAGTCTACAGTAGTCAACACACAAGGTAGATTTGTAGTGTCCATTCCATTCAAAAAACCAACCACAATGCTTGGTGAATCACGTGATATTGCATTATCAAGGCTACTCGCTCTTGAAAGGAAATTGAACTGTAATTATTTACTCAAATCTGAATATACTAAATTTATCGAAGAGTATGAATCTTTGGGACATATGAGTAAAATCGACGAAACGAAAGTTGGTAGAAATACATACTACTTGCCTCATCATGTAATCATTAAAGAATCCAGGAAAACCTTTGTAGCTAACAGAGTTACAGAAATTCAACGAATTACAAGATCAAAGAATTGGATTCATGTATCCACCCATGAAAACCCGCAGATTTAATTTCTCGCGGTTTAGAGCCAAACAAGATAATGAAATCAAAATTATGGTGGCATGGACCGCATTGGCTCAACGAAAACTGTACGCTTCCAATATGTCTTGATATAGAGCCGACAGATCTCGAAAAACGATCTAATAAATTTGTTTTATTGCAAACAAGTAACAATTTTTGAATTTTTAAATTACTCTTCTTACCGCAAGCTGCAACGAGTCTTTGCGTATTGTTTCAGATTTTTAAATAACATTAAAGGTAAAGGTAGAACGATTGGTCCACTAACGGTTGGAGAAATAGAAATATCATCAATTTTTCTGATTAAAGGTGCACAAAATCAATCTTTTACATCAGATATCGAACGTTTAAAAATGTGGAAGGTTTACATAAAAAAGCAAAATTTTATCGTTAAATCCATTCTTGGATGAACATGGTTTACTAAGAGTAGGTGGCAGGATCAATAAATCCATGTATAATTATAACAAAAGTACCCCATACTTTTAGACTCTTCCCATCATTTAAGTCAGTTAATCGCGAGGCAATATCATCTGGACCTACTACATTGCGGGCCAACCATGCTATTGTCATCATTACGTGAACAATTTTGGCCAATATCAGGTCGTAATCTGTCAAGGAAAATCGTGCGACAGTGCGTAATATGTTTTAGAGCGCAACCAAGAACTGTTAATCCAATTATGGGATCCTTACCATCAGGAAGGGTTAACCCTGCACCCCCATTTTACAACTGTGGGGTAGACTATGCAGGACCTTATTTAATCAAGGCTAGTTTAATTAGAAACACAAAATACATAAAATCGTATATCTGTTTGTTCATATGTTTCGTTACGAAGGCAATTCATCTAGAGTTGGTATCTTCATTGACTACAGAATCATTCTTAGCTGCATTGAAGAGATTCATTTCCCGTAGAGGCAAACTGAGAAATATTTATTCCGACAATGGAACAAATTTTGTTGGAGCTGCGTCAGAGTTAAAGTCATTTCTGAACGATGACACAAGTGTCAAAAATATTCAGGAGTTTAACACCACACGGGGTATTCATTGGCATTTTATCCCTCCACGTTCGCCTCACTTCGGAGGTCTCTGGGAAGCTGGGGTAAAATCGGTGAAAAATCATATTCATAGAATCGTTGGAGACTCACATTTATCGTACGATCAACTGTATACATTTTTAACCCAGGTGGAAGCCATTTTGAATTCACGGCCATTGTCTTCCTTATCCACAGATCCCAATGATTTTCTCCTTTAACCCCGCACACTTTCTCATTGGACGTGCTATGACGTCCTATCCAGAAGCCGATCTCACCATGACGTCGCCAAATCGGTTAAGTCACTACGAAAGGGTGCAAAAATGACTCAACATTTCTGGGAAGGTGGACCAAAGAATATATCGCAGAATTGCAAGGCCGTAATAAATGGAAAACCAATCAAACGAAAGATTTGTACCAAAAGGATGCTCTCGTAATCGTGAAAGAAGACAATGTTCCCCCATTCAAGTGGCAGTTAGGGCGAATCGTCGAGGTACACTTAGGAAGTGACGACATAGTTCGGGTAGTTTCCGTCCGGTTATCCAACCACACAGTGATCAAACGCGCAGTGTCAAAACTTTGTATATTGCCAGTTAACATGTAATTTTATTCATTTATTTTTGGTTTATAATTATTCATTAATATGTTTCATTTGTTTATACGCATTTATGTATTTTTTCCATTTCTTTATTTATGTATTTATTTTTTTGAAACCTCTTGGTTTCAACGCGGGCGGCATGTTCACGCATTATTCACGTCTATTGTAAAACCCTGTCGTTCGACTACCCTTTGAAGGGAAGGAGAACGCAGGTACTATTTTATAAACAGTTGTTAACAGACCGTCGACAGGAACGGTAGTACCTAGAAGTTCGCTGTGCACGAACGATTCATTTTGTTAGATTAAACATTGTTACCAGCACTTGGTTTCATCGTTATTGGTTTGTGAGTATCCACAAAAAACTCTCTGGTCCTTCGTGTCTTTACCGTGCCGAAGTAGTTTGAATCACAAACAAAAACAAACCCTATCAAAAGCACCAAATTGTATACGGAATATTCTAAAAACCCATAACGAAAATTGCGAGAAGATAACTAAAATACCGTATCCAGATTTGAAATTACTAGAAGATGGAAATATTTTGTCCATCGCAAACAACAAAATATTGGAAAAATGTAACCAACAAACCAAGTATCAGTTCATATCAACGATAACGCTTATCAAAACTAAATGTGCTATAAGTAACGGCGACAAAGAAGTCAGCCCCACAGCATCAATAGATGAAGAAAAATTCATCATTCTACCAAAAGTACATTCTAACCCATCAAAGGAAACAACAAGCAATCAACACAACAACGAAGACATTGAGGACATCCCAGATATCGAGTTAGAAGAAATAGAAACGTCGAACGTCCAACCTTCGAATTTAATCTTCATTATAATAATCATCTTTATTATCATAATTATTATTATCTTTATTTACTCTTATTTTAAATATTTCAGAAAATATGTTATAACTAAAGCTACTCCTACAGGAGATACCTTTATCCAAAGCGGGGAGGAGTTATGTAATCGGACTTCTATATTTAATAGATAGAATTTGTCAACAGGAAATCATAAGGAGAATATATCACCATACGTTTATTTTGAGATTGTGAAAATGCAACACAAGCTTTTATAATTCTATATAGGAAATTGAATTGTATCGAGCCATTCAGAATCTATTCATCAATACATAGTTGTGCTTCTCATGTACCGTGCGTTCTAATAAAAGTTTTGTTTTTAAAAACTTGGTTTCCAAACCGAAAAACATAATTATATATACAGGCCCCGTAAGCAACTTCACTTGCGTCGGAAAATGCATGCACTTCAAGTAAGCTGGTTGAGGTATACCCTACGTGTCTAGGAATACGCAGTTCACCAAGATACGTTAATTCCTTGAGTAGAGCTTCCCAAGATTGCGAAATAACGATTGAAGGGTTCGCATCCCATGGATACTGATCCTTCCACAATTGTTGAATGAGAATCTTTGCAAGAATAATACAAGGACTCAACAAACCTACGGGATCAAATACTTTCGAAATAGTAGATAAAATTGATCGTTTGGAACAATTGGCAGATTTCAACTTGGAGTTAACATCGTAAACGAATTCGTCCCATGATAAACCTAAAGTTTTCACTACTTCATTTTCGGCAACGCTTATAATATGACAAGGAAGATTTTCTTGCAATATATTCGACAACTTAAGCACTTGGGGCTCATTAGAAACCCACTTTCGCAATGGAAATCCAGCGTTTGCTAAAATTTTTGAAATGTCATTATGAATTTCGGCTGCTTCTGCGACGGTATCGGTACTGAACCAGAGGTCGTCAACATAAAAACATTTTCTAATGATGTTGGCTATTCTCGGATTAGATGTTTGAACGTTATTGGCTAATTCCATTAGGCATCGAATAGATAAAAACGAACTTGGAGTTAAACCGTAGGTGACGGTATTCAACTCATAGATAGCGATTGGTTGATTTGGAGTTGGTCTCCATAGAATTCTCTGAATGGATCTCTGATTGGGCTCCATTAAAAAAACGAAATGTTGAAAGGATCGAAAATAAATCTTCTTGGATAGTAGGAGCTGACATTAATAAGTCGTTAATGGATACGCCTGTCGCGGAGGGGGAGGCTCCGTTGGATACAACTCTAAGTTTAGTTGTCAGACTATCTTTCTTGATGACACCATGATGTGGCAAATAAAATGCATATTTTGGTTCTTCTAATTCTGATACTTTAGACATGTGCTCGAATTTTTCGTATTCTGACATGAACTTACTGTACTCTAAATTCAAAAATTGTAACTCAGCGAGTCTTCTTCACTCTCCTAATAAATCTAACGACCCTTTGATGGGGTAAGAAGTGACAAATCGACAATCCCCGTTTTTTCTCAAAGTTTTTACAAAATGTTCTTCACATTCCCTTTCTTGAATTGTAAACTTTTCCTGATAAGGTAATTCTTCCATTTTCCAAAATTTTGATACTTGTTCCGAAATGTCCGGATAGCAAGTAGCTAAGTTACATGAAATTGCTTTTTGTGTTTTACGTACGCATGGAATTCTTCCTGAAATGGCATAACCTAATATCTTATCTAATTACTTTCCTTACATGTGAAAAAAAACAAGTCAGACTTGACAGTCGTTCCAAAAATACAACTGCCGTGTCTGTCCAACAGGTTTCACTTCCATAAGAGAGAAGATATAGTCTATATCTTCTATATTCTCTCTTATCTTTTTTGGAAACACTAATTTCACGATTGAAGATTCTGTAATCGAATATCTCACTGCCTTCTCGCAACTTCAAGATAACTCGCCTCAAGTACATCATCCGGAGACACTACATCTACTTCAATTATATGATCAGTATACAGCAGAAACTCTGCGAGGCAAGCACGGTCAAACGGCACAATTTTATGCTATGTACATTGATTTCATAAATCTTTACCATCTATTTATTCGAAGTATAAGAGTTGGAGATTTAGATGTATACATTTATGTTCTTGGAAAAATTGTGAGTCTGTTTTTCTACTTTAATCAACAAAATTACAGTCGGTGGCTAGTATTTTATTTAAATCAACTGCAACACATTAACGACATACATCCAGGCCTTCGAGAGGAACTTGCTAAAGGTTCGTTTGGTATTAGGAGAACACAAAAACCTTTCTCGCGGATCCCAGTCGATTTAACGTTGGAGCAAACCATTAATGGTGAGGCAGCACGTCGACTCACGGGAATTGTGTACCTGACGAGTTCTATTCCTGCCAGGCAACGTTGGGCAAGAAATCATGGAGCTCGAACTCGAATTATTTCCCATGTTCTAAATCGTGCAGGGATGAGCAATAATAGTGAAGATGTCGCCGCAGATAAACTGAAAGAACATCAAAAGCAAATGGAAGCTTTCATGCTTAGCATCGAGCGGACCACGTATCCATTCTCTTCCTCCATAGACAAAGATCAACTATATAATATTTCTACTGGTCAGGCTGTTACCCCACAAGTTGCTGATTGCTTGCTTAAAACAGTTTCATCTGGGATGTTCCTTTGCGATCAGTTTTTAACGGAATGTAATGCGAATCCCGAGAGATTTCACAAATCTCTGAAGAAAAATGCAATATTCACTTTTGCAAGTTTGAAGAAGAAAAAGATTATGAAAATTGGCCAAAAAGTTCATGAGGTCAAACTGCAGCAAGATTTATTCGATAGATTATTAGCTCTATCTCTGGTTGTAAACGTGGATCTGGAAGAAGCACTGTGTTTTCCAATAACACCAGTCCCTCTATCACTTTGTCATATAGATGGTTCTCTTAATAAGACTGCAAAATCAATACTGGTTCAAGAACTAGAAAAAAAAAGCAAGAAATGGATCAACCGCCTCTTCAGATAGACTATGCAATTGTAGATGGCTTTTTCTTTTTGAATACTTTTAAACAAATGCCGCTCAATTATGGTGATCTATCGAAAAAAATTTTGCAAATTCTTGTAAGAACTCCAACAAACAATATAACCATTATATTTGATCGTTACTTCACACCTTCAATCAAAGATTGTGAACATGCTCTTCGACGAAATATTGATGATAACGATTTTTATATTGCTGGACCTCAACAAAGTAGAACCTCTGATTTCTCCAAAGATTTGAGAAACATTAAATTTAAAGAAGCATTGCAAAAGTTTCTTATCGAGCATTGGGCTGAACAAGAAATGGAGTCAATAATTGGCAACAAAAAAATATATTTAATACATGACTTGTGTTACGTTGTGTCGTCGATAATGAAGTGTTGCGAATGATTGATCATGAGCTGTCATGTCCCGATCATGAAGAAGCTGACACGAAAGCTGTATTTTTTGCTACTCAAATGGAAGAATACTCAACGATTACCATCAGAACTTCTGATACAGACATTTTGATCATTATGTTAGCCAACATGGAACATATAGAACCGTCTGTAAAAGTATGGATTGATCTCGGAGTAAGGAATGCACGCCGATATATCGACATTTGCGCTCTTTTTGCGAAATTGGGTCCACTGATATCACAAGCACTACCAGCTCTACATGCGCTGACGGGATGCGATTATAACCCAGCTTTATACAGGCGAGGCAAAAAAAGGCCTCTCGAGATTCTAAAGGGATCTGTGAATATACAACAGGCATTTTCAAAACTGGGCTCCGAAGCTTATAATATTGAGGCATCATTTTCCAACGTGGAATCTTTCATCTGCCAGTTGTATGGATTGAAGAAACTAGCGAATGTGAATATTGCGAGGATGGAGATATTCAATAAAACATATGAAGTAAATGATATATCTCAATCCTTTACACTAAATGTGCGTAGTTACGATGCTTGTAATTTACCACCGTGTCAATCAGAGCTACGACATTTACTGCGAACAAAATATATAGCGTGTATGTGGAGAAACGCTCATAATCGTATCCCTACAAAGATGTCGCCAATAGAATACGGATGGAGAAATGTAGATGGAAAATTGGAGCCAACTTGGTTCATTGGAAACCAACTTCCTGAAGCGTATGAACACGTCGTCATAACACCTGACATTTTTGAAGATAATTTTGATTCAGGTACGTTTTCTTATCCATATAAGACTATCAAAATATAAATATATGGTTATGATGTATCATAACTATTTTTGTTTACAGAAACGCGAGATGACGAGGACGTTCAGGAAATTGAAAATGTGGAAGCCAACTTCGAAGATGAACTGAGCGAAGATGATAATTAAC
Organism: Novius pumilus; assembly: GCA_020654155.1. Lineage (NCBI taxonomy): Eukaryota > Metazoa > Arthropoda > Insecta > Coleoptera > Coccinellidae > Novius > Novius pumilus. The sequence goes on from JAIFOV010000018.1 coordinate 126,804, forward strand.
ATGTTTTATTAATTGTAATTTTTTGTTTCAAATTTCAGATTAATAAATTATAAAATATGAATATGTACATGTGTATATAATCCTTTCATTAATCTGTGAAGAAAGCACAGCAAAAATTTCCCTTAAAATGGTCAGATTAACCATATTCCTCCATATAATTGTCAGATTATGATTCAGGCGGAGAATAACATCAAATTGATCCCCCTGCCGAAAAATCTGACGCGCTGGAGTATTTCAAGGTCACCATTTTTTTTTTACATATTAAAAAAATCAATTATGACTTAACGCCACGTGCAAATCGTCAGCCATTGTAATAGTACACTTTTTAGGGTTTACTTAACACTCACTTTAAATATCTGACACGCTCGAATAATTTTTTTTTTCAACCACTCGTTCCGGCCACCCCCCTTGATTAATTGTCAGATTAGTATCTAACAATTACACAGCCACACAAAAAAAAATGAAGTCTCTGACCCAAAGGACCCACTATGTATACTAAATGTTTTTTGGGTCGCTGAATCCGAATCCGGTGTCAGTTTTACACCTACACGTCTAGGTTCGCCCCTAACCTCAAAAAACACCTCTTAATTTGATATATGCGTTAAAACCAATGACACTATGGCTACAAAACCTCATAAACCTATAATATGATGACCGAATGAACCCACAAGTCACTAACTCCACAACCCCATATCCCTATAACCCCAATAACCCCATAACCCCATAAAAACACCCGTTAATTGGATATATCCGTTTAATCCAATGACACTATGGCTACAAAACCTCAACCCGTCGTAAAGTTGGAATTTTTAGTGCTCATGAGCCGGTTAGATTACGGCATGTAAGGGGAATCCTTGCATCGCCAAATTTATCCTGTTAAACCCTTTCGTGCGGCTGCATCCAGGGCACCTCCTCGTGGTGACGGCGGGCAACGGAGCATGCCCGTTATCCGGCGAAGTCCCTGGATCACGGCTTGTATGCCGTCATGGCAGACGCACGTTAGTGTACTACGATGCAGAGGAATCTCGGAGCCTCAGTATCGGCGGCTGGTCAGGGTGAGAAAGCGGGCCCGCAGGCGTCGTCATCAAGCGACCGCAGCTGTACATTGGTTGGTGACTTGGCCACTGTACAGTTCAATGCCACAAGAAATGAGAGAGCAGGGAACTCATCAGAGCACACTTGTGATTCGGATCACAATGTGTTCTGTCGAATATGCTCAAAATTTGAAGTTTCTTCTCTGCGAAGAGTCATCAATGATCGATATCGGGAGATCTACAAGAATATTTTTGGTTTTGATATGGATGAGTACGGAATTGAAGGATGGGCTCCTAATATGATTTGTAACTCTTGTCGGAAATCATTTGATAAATATTATTATCAAAATATGAATAGACAGAACATCCTATTTTTCAAACCGACATTTTGGGGTCGTCCTTCAAGTATTCAGGATTGTTTTTACTGCTGCAATATGATAAAAGGGTACAGCGTAAAAAGCAAAAGCAAAATTGTTTATCATAGTGTTTCGTCTGTTACAGCTCCAGTTGTCGCATCACTAGACGATGTAGAAACCAATATTGACAATAATATGCCATCATGCCAAATGGATGCTGGTGTCATGGATATTGACGAAGTAACAGATATGGAGGTTGAATCGAAATCTGACACTGTCAATGACTCGGATACTGATACAGAGGACGGAACGTGCTGTATGGAACCGCAATTGATATCGCAAGCTGCGTTAAATGACCTTGTAAGAGATTTGGGATTACCGAAGGATGGCTCAGAATTCCTAGCATCTTTCTTGAAAAACAGAAATCTTCTCGAACCAAAAACGAAAGTCACCTTCTACAGGAACAGGGAGTCGAAATTTCGGGAATTTTTCACTAAGGATGAAGAACACTCTCTCGTTTACTGTACAAATGTACATGGTCTGATGAATGAACTTAAGCCCAATTGTTATGATCCCAAAGAATGGAGACTTTTTATTGACTCATCTGTGCAAAGTTTAAAGGTGGTTTTACTTCATAACACAAACATTTATGCGTCGATTCCCGTAGCTCATTCTACTTGTATGGAAGAAAAATATGAGAATATGCAAATTTTACTCAAAAGAATTGATTACCACACGCATCAATGGCAAATTTGCGGAGATTTCAAGATTTTAACAATTCTACTAGGCCAACAGTCTGGTTTCACTAAATTCCCATGTTATCTATGCCTATGGGATAGTCGCGATCGTGCAAATCATTACGTGAAGAAAAATTGGCCATTAAGAACGACCCTTACCCCTGGTTCTCGAAATATTATCCGCAAGTCATTAGTTGACCCTGATAAAATCTTACTTCCACCCCTACATATCAAACTTGGTCTAATGAAGCAATTCGTCAAAGCTCTTGATAAATGTGGACGCTGCTTTGCTTATCTCGTAAATAAATTCCCAAAACTGTCTGATGCGAAGTTGAATGAAGGTGTCTTCGATGGTCCTCAGATCAGAACGATGTTTCGAGATGCTATCTTCACTAGTACTATGAACGTGAAAGAAAAAAAAGCTTGGTTTAGTTTTATGGCAGTCGCTCAAAATTTTTTGGGTAATAATAAGAGCCCTCATTATAAAAAATTAGTCGCGGAAATGATCTCGAACTTTCAAGAGCTTGGATGTAAGATGAATATGAAAATGCATTTCCTTGATTCTCATCTTGACAAATTTCCTGAGAATCTTGGAGATTTCAGCGAAGAACAGGGGGAACGATTCCACCAAGATCTCAAAGTTATGGAAATGCGGTATCAGGGTCGATGGGATATAAATATGATGGCTGATTTTTGTTGGAATCTGCAGAGAGAATCGAGTAGACATTTAAAAAGGAAGCGCAATCCATTGCACAGATCATTTGAAGAGAAGAGGACACGATACAGTTCCGAAAATGAAAGATCATCATTGAAGTCTTAGCTTTTTTTTATCAAAGTTTAAATTTTGTTCATTTTTATTTATTCTTGCGCTCACCACTAATGTCCTAATTAATTTATGAATTTATTTATTTATTTACTTAGAGATTTATTCACTTGTTATCATATTGACTTCTCCAGAGATTTATTTTCAGTTTTATTTATTTTTGCGCTCACCATTTATGTCCAAATCAATTTATGAATTCATTTATACTCAGAGATCTATTCACTTGTTATCATATTGACTTATTCAGAGATTTATTTTTTACTAAATATATTTACTGATTAACAGATTAATTTATCACTTTTCTTAAATATTCTGTTTTAGATAGTAGCGTTTTCTGCTTGCAAATCAAACATTTACCGTTATCTAGTTATGTATGTATGGGCTTATCCCGTCAGTGAGTTGTTAGATCATTTGGTTATGATATTATAGGTTTATGAGATTTCGGAGCAACAGTGTCATTGGTTTCAACGGTACATCTAATTAACGGATATTTTTTATGGGGTTATGGGGTTATGGGGCTATGAGGTTAGTGACTTGTAGGATAATTCGGTTATCATATTATAGGTTTATGAGGTTTTGTAGCCATAGTGTCATTGGATTCAACGGATATATCCAATTAACGGGTGTTTTTTATGGGGTTATGGGGTTATTGGGGTTATAGGGCTATGGGGTTGTGGAGTTAGTGACTTGTGGGTTCATTCGGTCATCATATTATAGGTTAAAAAGGTTTTGTAGCCATAGTGTCATTGGTTTTAACGACTATATCAAATTAAGAGGTGTTTTTTGAGGTTAGGGACGAACCTAGACGTGTAGGTGTAAAACTGACACCGGATTCGGATTCAGCGACCCAAAAAACATAAAGGATACATAGTGGGTCCTCTGGGTCAGAGACTTCATTTTTTTTTGTGTGGCTGTGTTATTAGTAATATAAAGCGCCTATGTACTTATAATGTAATGACTGACGCGCTTGAGTATTTTTATATGACGATTTTTTTTTACATTTTTCAACAGGTTTACACGGTCAACCCCCACAAAAATGGAACACGCGACATAAACCTTTTTTGTTCAAAACATAATCTGTAGAATCCACTAAGTCCCCATGACGCTCGAGTAACTGTAAATGTAGCATCTCGGGCTCCCCTACTATAATCATCATAAATTTCAATATCCCTCGAATTATTTCAATCAGAGACATAATTCAAATTTTCCCAGTCAACCAATACAATTTGAAAGACGGCAGATACCTCCACTAATGAAGAAGTATTTGGGAAGCCAAAAAATGTATTTGCACCAAAAAATCAACCAATAACAAGTAAACCTGAACCCATGTCAACAACGAGTAGACAACCTTCATATAGGTCTTTTAATAATCGACATAATAATAATTATAATCATAATAATTATAATACGTAAATGTTTTTGTGATTTGTGTTGTCGCGTGTTTTATCACCTCAAAGAACCCCTTTTGCGAGACCGACTTGGTCTTGAAATACCGTGATTGTTCGTTTAAAGAAAAATGCTTGTTGCTCGAAAGACCACCCTTTCGGGAATGATCTTTATTTCGTTCTGTCGATGGTTAGTCATCGAACCGTTCGATTACTGGTATTTACAATATAAAAGAAAGGAGGGGTATCTTTACGACATCCGGTTTAACAGATGCCAATACAGAAATGCAGGTATCTGGTATTCCCAGTGCCTGACATTCACTTGCTCCAACAGTAACTATCAGCTGAAATTTATTGCTGAAGAATTAACCAATGTTCAAATATCACAAAGTAATGAGATTAAAGATTATGAACAAGAAGAACAATTAATGAATAGTAATACTGATAAATGAAACACATTTCAACAGGATTTTCACTTAATGGGCAGGAACGAAGAAAACACTTAAATTAAAATAATTTTATTCCAAATTTATTACCATTTATTTGTATAAAAAATCCCCCGATTAAACTACTAGTAGATACAGGCTGTCATCCATCTCTTCTCAGACCGTATATAGCTGAAAAATATTATCCAGAAAGAATATATAAAACCGAAACACCGATAATAACTTGTAACGGAGAAAGTAAATCTTTAACAAAAGCAAATATTCCCATATTTTCAGAATTTTTCCCAATAAAATGTGATATTGAATTCACTCTTTTCGATTTTCACGATTATTTTGACAGAATCATCGGTATCCGAGATTTAAGAAAACTAGCTTTAAATATTGATATAAGTAATAAGATTTTATTTAATGACATCATAAAAATTCCACTTCACTATAGAAAAGATTTCAGTTCACAAGAAATCGAAATTCCTCCTTCTAGTTCAATACTGAGAAAAGTAAATACAATTCTATCAGGTGGAGAATATATCCTATCACACATAGGTAATGGTAAAATAGAAATACCTGAATCTCTTTTAAAAGTAAAAGATAATTATTATTCAATTGAATTTATTTATGTAACAAATGAAACGCAATTATTAGAAATCAATCAGAATCTCCTTCAAAAATATTCTCAGAAATATTTAAATTCCCAATATGAATGTTTTCATATCGAAAATCTGACAACACCGTTAAAAGATCAAAATAACAGATTCGATCTTTCCAAAATAAGAACAGATCACATGAACAAAAAAGAAAAAAATGCAATAAGAAATTTGATATTAAAATACAAAAATATTTTTTATGATTCTTCAGAAAAACTAACGTTTACCAGTCAAGTAAAGCATGAAATAAAAACAAATTATGAATTACCAGTATATACAAAATCATATAGATATCCTTATAATATCAAATTTCAAAGGTCTTGGTCGATTCTTGGTATATTTATAATTTCAAACAGTTTCTCCTTGTTGTCAAAAGTCTGCTTTTCGTAAATCTTCATAATTACCTCCCGAGGATGTTCATATATTGAACGAAATATTGAGGATTCCGATTAGACTTTTATTACCTGAACTGGGTCGAATACCAATACAAATTATAAAAGATATCCTTCTATACATAAAGAAGAAGTTCAAAAACAAATAGCAAAAATGCTTGAAGATGGAATAATAAGACCATCACAATCGCCCTGGACCTCACCGATTTGGATCGTACCAGAAAAAATAGATGCTACTGGAAAACAGAAATGGCGTATTGTTGTTGATTACAGAAAAGTTAATGAAAAAACTATAGATGATAGATACCCCTTACCTAATATAACTGATATTCTAGATAAATTAGGACGATGTCAATATTTTACTACATTGGATTTAACTTCGGGCTTTCATCAAATTGAAATGCATGAAAATTCAATTGATAAAACAGCATTCAATGTCGAAAACGGACACTACGAATATGTACGCATGCCCTTTGGTCTTAAAAATGCACCGGCAACATTTCAAAAAGTAATGAATAATGTATTAAAAGGATTACAAGGGAAAATATGTTTAGTTTATATGGATAATATAATAATATATTCCACATCACTTCAAGAACATATAAGTAATCTCAAATTAATATTTGACAGAATAAAAGAAGCTGGGTTACAAATACAACTTGATAAATCAGAATTTCTCTGCAAAAATGTTGAGTTTTTAGGACATATAGTAACGCCAGATGGAATAAAACCAAATCCGAAAAAATTAGAAGCTATTGAAAAATTTCCTATACCGAAAACAGCAAAAGAAATAAAATCATTTTTAGGCCTTGTAGGTTACTATAGAAAATTCATGAATAATTTTGCTAAACTCACAAAACCTTTAACAGAATGTCTAAAAAAGGATAGGAAAATAATACATACATCAGAATTTTTAGATTCATTCCATACATGTAGAAAAATCTTGATGAATGGACCTTTACTTCAGTATCCTGATTTCTCCAAATCATTTAATCTTACAACAGACGCGTCTAATTTTGCCATAGGAGCAATTTTATCACAAGGAAAGCCTGATAAAGATCTCCCAATAGCTTATGCTTCAAGAACTCTCAATCCAGCTGAAATAAATCACAGCACTCTACAGAAAGAGCTTCTAGCGATCGTTTGGGCAGTTAAATATTTTAGATCTTACTTATTCGGTACTAAATTTAAAATAATTAGTGACCACAAACCCCTTCAATGGTTATTCTCTTTAAAAGATCCTAATTCGAAATTAGTTAGGTGGAGATTAAAATTAGAAGAATATGAATATGAAATTATGTATAAAAAAGGAAGAAGTAATACTAATGCAGATGCATTATCACGAGTGGAAATAAACCCAATAGAAACAACAGATTTTCCCGATGATATATCATTGATAGTAAATACTCCGAAAGAATCAGATGCTACTTTGAATGAAGAAGAAGCTGATGAAATCTTAAATTATTTAAATTCAGATAAGAATCTTATATCACATGCAGAAGAACAAACTAAAAATTATCAAATCCAGAGTGATGATAATACAATACATTCTAGTCATGGAACTCCCATTATGGAATTACCATACACAGAAAAAGCAATTAATAATTATAAAAATCAAATTATTTTAACATATGCGAAAACAAATGAATATAGAGTAACTAAAGAAAAAATATTTGATAAAATCAGAATACATGTTTTTCTCTCAATTGATAATATAGAATGAAATATTATACAATTAGTAAAAGAATATATGATACCTGAACAAACATATTGTTTTCTATTTAAAGATAAAAAAATAGAAATCACTTTCATTAGAATTTTACAAAGAACATTCAAGAATAATTCATTCAACCTTTTTTTTTTTTTGAATAACAACATAAGTGTTTTATTCAAAATTTTAAATTTGAAGCGATGGAACGATATCTACTTACTGGGCCGCTTAAAGTGGTTGCAGGTCTGGCTCTAGGTGGTCGGTCAGCGAGTGAAGACGTTGAGAGACTCCGTGAGCTGGATGCCCTGTATGACGCGATGGATCTGTATGCGTTGCATCGGGGGGTAGTAGTTTCGGAGATTGGTATACCAGTCGTGACACACAATCGTGTTCGAACCGGAAGCAGCTATTGGGAAAGTATTGTCAAACAGCATAGCATTACGCCTTACCGTAGATTCATTGATAGATGCGTGGCTCGTTCAAAGCGATTTAGCGGTTATCTAGAGTTATCCAAGGTTTTACGTTCTGTTTATTTAGAGACTATCGCGGTTGACGAGAACTTACCATTTCATGGTTTTCTCATGAATAGAGCGTCAACGGAAACGTTATCTTACGGAACTAGGCCACTTTACCATTGGTATAGTTTCTTCTGTACTTTATGCGGAAATAACTGTATAGAGTTAGGGTGCATTTCTGCGCTGTGTTCATATACTAGATTCTACCCTGTTCAAGTTAGACGGTCCGACTTCTTCTCAATGCTTGTTGGGGTAAAAGGTTTCTATAACATGAACAATATTATAGAAAGTCTACTGAACGTATGTGAATTACGTTTAGGCTTGTGGAATCTATTTATTTCCAATAAATTATTGACAGATGTAATTGATAGAGAAGATCAACTTATGAAATTGAAATTATACCATGAAACAAAAACAAGTCACCGTGGAATTCAAGAAAATATTAATGCAATAAAAAATAATTTCTTTTGGCTTAATATAGATCAAGATGTGCGAAATTATATAAATACATACATATGAAATTTGTCAGAAATGTAAATATGAAAGACATCCTAATAAACTTGTTTTCAAACCAACTCCATTCGGATATGAACCCTTTGATCTTATTTATGCTGATACTTTTAAAACTCATGGACAATATTTTCTAACTTTAATAGATAGATTTTCAAAATTTGCTCAAGCATACCCGATCAAAAACTTGTCAGCAATAGAAATCGCTAACAAACTAATTAAATATTTTAGTCACTTTGGAATACCAAGAAAAATTATTACTGATAATGGACAAGAATGGAAAAATGAAACAATACAAGCTCTATGTAAACTTCATCATATTGAAATACATTATACTACTGCATATAACCCTAATAGTAACAGTCCTATTGAAAGATTTCACTCAACTTTATCAGAAATAATTTTGACTTTGAAAAATTCTAGACCGAGTGAAAATGCTGAAACTTTAGTAGATTATGCTCTCCTATCTCCATCCAATTCTACCAATCTACCGGGGACAAGCAAAAGTTATCATAACTAAACATACTTTCCTATATCATGTTAACCTAACCCATCTAGAAGAATCCCTAATTCAAATCAAAACAACATTAACACTCATAAAAAATGACATTATTGAACAAAAACCTGATCATTTTCCTATAATTATTTTGAACAAAATAAACAATGTGCAAACTTCAACAAAAGTAATAATCAATAAGATAAATTCATTTTTCGAACTCACTAGAATGAAAAGAGGACTTTTTAATGGTATTGGAGAAATACAAAGATGGCTATTTGGTACTTTAGATTCAGACGATAGAGAACATATCAGAACATATTTGTCAACTTTATATACAGATCAAAAAATTGAAAATAATGATTTGAAAGAACAACAAAGCTTTCTTAAACAACTTTCGAGTACATACGATGACGTCTTTGAAAATCTTTATGAAAATCAGAAAACTTTGGAAATTCAGTTGCAGAAATGAATAATTTTATAAAAATTAATCATGCATTCTCACTTTCAAATATAATAGACAATACAATTATGCAACTTCAAACTATCCAACATATTCTGATTAATTTAGAGAATGCAATTTCTTTTGCAAAAATGAATATTTTGCATAGTTCAATAATAGAACCTTCTCAGTTGAAAATCATTCTTAATAAATTAAATGAACTTTGTGGTATAGATAATATTCCTAAGATGATAAATTTAGTGAATTACTATTCACTTTTCTCAACACAAATTTTAATTGAGAAGAGAATAATTTTATTTAAAATTCATTCACCAATAATTTCATCACATTTTAAATATTTTCATCTATACCCAATTCCTCTCAAAAACCAAACTATAATTCCTGAACAACCTTTCCTGTTGCTCAATACTGAAGACTACTGGACAACAGCGGAACAATGCCCAGAAATCGAAAATCAATTCTTTTGTCTTCAAGAAAACATACATAAAGAACAACCTTGCCTAGCAGATTTAATAAGAAGTGGCCGAAATTGCTGTAATGCAACAAGAGTACAGTTCCATGAAACTACCGTTATGCAAATCAGCACGAAAGATGTATTAGTGATACCTGCTCAACCAACAAACATCCAATCAACTTGTAAAATCCAAGGAATTTACAAAATTATTCACCCTTGCATCATTTCGATGGATGAATGCAGTTTACTGATAAATGGAAAATACTTTCAACCAGAACGAGTAAATCAAGAAGAAATAATCTTCGAGTTGCCTGTAATCGAACTACCCGAACAAGAAGAGGAAGAAATCGTATACCACATGAAGAAAGTCAATATAGATGATATCCACCATATCAAGAATTTGGCTCAAAATCTTCACCTGATGAAGCTGGATACAAATCCGAACTACAAACATCCTTGGATCAACACAATGATCATTATATTAGTTATTATTATTTATTATATTAATTTATTATATTAATATTTATTAATTATTATAATAGGTTCTTTTTTTTTACGTTTCAAGATTTTAAGAAAAAAAGAAGAAGTTTCAGGCAACGAGAAAATGAGTCAAACCTCATTTTCCTCTATTAAGGAGGGAGGAGTTATGTGAATAAAATATAAACACCCTTTATTAATAATCCTACCTTTTAAGATAAGAATATCGGTATGATTATATTTCTCATAACATCCATTAACGGACCCAAAAATATCCATTTAGTACTAAAACAACATCTATTGATAAAATAGTATATAAGGACAAATCGTCAAGGATAAGATTAAGTTTACTTCTGTCAGTCTTCACGAGCATTTCTCCGAGTTAAATTCGGTTATATTTAATACTTCGTATTGCATTTGCTGAATTAGTTCCAATAAAATTGAATTCTTTATTGAACTCGAAATTAAAAAACAAAATTCACGCTGGTAACGTTAACGGTTACTCCACAAGTCAACGAGTCTTCATAACCCACAAATTTTGATCGAAATCTGATAACAGCCGATTCAGATAATTCAAATGCGCGATTGTTTATACCTAGAACCCTAACTTGTGTTGGCTTGGTCGGAACCTTGAGTTTTTTACACTTTTGACATTGCTCCAGTGTCGAGCAATACGACACAGTCATGCGGTTTTCCCTCTATGTCTAACACGTGTATCACAGCGGTCGGAAGGACATGAGAAGCATTACAAACACCTGCAGAAAAAGCTACAGTTCTGGATGAATTTTCCGAAGTTGATTTCCTTGCGTCAGTATCGATAGTTTGGGTCAAATGTAATAAAGAGTTGTGCGTCTTTTTACAATTGTTGCAACGTTTACCTGAATCACATTGAAATGATAGATGTCCTGACCTAAGGCAACTAAAACACCGTTTCTTTTGCTTAACGATTTCAATTCGTTGCGGAATGGACATCTTCAGAAAGGACGAACACGCGAAAAGGCCGTGGTTTTGATTGCAGATGTGGCAAGGTTCCCGCAAACTCATGTTATGCGCCGCTATAATACGCTTATGTGACTGATTTGTATTACTAACGAATTTCGAATTGGAAATGTTTGAACCTTCTGTTTCTTCTATGAGATCACATTCTGTTTCTATAAACTCAACAAGATCTGAGACATCTCGTGAATCTTTCTGTTTCTTGCAATGTTTTTTTCACTCAGCTTTTATAGTGGGATCGAATTTATCTGAAATGATATACACTAATAATGTTGGTCAGCCACAAACATTTTCCTTGAGAGCCTTCGAAGCCCGGATGTTGCTTTGCATACTGTTTGATAGGTCCCGGAGACCAATAAATGATCTTTTTGTTAAAATAGGATAATCCACAATGCCTCTGATATGTTTATTGATCATAAGGGTTTTGTTCTGATACCTGCTGTCTAATAATTTCCAAGCTTCTTCATAATTAACTGAAGAAATTTGCATGCCTTTGATGACTTGCGCAGCTTCACCAGTAAGAGACGAATTCAAATAAGTAAACATTTGGATTGGTGTCAGTGAAACATTAGTGTGAATAACGGACTGAAAGGTGTCGTAAAATTGTAACCATTTGTCATAAAAACCATCAAACTGCGGTAAGTTCATAGTCGGAAGTTTAACATCATTTTCTATTTGGTGACTTGAATTATCGTCTGTAATTTGTGAAACACTCGCTTGGTCAAGAAAAATATTCTTTTTTGGTTTTATTTTACCGATTATGACTTCAGCGTTTGAAGTTGCACTAAAAAATGATTCTTCAAAATAGCAGAAATAACCTTTGAAAGATCAACATCACTAATAGAAAGAATGAACAAACACAACAACACCGAAATAAGAAAATGAACTGCTAACTCACATAATAATAGGAAGATAGTAACATTCACCAACCGAAAAAACAAACATGAAAAAAGTGCTTCGGAAGGCACGTAAAGCCGTTGGTCCCGGCTACATATTCAATATACAGGCTGGTCCAACAAAAAGTGTGCACCTAGCTTTTCTCTTGATTTTGAAATTGAATGCATAAATGCTCGGACAAGTCGATTTTGATTTTGAAGGAGACACATTCGAAGCATATTCTTAGATCTGAGCCTATAACCTCTAGCGAGGATTTGTAATAACCCTAAAATTCTCAATGGAAGAAGGCGTCGACTAATATATCATTTGAAAAAGCACAAAATTATCTTTCAAAGAATCTCTCTTTGTTCAATTTCACTAAAACAGTCAATGCGAAAACGGCGTTGCAGCCATTGAGCCGATAATTGTGGTATTCATGAAAACAGAGCAGTGGAAATTATTACACTCAATTTTCAAAATAATATTTGTGCTTGACTTTCAGCTCGTTAATTTAATGAGAGGCATCCCGATAAAATGTGAGTGTTATGTACGTTGGCAAGTTAGTAACAGAGTTTGTAGATATCGGATCCGTCTATAATAGAAAACACCAGCCGCAGAAACCGATGAGAAATGAAGCTGTGGAAGTCGCTGTTTTAGGGCATATTGAAATGGATCATAGTCGAAGTACTCGTCCACTGAAGCTGAAGAATCAGGTGTCTCCCGTTCGTCTATACTACGAATTTTAAAAGCATACCACTTTCATCCGTACTAAATACAATTAGTACATACATTAAATGAGGATAATCCTGATCGAAGGCTGCAATTTTGTGAAGCAATGAGCCACCGTTTACTTGCAGATCCGCAATTATTATTCAACATTTGTTTTTCCGACGAATGCACATTTTATTTGCATGGAGCTGTAAGGACACACAATTGCCGGTACTAGGATAAGAGTAACCCATATTTATTCCGTGAGGTTCATACCCAGTATCCCCAAAAACTAAATGTCTGGTGTTGCATATTAGGAAATCATATCATAGGACCCTTCACGAGGTAACAGGTGAAGTGTATCTAAACATGCTTGAAGGTACAATTAATCCTTTAATAACACAAATAATAGAAGAAGACAGAAATTATACTGCTGATCGGCTTCATTTCCAGCAAGATGGAAACCTCCGCAATATGTGTTTCCAGACACAGTTCTTAGACGACCTGTTCCCTAGACAGTGGATTGGACGAAGGGGCCCAATTGAATGGCCTGCCATGTCACCGGATTTATCGCCTTTAGACTTGTTTCTTTGGGGATATTTTTAAGCTGAATGTTTTGCCACGCAGCCGGAGGCTATAGAAGATCTTCGCCAACGGATTACAGCAGAGTGCAGAAATATCACACCTGATATGCTACAAAATGATCCAAATAGATTTGAACAAAATCTGTATTATTGTATGGAAGCAAATGGATTACATTTTCAACATTTGTTATCGCAACGTTTTAATGAATCACTTCAACGGCTTGTTCACTTTTTTGAGAAAAAGCAATGTTAAAAATAACAAACATTGGAATTTAATAAAGTTTGCACTTGTTTTCACTCGTAATACTTCAAACTCATTTGTATGTTTCATTACGAGTACAATTATCGGCTCAATGTCTGCAACGCCGTTTCCGCATTAAGTGGTTCAGTAAAATTGAACAAAGAGGGATCCTTCGAAAGACAATTTTATGCCCTTTCATATGATATATCAGTCGACCCCCCTTTCGATTCAAAATTTAAGGATTGTTACTCACCCTCGCTAGGGGGTTACAGATGCAGATCGCAAAATATGCTTCAAATGTGTCCCCCTCAAAAGCAAACTCGACGTGTCTGAGCGTTTGTGCATTCAAATCCAAAAACAAGAGAAAAGCTAGTTGCAAACTTTTCGTTGGACCTAACGACTATACCCTGTATAGTCGTTAGGTCATGCACTTTTGTGATCTGAAAACTCTGTCACTAGACCCAGGTCGGTGGGTTACAAGATCTTACTTTTTTTTATTTGTGTATATGGCGATTTCGAGTGAAATTATAATAATTCGAATCTATAAGGTTCTAGTTTGGTGCAATAAAATATGGGAAATAGAACAAATAACGCAGTTAAAAAACCAACGGCTAATAAAAGAACAGGTAAGAGTTTTCCTTTTTATTCAATTGTATTTTCTCATATGTTATAAATTTTGCGAGGAGGTGTCGCATTAGATACGAAATATTGATGTAATAAATAGCTTTTGACCTCAAGTGTTCTTGCCGAGTTCCCACATAATTCATGAAATTTTCTTCTTACATATAGTCCAAGCGTTAGAGATAGTTTGATGAATAAACTGAATGATGGAAACTGAATACGCTTAGGTTCGACATTTCATTTCCACATAACCTTGTTCGTTGCTTATCTCGTCAACAGGCAAGATTTTGGTGATATCCGTAATTGAAATTAGACAGATTATCGAAATCTTTTTACATTTGAACTTTGTAATATTCCTACGTTTGCGTAGATTCGGTTATAGTGCATTAACTTTTGGAATAGAAGAGGAGAAATAAACGGTACAATAGCCCCCAACGACTTGAACGAGGAAAGAAAAATTACCGCTATTATATACTGTTCAGATGTACCATATGTTCCTGCGGGTTGTGCGCTCCACGCACCTCTGGTGGAAGGTGCGTGGTGCGCATGGTCGATGTGACAGGAACGCGGCATTGTCGTTTGATAGTTGGTTGTATTGAGTTGGGTGAGTAAATACCTGCGAACTTATCATTTCGTTTCATTTTGGTTTGGCATCGGTAAGAAAAAATACCATACTATATCCGAAACCGTCTTTTCGTTAGTAGTTGCTCCAGTTCAATACCCTGACCGGTTAGGGTTACCTTTTGTTTTCGTTCATTTACTACCCACTACAGGGTGAACTGTCAACATTTTTTGGTAGCAGAGCGTGGTTTAATAGTTTTCGTTTGATTAATTTTTCGACGGAGTTTTCGGATATTGCTCGATTTGTTTTCGTTTTAGTTGATTTCGATCGAATATCGCCTATCGATTCGTTTCTTTCGTGTTGATTACTTCCTACCGTGGATTTATGCACGGCATCGGTTGCATATTATCTTCAAGCGGTGTTTGTTCTGCGTGATTTCGTCGCGTAACCAGTTTATTATCTTCGGGCGGTCGATTGTCGTGCCGCGTATCGTGTTAATTTTCGAACGTATTGATAACTTTAATTCAAATCGATTTTGTTTGTAACGTCACAGAATGACGCCGAGTATATTGAGTAATCAAATGGAACTTGGCAAGCGCCTTTCCAATTTCATTGCAAATTCGGTAGATAAGGTTGGAACAGAGAAGCGAACACAATTTCATTTTTCTTCGCGACTGGAACTTTTGGAATCTTACTGGTCAAAATATTCGGACCAATATCTGAAGCTTCTTGATTACCAACAAACTGACGAAATCGCTGAATATTTGAAGTCGGAGGTTTTTGTGGAGACTGAGTTGATTTATATTGAGGCTAAATCCACATTGTTACATCTAAAAAATGAACTTAATACAGACGCCTCCTTCTTGAGTAACCAAGTTACTGAGCATCCATCAACTAGGTCAAAAGTACGTTTGACACTTCCAAGTCTTGCAATACCAACATTTAATGGAAAACAAGCAGACTGGGAATCGTTTCATAATCGTTTTACCGCATTTATAGATTCTAACCCTACAATGTCAGAAATTGATAAGCTTCAATATTTGCTAAACTCTGTGCAGGGTGACGCGGCACAGAGATTGAAGGGTATTCCAATAGTAGATTCAAATTTCTCGGTAGCAATGGAAAGATTGAAACGTCGGTATGATAATCGATCCATCCGTCTTTTCACACATTTTGAAGCTTTAATCGATCTTCACTCGGTACGCACACGCAACTTTCGCGATTTAGCAAGTCTAATTGACAAAGCTGAAGAATCAGTTCAAGGTTTGCGAGATTTGAATTGTTTTAATGATATTGATTGTCATTTTGTTATTCATTGCATGCTAAGAAAACTTGATGCCTCTACCAAAGAAGCCTGGAATTTGTCGCGTCAACAGACAACAGAATTTCCAACTTATTCGGCTTTGGTTAGTTTTCTAGAACATAGGTTACAGTCCTTGGAACAGGCACAATCTATTACGGTAACTGAAACTAAAAACCTTCGTAAAACCGACTCCGTTTCGGCAAATACGTCTAGTACCTCCAAACAAACTTCGGTAAGTGGATCTTGTCCACTGTGTCAGTCTAAACATTCACTAAATTTCTGTTCATCTTTTGAGAAATTTACTCATCCTCAACGATTCGCATTTTGCAAGGATAATAAACTGTGTCTGAATTGTTTTGGTAAATCTCATTATTTAGTTAATTGTAATTCATTGAAGAGATGTTTGATTTGTAAACAGAAGCATCACACTAAGCTTCACAGTCCTCGCTCTTCGTTGAACTTAGCTGCACCAAAGTTCACTCCATCGTCAGAAACAGTAAAACAAAATTCTCCTTCCGATTCTGACGCATTAACAAGTGCAAACACTGTTACCATTGGTCGAACAATTTTGCTAGCCACTGCAGAGGTTTCTGTTGGGAATCAAAGGGGTGACTCGTATCGCGTCCGAGCTCTGGTGGATCCCGCAGCGGAAAAGTCGTTCATTTCGGAACGTCTGGTAGACTTATTGTCTTTGCCTAGGCATTCAGCTGGTGTATCGATTATTGGTGTTGGCGCAAAGAAAAACTTATCTGCCAGACACCAAACTACTTTCCTAATCAGTTCCAAAGATTTATCTCAATCTTTAGAGGTCAATGCCTTAATTCTTTCGCAACTTACTCGCATAATGCCTATTCGAGATCTGCCTGAATTGAATTTTTCGCATCTCGAAGGTATTGACCTGGCAGACCCAATGTTTCGACAGTCCAGAAAAATTGATCTCATCCTTGGAGCAGATGTTTATCCTCAAATTATTTTGGAAGGGTTGATCCGTGGACCAGTGGGAACTCCAGTAGCTCAAAATTCTATTGTCGGTTGGATTTTGACTGGATTGGTCGGTCATTCTCATAGTTCTCTTACTACTACCAACATTTTTCATACTTCAGTCAAACCATTATTATCCGATTTGGTTGCCAAGTTCTGGCAAATCGAAGAATTACCCGCGCCCACATCCTTGACACCCGAAGAACAATACTGTCAAGAATACTATTCTCAGACAGTTACCCGTACTCGAACGGTCGTTTCGTAGTTCGTCTTCCATTTCGTTTTCAGAAAAATATTTCAGATATTCGAGAAATAGCAGCAAGTTCTTTTCTGCGATCTGAAAAACGCAGACAGAAAAGTTCTATTTTTCATACTTCATATAGTGAGTTCATGGACACGTATATCAAGTTAGACCACATGCGTTTAGCAACGCCTTTGGAGTCGGGTACAGCTCGGTATTATATTCCTCATCATGCGGTATTTAAAAGCGATAGTACAAAAATTAGAGTGGTTTTCAATGCCTCTCAACGGGGTAGTAATAGTTTGTCTCTTAATGATTTGTTATTACCTGGTCCT
Source organism: Novius pumilus (assembly GCA_020654155.1). NCBI lineage: Eukaryota > Metazoa > Arthropoda > Insecta > Coleoptera > Coccinellidae > Novius > Novius pumilus. The sequence goes on from JAIFOV010000018.1 coordinate 144,695, forward strand.
AAACTTCAACAGGACATTACGGGTATATTGACTAGGTGGAGATTTTTCAAATTTGTTTTCATTGCGGATATCGTCAAAATGTTTCGGCAGATTCTGATTCACCCGGACGACAGATGCTGGCAACATATCTTATGGAGGTCGAAATCTTCTGACCCTATCCAGGACTATCAAGCCCAAACTGTCACTTATGGAATGAAATCTTCTCCCTTTCTAGCAATTCAAACCCTGTTGCAATTGGCCGCTGACGGCAGCGGGACTTTTCCCTTGGGTGCACAAGTGTTGCAATGTCAAACTTATGTCGATGATATTTTTGCGGGTGCTGATTGTATTTCTAACGCTTTGAGAGTTAAACGTCAGATCATTGACCTACTCGATTCAGCACAAATGGAACTCGGTAAATGGTCGTCCAATTCGATGGATTTGGTTTCCGGTAGTGATAACTCAAATGATAGATCAGTGAAATTCGATTCGAACGAAATTGTTTCTGCATTGGGAATTAAGTGGATGCCAGAATCCGATTTATTCATTTTCGTTTCCTCGATGCCGCCGGTAAAATTAAAGTATTCGAAAAGATTAGTCCTTTCTGAGACGGCTCAACTATTTGATCCTCTTGGTTGGTTAGCTCCGGTTATCGTCATTGCAAAAATTCTTATTCAAGATCTTTGGTTGACTAGTTTAGATTGGGATTCGACACTACCTGACGACTTACTTGTTCGATGGTTGAATTTTCGTTCTTCTTTGGATTCTGTCGGTAAAATCAAAATTCCTCGATGGACAGGGACTCTTAGCTTCGAGTCCTGGGAATTGCATGGATTTTCAGATGCATCGAAACGTGCATTTTCTGCTGTTGTCTATGCTCTTGTTCCTCGTAGGGCTTCTACTCTTTTGATGGCCAAAACCAAGATAGCCCCTGTCAAAGTACAAACAATTCCTCGTCTTGAATTGTGTGGTATGGTGTTGTTGGCTAGACTTACATCACATCTTCTGAAAAATCTTTCGCAAGCGCCATCAAAGATCTATTTTTGGACGGATTCTAATATCGTTCTCGACTGGTTGAACGGACACCCTTCCAGATGGACGACCTTTGTAGCCAATAGGGTTAGCGAAGTGAAGACTCTTTTTCCGGATATAGAATATAGACATCTTCCGTCGGGAGATAACCCAGCTGACGTGGCATCCAGAGGTCTAGTCCCTGATCAACTTGCTTCTTTCAATTTATGGTGGAACGGACCACGATGGCTACTTCACGAAAAAGACTGGCCAATTTCGAGATGCCCTCAGCCCATAGATGAAGTTCCGGAGATAATTACAGCGACTACAACAATGGTGGAAGAAAACCATTTGAAGAAATTCTCATCTCTTACAAAGATTCTGAGGATTCTATCGTTTTGTTATCGTTGGAAATGTAATGCAGGACAACCTAAACATTTGCGAAATTTCGACACTTTGACAGCCGCAGAATATAAATTAGCTCGTATTGGCCTCTTTAGAGCTGTTCAGTTGTATCATTATTCAAATGAAATACGTTGTCTTCACAATAATCATCCCATTTCGACTAAAAGTCAACTATTTAGACTCGTGCCTTTCATCGACAGCGATGGTCTACTGAGAGTGGGAGGTCGCTTGCAAAATACTTTCCTACCATTCGATGAAAAACATCCGTTAATTTTACCCGGATCTTCGATATTCACCCGTCGTCTAATCGAACATGTACATCAAATCACTTTGCATGGTGGTGTACAATTGATGAACAGCTATCTAACAAGATCATTTTGGATTACCCAAGGATTACGTACGATTCAGAGAGTTTATCGTCGATGCGTAACCTGCATTCGCTACGCTTCGCGAACTGGTGTACAACAAACGGCCCCATTGCCAGTGTATCGAGTGACTCCTTCTCGACCTTTCGCTCATACTGGACTAGATTATGCGGGTCCATTTACGTTACGTGCATCGAAAATTCGAGGATCCACTTCCACCAAAGGATACATCGCCATATTCGTCTGTATGGTGATCCGTGCAGTTCACATTGAAGTGGTTTCTGACCTGACAACCAACGCTTTCCTGAACGCTTATTCTCGGTTTACTGCTAGACGTGGATCGTGTCAGAATATTTATTCGGACAATAGCACCACCTTTAGAGGCGCATCAGAAGAAATACACAAATTGTTTGTTAGATCATCCAAATGGTCAACGGAGGTTGGTGCTGTTCTAGCTTCGCAGGGAACGAAATGGAACTTCATTCCACCTCGAGCTCCTCACTTTGGAGGATTATGGGAGGCAGCGGTTCGAAGCTTCAAATTCCATTTCCGAAGAGTTGTGGGCGATACAGTTCTTAGTTTCGAAGAAATGTGTACTCTTGCCGTCAAAATTGAAGCCTGTTTGAATTCTAGACCGTTGTGTAGAATAAGCTCATCTGGAACTGACGAAGTAGCTTTAACTCCCGGCCATTTCCTTACCGGTACTGCTTTGCTGGCACCCCCAGAGCGGAACGCAGACGCGGATCTGGACGATCAGCCAAAAACTTTTCGAACTCGTTGGCGAATGGTCGACCACATGAGAAACTCGTGTTGGCATCGTTGGCGGAAAGAAATATTGAGCCAATATCAGCAACGAAACAAGTGGCAACGAACTACTCTTAACTTTGAAGTAGGGGATGTCGTTATCATGACCGATGACATTACTCCTCCGACTCATTGGCCGCTCGGTCGAGTTATTGAAGTGCATCCAGGAAAAGATGGGTTGGTCCGCGTCGTTACGATAAAAACCTCGAAGTCTACCTTTATTCGATCGATAACTAAACTGATAAAGCTGCCCCAGGATGTGGACATCGAAGATATAGCGAAACTTGAGCATGATCGAGAAAATAAACCGTAGTGTTTTTTGTTTGTCAACTTTGATTTTTTTTTGTATCATTTCTAACATTCGTTACCATTTGATTAATTTTTTTTTTTTTTTTTTGAAATAAGGAATAACTATGTACGAATTGGTAAATCATTATTTTTTTGTATATTATTTTCCAAACCAAACCCTTTTGCTTTTAAAAATTTTTTGAATAAAAAAATTCCGATTTAGAAAATTTTTTTTGGAATAAAAAATTTTTCTGTTTTCTTTTTTAAAGTTTTAAAAATTATTTTGCTTTGTTTTTAAAAAATTTTGGGGTTTCCAATTTATGGGTAAATTTGGGAAATTTTTCCAAAATTTCCCCCTACGGCCTAAAATTTCGTAGGAAAAATTTTTTTAAAATTTCAAAAATTTAAACCGCAAAAATTTTAAAAATTTGGCGAAAATTTGAAAATTTCCTGGGTAATTTTCCAACTTTAAAAAGGGGGCCCCGACTCAATTTAATGGGGGAAATTGGATTTTTAAACAAAACCCCTTCTTTTTTCGTTTTATCTCCCCGGTTTATTTTTCCCTTAAATTTTCAAATTTTCCCCTTTCGAAAATTGGGCATAAAATTTCCCGGGTTTTCCTTAGTTTTAAAAAAGTTTAAATTTCACGGAAATTTTTGGAAATTTAAAATTTTTTCCTTTGAATTTTGGGAAAAGAAAAAATTTTGGGAAAAAAGGTTTGTTTTTTTTGTGGGAGTGAAAATTTACTGAAAAAAAAAAAACCCGGATTTTTTAAATTTTTAAGCCAAAATTTTGAAACCCCCAATTTTTTTTTAAACAAATTGGATGCGGAAATTTTTAGCCCAAAAACTCCGGGCCCTGAAATTCAAACTTTTAAAAGGGTTGGGTTGGGGGGTTTGGGAAATTCCTTTGGGAATTTTCGAAAATAAAAGGGAAAATTTGAAAATGGTGGGTTTTGGGGGATCATGCCCAAGGTTCTAAAAACCGGGGTTTTTTCCCATATTTTATTTTTTGGAAGGAAAAACCCGGGGGAAACCCCCCTTTTTTTTTTGTTAAAATTTTTTAATTTCTTGTACCCGTTTTGGGAAATCCGGTTAAAGGGTGTTTGCTTTTAAATTTTCATTTTTAAGGAAATTTTAAATTTCTTTTTTCCCCCTTTTTTAAACAAACCAAAAGGGTTAAAGTTAAAGGAATTTGAATTTAATAAAGGTTTGGGACTTGTTTAATTGGGGTTTTAATGGCCGTTGAAAGCCAAAACCGGGCCCGGGGAAAATTGCCCAATTTTTTTCCCGAAATTTTAAAAAGGGGGAAACGCGGGTTTTCCCGGGAAACCGATTTTTTTGTTAATTTTTAAAAGGGTTTGGGTAATACCCTTTTACAAAAAACATATTTAAAAAAAGAAAAAAATTTTTTGGGTTTTTTAAAAACAAAAGGGTTGCTTTTTTAAATTTTTCCAATTTAAAATTTTAAAAAAAAAATTTTTTTTGTGGAAAATTTTTTGGGAGCTGGGGGGGGATTTTTTGGGAAATTCCCTTTTTAAAAATTTTTCAAAATTTTTAAAGGGGGGTTGTAAAAATTAAAAATTTTAAAAATTTTTTTCTTTTTTTTGGCAAAGGGGGATTTGGTTTTTAGACGGGAAAAGGGTTTTGGGCCAAGGTTTAAAATTTAAAAAAAACCGGAAGGAAAAATTTAAATTTTTCCCAAATTTCTTACAATTTAACGATTGGGAAATTTCCCAAACTTGAAATAAAGGGTCGTTTTTTGGTAATTTAATTTCAAAATTTTAAAACTTTTTTAAAACTTAGTTGGGAAAAAAACCAAAAAAGGGCCGAAATAAAATTTAAATTCCCTTTTTCAAAAGGCCCCAAGACTTCAGTTTTGGGAAGAAACGAAAACAAGAATGGGAAAAAACCCAATTAAAAACGGGTTTTAAAAAAAGGGGGGAAAAAAGGTTTTGAAATTTTTAATTTTTTAAAAAAAATTTTTTAAAAATTTTTTGTTTTTTTTTTCCCCTTTAAACCCTTTTTTTCCTCGGGCCCTGTTGTTAAATAAAAAAATGCAAAAAAAGGGCCCGCAAAAGTTCTTAAACCGAAAAGAAGAAAAGAAAATGGGTTTTTTTAAAAAAAAAGGGGGGGAAAAGGAAATAGATAAAAATTTGGTTCCAATTGGGAAATTTTTAAATTTTAATTTTGTTAAATATTCAAATAAAACTTCTTTTCCATAAATTATATAAAATTAAACAAAAAATTCCCCCGGGGGGGGAAAATTGGCAAACCGAAATAAAAAAAATTTAAGGAAAAAGGGTTTTAAAAAGGTTCTGAAAATTTGGGGGGGATGTTCCCTTTGGTTTGGCAAAAACCTTTGGGTTTTAATTTCAAAATAAATAAAAAAAAATTTCCCAAAAAAAAAAAAAAAATTTTAAAAAAAAAAAATTTTAAGTTTAAGGGTTAAAATTTGGGAAAGAAAGGGTTTTAAATTGAAAATTTTAAAATTGGGGTTATTCACAACCATGGGTAAAAAAAATTTCCCAAAAAAAATTTATTTAAAAGAACAAAACGTAAACCTTTTTAAAAAAAAAAAGGGGTTTTTAAAAAAATGAGGTTTAATTTCCAAAGGCCAAATTTCCCGGGGAAAAAAGGGTAAAAAAAACTTGGTTAAAAACCAATTCAATAAAAAGAGGAAAGCGCGCCGGATGGCGACCTGGTGGCGATCCAACGACCGCAATTGGGTCCAGGGGGCCTAGCCAAGTGACCGTTCTACAGTAGTTGACGCTTGTAGAAAGGTCGTTTCATGAATGAAATAAACGTCCCCAACGATAAGTCACGTGATTGTAGAAAGATCCGCGGCCAAGTGACCATCGAGCGGTTCGTTCGATCCGATGGAATAGAACGGCAGACGTTTCTATCGTGTAAAACGCTACCTCCCTTTATAGTCCAAGATCCCAGAGCGATAAGACACAACTTATTTTCACATAAATGAAACCTCATGTTCTCAGTAGCGTCTTTTGTGCTCAGAATACCTGCGCGCTTGTGGAGCTTGCCGAGTGACACCTGGGCAGGTACCAGGTGTGAAAGTTAACAAAAATTAATAGTTACCTAACTCAAATTTTCATAGCTGATTTTTAAATATATTTTGTAGTGTTATTATAAAGTTATACCATAAGCGTCAGACACTTTTCATGGGCCAGAACTTGTCAGACGCTTTAAAGCTCTACAAAAAATAAATTAACTTAACTTATTTTTACATGTCTGACATTTAAATATGTTGTTCAGACAACTGTTACGAAGTTATATTTAATTAGTCAGACAACATTGATTGACCAAACACCCCCTAAACAGCAAAATTATTCTGCCGTGAGTATGAGCGCGAAAGCATTATAGGTGCGTTTCGGAGCGAGTGAGACGGTCTCACTAACTCAGTTCCCCTTCTCTCATTCGTGTAATTCTTCTGTGTATTGTGTATGTGTCGTTTGGGTACAACCTAATAGTATACAGTATAGTTTGGATCTGTGAGACTACATGTTTTTGTTGTTTACGTCGTGTGATTTGTGAATTATTTACATTTCTTATTAACGTGAAAATCATGGAAGAAACAGAACCAGCAAAATTAACGTGAACATTTTGTGAAAAATCTAGTAATAAATTAATATTATTTACCGCGATAACATTAAAAAAGTGTAAAATTATTTTACAACAGCGAGTGACACATAACCTAAAATTTAAAGACGTAGTTTCACCTGAAAATTTATATGATAAAGGTTATCATCGGGAATGCTATAAAAATTTTACTGCTCTGCCCAAAAAATATTATTCTGACATTCCAGAAAAACCTAAAATCAGTATATTTGCTCTAAGACGCATGCGCATAATGCTTTCGCGCTCATACTCACGGCAGAATAATTTTGCTGTTTAGGGGGTGTTTGGTCAATCAATTCTGTCTGACTAATTAAATATAACTTCGTAACAATTGTCTGAACAACATATTTAAATGTCAGACATGTAAAAATAAGTTAAGTTAATTTATTTTTTGTAGAGCTTTAAAGCGTCTGACAAGTTCTGGCCCATGAAAAGTGTCTGACGCTTATGGTATAACTTTATAATAACACTCTACACAATATATTTAAAAATCAGCTATGAAAATTTAAGTTAGGTAACTATTAATTTTAGTTACCTTTCACACCTGGTACCTGCCCAGGTGTCACTCGGCAAGCTCCACAAGCGCGCGGGTATTCTGAGCACATAAGACACTACTGAGAACATGAGGTTTCATTTATGTGAAAATAAGTTGTGTCTTATCGCTCTGGGATCTTAATCTATTAAGAGCATAGCCAAGTGCCGCTTTCTGCGGTCGGAGTAGAACGGCTTTCTCTTGCGCCGAACGCTATTCCGACGATCGGCGAATCGCTGCAGAAAGACGAGCGATCCAATATGTCCGACACCTAACATTCAGCTGATCGCAGTTTGGTGTTTGGTTCTTGCTCATTTTTAATGGCTATGTATAAGTAAAATTCTCGCTGCTCAAAATGAAGGGAGTGAAAAAATGTTCCGTAGACCTCGTTTTAACCATAACTTCGGAGTAATAAACAAAATTCCGCAATTCATTCAAGGTTTTCGATTGAAGCAAGGTACTTTGAGCGTTGTCAATTAAAATAAGGAAATAAAAGTAAGTGATAACAAGTATTGTTTCATATGAATCTTCATATTGCGTGACATGTGCATTCATACTAAGCAAACATTTAATTTTTACAGGTGTTGTGTGCATTCTTTCCTTGACACGTGGTTTTACCTAAAACGAATTTTACCATTGTGGATAATTTACACAAAGGGCACCTCGCAGAGGCGTTGAATAATAAGATATGGGTACATTTAAGGGTATTGATGCGATGACAGGCAGGGTTCAATTTCCAAGACTTCTGAAGGAAAATTTATTGGACAAAAGTGAGTAGAACGATGCCTTTTAAAAATACGATGTAATGTCCACAATTCTTTCAGGTTCTTGAGCACCTTCGGACATAAACTATGTGGAGGCGAAACCTAGTCAAGAGGAATTATACTTGTTCTTATTTGCCCATTTTCCATACTCTATTTTATTAATACATGACTATGATATCATTTCACGAACTCATATGTATTCACTTTTTCATATATGAATTAATGATATTTATATGCTTACAAATAAATGTTAAATATGTTTGTATGATTTTTTTAGATACCTTAGATTAAAATTGTTCTTCAATGATGATACAACTATGTTGGTATTATGTATTTCTATTAATTGTTTTTTTTTCTATGTATACGTACAGGATCAAATAAAATATCTATCTATTTAGCTATTGAAGTAAATTCCGACTACAAAGTGAGTAATGATTGATGAGTGAACGATAGGTCTTTTTTGTGGGTAGGTACCGTTTAGTAAATAAATGAACATGAAATATAACTTTCTCATCATATACGCCCCGCGACAACCGCGTGGTAGTTACTCTTTGGGCCCCTCCCCTTCGGGAACGAAGCGACAAGGCGTGACTGTGACACAACGGACGTGCCCGTTAACGGAAACCACCCCCAGACGGTGACAATTGGCGCCCAACGTGGGGCCCAACGAAGCAGCCACACGGGATTGGATAATCCCGGCGAACCACCAACACGACCAACCGACGGAGAGCCGAGCAAACATCCAGTTCTGGGACTGAAACCAACCCAGTTGCGCCCATAAACAACACCAACGACATAACAGGCACACGATCCAAACCCCGGCCGGCCGAAGAGAAAAAGCCAAACGAATCCACCGTTATGGACTTCAGCGTATCGTCCTACAACCTAGTACAGCTCGTGAACGACTTGTCAATCGCAACACAGAATCGAATCCAAAACCATAGAAAACCACCCTCCTTCGGCGGCAGACCTACACAGTGCCCAGAGGAATTCATTAAGCTGTTCCATCTACAAGCCGATCGCATCAAAATCATGGACGACGAAGACCGACGAGATCTATTCCTCGAATGCTTGGAAGGTGCGGCGGCCAAGACCGTGGACAGATTTCCCGCGACGGAACTGCAGCTCGAGCGACTCGAACAAATTCTGGTCAGGAATTCGGCAGCCCTACAGTCCTTCGAGGGTGGTGGTGCAAGGTACGGCATACATCCCTGGATTCGGATACCAGGCAGTAAGTACCACAAAAAGCGTTGAATAGTGATCGAATTGTGTTTTTGCTCCTTGAATTGTGCGATATATAGAATAACAAGTGTCAGAAATATACTGCACCTGCCAAGAGAATCCATAAAAGGGATAGTCGAACCTTTCCCCTAGCCTTCTCGTGGCCACCACCGTTAGTAACTCTCGATACGATATTATAATCGTTATCGTTAGTGAAGCCAATTGAGGGGATAAACAAACAAGGACCAGTTGGGTTGAGTCGACCAATGGGCGACGAAAACAGCAGTGAAACCCAAAGCCGGATTGAAGGGCCTGAGGCTCCTCTCGGCATGGGTGAATCTGCAGAAAAGATGTTCAAAGAAGCAAAAGAAGCACTTACAAAAATACGTAGCATTGTGTCAGAAGACTCAAGAATGTCAAACACCGCGAAGGATAATATATACCTTCAGATGAGCACTGTTGAATATAGCATAACGATGTTGTCGATAAAACAAGCATCTCTCGAAGGGTAACTGAAAAGTAAACTGGATACAGAAGAGATAATTAAAAACATAAGTCTGAACAAAGCGCCGCAACCAACCTATGCCAAGGGGGTTAAGGCATCAGGACCGAAGGAAATCGTCGTCACGAAATCAAAAGTTGTTGCTTTTGTGAAGCCAAAAAATGAAGAAAAGGCAAAAAGTCAAACACCAAACAAACCAGGATTGAGGTAACCGCGAAACTCGACCCAAGGAAAGAAAAAATTAAAATCAAAGGTGTCCGCCTAACGAAAAGTTCATCAGTAGTTTTCGAACTAGATGATGAAAAAGATTTCAAAGGACTGCAAAGCAGCAAGCGAATTCAGGATTTTAAAATAACAAAACGAAAGAAGAAAAATCCACTAGTAATCATATACGACGTGGATAGCAAAATGAATGAAAATGAGATCAGGGAATGCATAAGCGATCAGATCGGCGATGAAATAGACGAGGAGGACTGGTCGCGCCATCTATGTATCAATGTCGCGGAAGGTAGAATTCTGTAGCGCGTCCGTAATTCGACGAGGACATATCGTCGCTTCTCACGTCACTATTGGCATGATATTCCCGCGCGTCAGAGAGGTCCGTCGCTCCTCTGAAATTAAAAAAGTTCCGTTTTTTGCTCGTTGCTATTCAAGCATTTTTCACCCGAAGGGCATCGCCCTTTCGTCGTTCGTTGTTTATACAGTCCATTGCCTTTATAAACATTTTTACTCCCTCGGTGACGTGTGTTCGTTAAATAATAAACGGGTTAAATCGAAAGTGTGCCTAGCTCCAAGAACCCGACACGCCCGTCCAAGGACTTTAAATTCAAGTTCAAAACTGGACCAAAAGAAAAATCTACAGTACACTGGGTTGTAGAGGTTACACCTGAAATAAGATACAAGCTCCTGGACTGCGGGAGGATATATATGGGATTTACGAGCTGCAGAGTCAAAGACTACATAAGAGTATTGAGGTGCTTGAAATGCCGAGACTACGGTCACTCGGCTAAATATTGTCAGAACGACGAGGTGTGTTGTGAATGCGGAATGAAACATCACAAAAGAGATTACTGCAAGCATCAGAATATCTGCATTCCTTGTAGTGAAAGAAATTACAAATGTAAGGCTGCCACGGAAACAGAGTGCGAGACGTATAAAAGAGAGCTCAACAAGCTGATACAAAACACGGATTATGGTTGCCTTCAACCAGATTTAGCTTTATCAGATAAGTACTGGAAGGAGCTACACAGCAACAAACGAGCTCAGACGTCTCATAGAAACTGAAAAGTATGATATAATTGCAATACAAGAGCCAGTAATGAAGGGAGCAAAAGTAGCAGGTTTTCCAATTGTATATCGCACCTACGTGGCAGGAGAAACACCAGGGACAGCAATTGTAATTGCTAATCATAAACTAGTTGTAACAGGGTTATCACAATTCAGTAATAACTACACCACGGCTATCAATATAAAAAGCGAAGGATTGGATTTCATATTGGTAAATCAATACTGCAAATTTAATATGGAAATTGAGCCTTTCATTGAAAAAATGAAAACAATAAGCGACTCAACTGGCAAACCAATCCTATACGTTGCAGATGTTAATGTCAAATCAGAGCTGTGGCACGCAGATAGAACCGATGAGCGAGGAGAAAAAATCGTGGAATGTCTAGACGACATGCGTCTAGTCGTAATAAATGAAGCAGGGAACCCGTTTTACGGGAGTTTCTACGAAGATAGATATAACGGCAGCCAACGGACCGATGGCTGACAAAATTACGAACTGGAAAGTGATGAGTTATCTTATACAGAGCGATCATAATGTCATAAGCATGGAAATCAGTTCATCATTAGAAGATACCGAAAATCCAAATATTCAACCTGCTCTAAGATATACAGTAGGACCTCGGTAATCCGGACTCCCGGTTGTTCGGTGATCGCTGTAATCCGGCCGCTCTTCTCTGAAGGCGCTTGTCTCTGAAGACGGCCACATTTTTGCAATGTTCCTGCCACCTAACAACACGGCGTGTATACAACCAATGGATCAGAACGTTATACAAAATTTGAAGTTAAGTTACCGCAAATCACTTTTGGTTAACTATCTTGCATTATATTCTGGAAACCTCATAGACTCATTAAAATCGATAACTTTAAAGGATACAGTTTTTCTTTTGGCTAATTGTTTGGCCAATGTTAAGGCATCGCTAATTAACAAATCTTGGAAGAATTTGCACCCTGAATTTCTAACTGATAATGATGAACCAATAAATGATATTCCTTTAGCCCAGCTCATTAACAGGTTGAGGGGACCCAATGATCCCCAAACAAGTGAGGCAGAAGCTCAAGAATGGGCTGCTGGTGGTGCCGAAGGCGAGTTATAAAGATATGAAGTGTTAACTGATGAAGAGATTGTGCCAGCGGGTACGTGTGAGGACGATGAGCAAGATGAGGAAAATAGAAAAATGAAGTGCGAAAATTACAAACAAAAGACTATTAGACTTTTTCAAGAAGAATTAATTACTAACTAATGTTTAATTTTAACGTTCTCATTTTCTTACATGTGTAATTTCAATATTGAGTAAAGAAACTAATATTAAACATGTATTTTATTAACATTAAATGTGGCATACTATAATTTGGACGTCTCGATAATCCGAAAAGGGTCTTGTTTTTGCCTCTCCGGATGAGCGAGGCCCTACTGTAATATCAATAAAGCAAATTGGGATACTTTCCGGGACACATTGAGGTGTACAATACCGAACTTGGATGGAAACCCAAACAGGGATGCAAATGAAATAACGAATTGGATTAAACATGCCTGCAGAGCGAGCATGACATTCACCATTTTGTGGAAAATTGTCGGATTGAAGAAATCCTCGAACAGACCCAAAAAACTTAGAGAGAGAAAAGAGGCTACAGGAAATGAGAGACCGATCAGTGACACAGGCGTTTTTTTAGTGAGGTGAAAATCCCAAACTACCCTGCGGGGTGCCTAAATCGGGCAGCTAGACTTGTCTGTGCTGTCTGAGGGCGTCGGGTAAGAAGAAATACCAACGTAACCTCTCAGGAAAACCTGCGATGAGGGTTTTTTCTGCCTAGGGCTAGAAGCCAAAATAAACCACAAGCAGTAGAACATCCAAACCAATTTACATCAGAGAACGGATCCAACTGAGAAAACTAGAAAATCGAAAATGTAACACTCGTAAATCCGAAAGGAAAAATGAGCCAAAGAGGAAGTGGTTTAACAAAAAAAAAAGTCCTTCGAGGGTTGAAACGCCAGTTCGACCAAGAGGTACAACGCGATGGCGAATCAGTCGACACATTCGTTATCCAGAAATATCAGCTGGGTCTGCGCCTCTACCCCCGTGAAGACGAAGTTGGTCTGACATCCAGGATTGTCGACATGCTGCGACCCGAAATTATGGGTTTCGTTCGCCTACAGAAGCCATCATCAATAGACGAATTGATAAACATGGCTCAAGAGGTGGAAATTTCGACTAAAGTCCTACGGAAGACTGGACCATCCGCATCTGCCTCCAAACGGGACAACAAACCTATGACCATGTTACCGAACGAACCCCGTCAGCCACCGAGGTGCCGTTTCTGCCCAGAACGCCATTGGCACAAGGACTGCCCAACCCTCATGACCCGGCCGGAAAACTAAGAGACGGCCGGCTACCCGACGAGCTCCAGCAAAACCGTGCACAACCACGGAATCGCCTTCGACGGGGCAGCTCGACGGCGTCAACGTCAATACCCACGCCGAAGATATCCGCAAGACCCGGCTGCACCTATCGAATTCCAACCGGGGCAAATGGTGATGGTTCGTCATCACAACGCATTACCACTACAGCCGCGCTACGTCGCACAGTGTTGCGGACCTGGAAAAAATCCCATAATACGGAAATTTTTTGCTAATCCCAAAATTCTCATTATTGATTCCTGACACATTGTAGATGAGTTACTCAACTTGTTTCTACAAACAACATAATTTTCAGCGTAGAAAAGTCATTTTGCCCCATTTTTCGGTTATAACATGCTACTTCGTTTTTGAGTGTACTCCTCGTCAATTTTCAAATTGGAAATGATAAGACTACCAAATTCGTTCTGAATATAATAAATACACTTTTTAGGATTTTTTTATTGAAAAAATATCAATCCGGAAGCGAGATGTACCTCGTTAATGGAGATATTCGAGTGAAAACCGAATGTTTTTCATATTAGATTGACCGCCAATCAAATGCTCCGACCCCCTCCGGTCTGAAACTGATTTTCCTTCATAGCTTACCCTTAGAACAAGCCCCTTTCAAAATTTAGTTCCCCCCGATACCCCCCCTGAGGAGTTATTAATTAAAACGTATAGTTAGTTGAATTTGTGGCGGATGCAGATTTGTGGGGTAGACGCAACGTTTTCTATATTGCCCAACACATGTGCAGTACTCTGTGTAACTTAATTTATGGATATGAACAGATAACATACACTGATCGATTTTCATTGACGTTGCGTCTACCTATCATCTGCGATTTAGCTCAAAATATTCCTGCCTCCCATAATAGAAACCGAAATATTGCGGCATCGTTTGAGCGGCTTGATTTTCGTATTGGATTACCATGTCCAAGTCATAACAACGTTGCGGCTTCTGCACCAAGTCTGCACCAGCCATAAGGCAACAAGATGTTTATCGTCACTTAGATTTCAAACGAATTCAAACAAATGAGAAGGATGTCATTTAGATGTGAGTTAGCAATCGTAATGACAATGTCAGAGGCGAACATGGCCATCGTGATTCCGTATGAAGTGGTGTGTGATGAACTTTTTAAAAAAGAATCGAATTTGAACTCGCGGATATCTGCGTTATACCCGGAGATCAGTTGTGATCGTGTTGCCATCATTGTTGCGGAGCTGAAGAGGCGAATGATTCCTCACTTCGAGAGAAACTGAAGAAAGCCAACTTCGACAAAGAACGATTTTTTCGTCGATATTCTGATTGGTTGAAAGGGGACTTTCAGGTAAATTTGTCAAAAATCGTATCAGAAGGCCAGAGTGGATCATCACATAACTATGACGGACCCACTCCTCCACGAGGACGACCTACAAAAAATTTCGAGGACTGCAGTTACAAAGCCAGACGCTATAAAATTCAGAAGCTCAAGGATTCTTTCCATCAAGAACTAATCGATGAAGCCTCTTCGTACAGTTCTTGCCGCTGTGAAAATAAGCCAGGCTTTGACGCAGAAAGTGCATTGGCACTAATAGTCCAAACAAGACTCACTGTCGCCGACTATGAAACCATCCGTAAGGATTCAATATTTTTCCGAGTTATCGTATAATCTTGGAAGCAAAGAAGAAATGCTACCCTGATAATATTATGATCACCGAAACATCAGCAGAGGTGAAACTGCAAGATATGCTTGACCATACGACAAAACGGATCCTCGAAACTCAACCGGAAGAGAATTTGAAAAAAATGGAATCCCAAAGTCTCACCCTTCATTGGAAATGGGGATGTGATGGGGCGTCAGGACAGTCTGAATTCATGCAGAAATTTTCCGACAGTAGTGCACAATCATTGGACTCCCACTTATTTATGACATCCATCCTTCCTCTTCAAATCGTACATCAAATCAGTGAAGTAACTACAGAAATCTGGAAGAATAACAGCCCATCTTCCACCCGGTATTGTCGACCAATTAAGTTCTAGTATAGAAAAGAAACACCTGAACTCATCCTTGAAGAGAAATCTCGCATTGATGATCAAATAAACAGCTCAGGTAAATTGTTGTCTTTCAATTTGCTATACATACAAAAATTTTAAATGATTATCTGTTAAGTTTAACCGATTCAATCATTTTCCACAGGTAGTTACAAATACGACTTCTTCTTCTAACTGCGTAATTTGTGGAGCAACACCTTCACAAATGAACAAATTGGACGAAATCAGTGCTTTATCGCATAATGATGCAGCTCTTAAGCTCGGTATGTTTCCATTGCATGCTAGAATCAAGTTCATGGAATATGTACTACACCTAAGTTACAACCTAGATTTCAAACAATGGAGAACTACTAAAAGTACCCGAGAAATAAAAGAAACCGCAAAGAAAAGAATTCAAGATGAATTTTATGATAAAATCGGGATCAAGGTAGATGTGGTAAAGCAAGGGGCAGGAACCACAAATGACGGCAATGTTTCACGGAGATTTTTGGAAGATCCGTCTCTAACAGCTGAAATTACCAAACTGAACAAGACCTTCATTACACGATTGGCGACCATTCTACAGGTAATTTGCAGCTCCAGGCTAATTAATTCCGATAAATTTGGTAAATATGCCCATGAGACTGCTGCTCTGGCTGTTTCTTTATACCCTTGGTATTATATCCCGGCATCAGTCCATAAGATTTTAATGCACGGGAAAGAAATAATTGATATGGCAGTTTTTCCAATGGGCACTCTCTCTCAGGAAGCTCAAGAGCACCGAAATAAAGACTAAAAATATTACCGTCTGTACAATTCACGAAAATTTTCGCGTGTCGCAACAAATGAAGACATTTTTCACCATTTGCTCCTATCGTCTGATCCAAAAATTTCCTTTTTTAGGCCGCAGCCTAAAAAAAAAGTACTCTTGTTCAGTGAGGAAGCAATGGACTTGCTTTTATAATTGATCTTTCCTGAATGTGAAACATATCTTATTTATTAGATTTTTGAGTGGTGGTTTTGAGTGGTGGCAAATAACGCAATACCTGATAATAATAATGTAATAATTAGTAATGTAGTAATAATGTGAATAGTAATACATAACTTCTGAGGAAAGAATACAATTATTTTACTTTCTTGAACTCATTTTCCCTTTGCTCATTTTTTGGTCTCGTTTAACGTTGAATGAGTACTAAATCCTTCAATTTATTTTATATTTCTATAATGAAAGTCACTATACGACACAATAAGGGAAAATACAAAATAAAAACACTCCTAGGATTTTTTTCCAAAAACCAGCCGTTCCGCAGCACTGTGCGTCGCACAGTGGTCCAGCCGCGGCAAAAACCGCCAAAATTTAAAGTCGCGTTCTGACAAATTTTATTCTCTTTCTTGTGAGAGAAATGAACATAGAAAGGGATGGTAAAACGTAAATTTATCGTGAATTTTTTTTTTGTACGCGGAAATCGAAAGAACGGCCCCAACATATCGTTTGGCTGCTGTTTTACTTGTATTGCAATAGTGTTCTATTATAAATAAGCCTTGTAATTTTGCATGGACTTGAGGTAAAACCGTTCAAATATTTGATATCTAAGATGGAATTGTACACACATGTTTATTTCGTCGAATTATTAAATTTTCGATATATTTTTTCGCTACTTCTATTGCTTTTTTCAAAAGCTCCGCTAAGCTCCGCCTATAAACCCGTTTTCTGTAGCTCGTTTAGGTACAGTTTGGTTACTTCTAAAAATTCATAACATCCTTCAAACCTGCTAGCCACTTTTAACATCATTTAAGACTGAAACATATGACTGCTGCCTAATTTTCAAACCTTTGATTCAGTATTAATGACGTCATGAAGATAATCATGAATCCCAAGTATAACGTCATCACGACTTCTGATGCACTGATGTTTATAATAAGGATTATTTAATATCTATAGTTTTAAAAATATCTGTCAATTTTCTTTTCGTGTTTGATGCTCCCGAACAGTTATTTGCGAGTTCTGTAAAAATGATATTCGAAATTTCGTACGCTTCTTTGTGTGCCGAATTACTGGGTGGAGTTGGGATACATGAATTCCTAAAAAGGTGTTACGGTGACCTTGGTGACGAGATCCTTAGAAAGATCGAGATAGACATTAGAAAACGTTTTTTGCCTCATTTCTACGGAAAATTTAAATCTGTTCGTCAAAGTCGAGAAAAGTTTTTTAAAAAATTCGGCGAGTCCGGAACCGGTTGGCTGAAGAAGAAATTTACCATTAGTTTGGCCGATAGTGAAGCGATGCCTTCGTCCTCATCCAACTGTAGAGGTGGGAGACCTGCCAAAGATTTCATCAATTGAATGAAAGAGGGAAAAAACAAAAAATTCGAGATCTGCGTGATTCCTTTTCACAGCCACTATTAGACGCTGCTGCTTCAAATTCGAGGCCGAATTTTTCAGGTTTTGATCATGAACAAACTTTGGCTTTATTTGTTTCCTTGAAACTTTCAAAGTTTCAATACCAAGTCTTGCGAGACGCCTGTAAAAAAATTGGACATGATATTTTCCCGGCGTATTATCATATGTTGGCTGCCAAGAAAACCTGCTACCCTGAAGGGGTGAAAGTATACGAGACAGGAGCGGAAGTCCCTCTTCAGAGTCTACTTGACCATACATCCAAAAAATTCTTGAAACTTTTGATGAAGAGAGGAGAGAGAAAGTTGGAAACCGAGAATGGATTTTGTATTCCAAATGGGGCCTTGATGGAGCATCGGACCAGAGCAATTACATGCAAAAGTTCTCGCATGATTTCCAACACATCTCGGATTCGACGCTTTTCACGACCTCAATCGTTCCAATAAAAATTGTTCTCGCTGATAGCGAAAACTTCGTGGTGTGGAATAACCCTCGCCCATCATCTACCACATACTGTAGACCATTATTCAAAACGAATTCAGGCAGTGAACTGGATTGCTTATTGATTTCGTTAAACAAAGTGCAGGTACATCGAACATGGGAAATACATCAAGGACATTCTTCGAAGATACCGCGCTTGCTGCTGAAATTACCGGAATCGACGAGAATCTCATTCATTGACTAGGAATATTATTACAAGTCATTTGCTGTAGTGAAGTTGTTAGCTCGTCAAAATTTGATTCTTACGCTGCAGATACGGCGAAATTGGCTGTGGAAAGATATCCCTGGTACTATTTGCCTCCAAGCGTACATAAATTGTTAATGCACGGAGCTGCAATAATTGACCGGGCATCATTACCGATTGGACTTCTGTTGGAAGAAGCACAAGAGAGCCGCCCTTTCCTCGTTCGTTGTTTATACAGTCCATTGCCTTTGTAAACATTTTTACTCCCTCGGTGACGTGTGTTCGTTAAATAATAAACGGGTTAAATCGAAAGTTCATTGTGCCTAGCTCCAAGAATCCGACACGCTCGTCCATTAGCTTTTAAGTAAAATGAAGTTTCAATTATATCACAAGAAATTAGGGTAACTTTCATTCTGCCTTCTTCTTCTCACGACTAATTGAACAAACAAGAAAGTATTTCAGAAGCATTATAAAGTTGATTAAAAGTTATATTTTAGATGAAGTGTTTGATCATCTGTTAAACTGAATTTGTAGCGTGTTATTTTTATTTCATAATCAATAAGGTCCCTGAAAATGTCAGCCTAACTAATCGTGTTTTTTTTTACAACCGGATTGGTAGAATATCGTCGGAATTTTTATCGCGACCGATGGCATAGGGAGGGGACGTCCGGGGATTTCTCTTCGAGAACATTCGATACTTTTGAAAAATGGTATGGTTGGCCAAAGCGGGTTTTAGGTAGAGTCACGTGGGTAGTGTCGGGGGAAACGATATAAAAGAAAATGAGGAAGTGGGGTCCTGGCTTCTTGGTTGTTGAAGATCCAATGCGAAGAAGAGATTGCTTTGATCATTAGACGACGTGGTTGTTGGCGGCCATATTGGTTTTTTATTGGGTTGGAGCGAAAAACCGGCGATAGAACGAAAGTAAGTTAAATTTTTGTGTGTCAAGACACTACCTGAATTGTCCGTCCGTTACCCGCGATTGTTGTTGTGATTGCGGGAACTGAATATAAGTGTGATTTGGACCTGTAACATCTTTCATTTTCATACGCGAGAATCGTTCCGTGAGGGGAATCGGATTAAAGCCCCCTTTCGCTTGAAACACTCTTTACGATCGTTAATAGCTTAGATCGAATCGAACCCTTCTCCACTGAGCGTATCCGGGTACTTCGATTTGTATTGTGCGTAGTATCGCGGCAAAACGGGACTTTGATAGGCCGAGCCCGTCGGGGAGAAAACCTCGCGTAAAAAAATCTGGCGCCCGAGGGTATTTGTGTGCGAAAATATTAGCGCCCCCGCGAACGATCGTTACAGTGTTGGAACCGATTTCATTTTTCCGTCTTTATATGAATCTTACAGAAGTGGGTATAAATCGATCACATCACAAGTCAAAACTATATCCGTAAACATCGACAATAAAAGAGCTCAAAGTTTTTTCATTAGACGATGAAGTGGTTGCAAATAATTTCTAGAACCGTAAATTATCAAACACTAGGATTTAAAACACCTTCTTTTTTTTGTTCGAAAAAAGGTGCTTTGGTTGGAGAACGCTGTGGATTTTTTTATTGACATTCCCTTGATATATCACGAAATTTTTTTACACCACTGGCAGGTAAACGCTGTGGGATTGTAATATTTCAATATGCCTCATTCACATGGATACAATGAATCTTTATATTACATTTGTGTGCTGACTTTGGAACTAGAAGAAACGAAATGCGTGTACGATCGGAACATAGGCATTTACTTTTGCAATTTGCCGAAAAACATCGGGAAATACTAACTAATAAGTTTAATGGGCCGGAGGGAAAAACGAAATGGAATATGTTATGGCAAACCCTAACTGACAATTTGAACGGATTGGGATTTGGACAAAAACGAAATGTGAATGGAGGAAGGTCAGTTATGTGATATTTGAATTTCGATTGAAATTATGTTTCCGAAACTTTATAGACACTTAGCGATTGGAGAAGTAAAACCAAAATCAAGGCCGCCTGTTGAGAATTCATAACTAAATATGGCAACATGACTCGACTCGCCCGCGGGAGAGGAGCGACGTGTCAGTTCGTAAGAAACGAGCAGCAGATATAGATAAGTAAAAGCTAAGTTTTGTTAACGTTGGTTAAAACAGTGTGAGTTTAATAAAGCGTTTACTAGATAAAACTGTGTGATTGCCAATTGGCCGCAGTATTAGTTCGACATTAGTTTTCGTCTCTGATATTACAAGGACTAAACACCGTTTTCTGGGTCTTCATAATCGGTACTAGTATCGATAAATTAAACACCGCCAAAATTCGTCAAAGTTTACAGGGCACAGGAGGAGGCCCTGCAAATTGTGTCCCTCTATCCGAAATAGAGAAAAGACTGTTAGGTATTATAGGAAACAAAGCGGTGGAGGGGGACGATGTTACTGAGATGGGTTTCGGCCAAGTGAGTTCCAACTCTTGTTTTAGGAAATGTTATTTAATTGCTTAAATAATTACCAAATATGGATCTTCCTAATGTTCATCATAACTCATTCAGTCAAATATATAACATTAATCAATAATTCCTTATTTCGTTTTTTATAAATATGAAAATCTATTAACGTAAATCAAAAAAACATACATTAGGAAATAATGCTCTATTATATTACAGGTTACTGGGAATATAGAGGCAGTAAACGTGGATGTCGATGCAACGATTGCTCGGCAGAGTTCTCCATGGACGTCTATATCTACTAACCCCATAGGTAAAAAAAAGGAAATTGGGTGCCAAGGTGGCAACACCAAAAAAAAAACATTTCAGATGTCTGAAGAATTGCTCCAAGTCAATAAACGCTCACTCTAACTGTTGGAACAATCCGCTGAAAGTACGGTCAGAATTGCAAATTCTTTAGAAATGTAAGAGTGGGCTGAGTACGTCACGAACTGGCGAATGCCCGGTGGGGGAGCGCAGAGGGTGGCGCGGCACGAGCTCGTGGTAGTTGGAAGAGAGACACGGTGAAAGACATATCGTAGTTGTGACAAACAAATTGAATAAAGTGTTGAAACGGATGAGTTTAATTTACAAAAGGCCACCCTTACAGAAATTATAGCTAATAAAATGTGAAACTTAGGTCAATTTATTCACAATACCTAATGAGAAAATTATTTGCTTTTGCATTCAGGGGCCATCCAAAAATTACGTCACGCAGCTTTCGACGATTTTCAACCCCCTCCCCCAATGTAACACAGCGTAACGTTTTCGGAGACCCCCCCCACACACGTAACGTAATAGCAAATACATTTTTGTGAATGTGTACTCTAAATGGGATCCTTTGGCCCTCATACTATCTCGCGCCGGTCAAACGTACCTTAATAAATCACAAAAACTGATATCAAAAAAAATATATAAAAAATATGTTCGATACAGAAAAACAACGGAAAAGTTTGCCAGATTGGGAGAATTCCTGTCTGTTACGTAAATAGAACTAGTTCAATTGTTAAAAGATAATTCCGCTAAAACTCCTCTTCCTGTTAAACTCCCTCATGCCAAAATGCACTTATACCGGAGGTCCCGTATAACAAACGACCGAGGGCACCTTTTCTAAACGGCCACGCTTGCTAAAAATATTCCTTCATTTTTTACCTTCTATTTTTTACGCGAGTGGGCGTGGCCGAAACTCGAGGCACCCGAACAATAGGCGCTATTGTTAAAAAACGGACCTACAGGTAAAAGCGGGGTGCGATCCGAAAGAAATTACCCATACGACAACTAGGCGGACTGCGTTCGCTGGTAACGTCAACAGATCACTGCCGCCATTTGGACGGATTCACGAAACCGCAAACATAGATAGAGCTGTCTCGGATTTTCAAGCATCTATCCTGTCATCGATAGAAAGATGCACAAAAACTGTCACAGCTCCATCCCAACCAAATCGACCACCAGAAAATGTGATTGACATGATCAGGGAACGCATTCAAGCCCGAAGACGGTACCGACGAAACTGGAACCCGCAAGATCGACTCGAGTATCAACAATTTGCAAGGGCGGTGAAAACTGCACTTCGCGACCACCACAACGCGAAATGGGAGGCCAAGATCGAATCACTTGAGGATGACGACATCGCTCTTTGGAGGATGTCAAAAATCCTCAGGAACAAGTTCGTTCAGATGCCACCCATCCATGGGGAGGCCGGGCTGGTTTTCAATGATGAAGACAAAGCCGAAGCCTTCGCGGATCACTTCGAAAGACAATTCTCCATCAACTACGCCAACGCCGATCTCGACCACGTCGAAGCAATCGAAGATGGTGTAGAAGAAGCGTTGTTAGAAGAAGATGATGATGCGATCCCCATGCGACACCAAGTGAAGTACTCGAGGAAATCAAACGGGTAAAAGTTCGAAAGGCGCCAGGAAGAGATGCCATCCCAAACAAGGCTCTCAAACTCCTGCCACCTAACGCGGTGGGGCAACTCACAAAGAAAGAAGTACGCCCCCGCCAATTTACTTTTTTTTTTCTCTTCACCAGTTATCCCGCACGATTCCGTGCGTTGCCAGAGCGAAGTCCGCAACCGGGGGATAACAGTTTGGCGTGCCCAAACATGGGGCTGAACATCTCCGAGAAGGACGTGAGGCCATGTCCTCGAACTACATGACCAGCCGAGGCAACAAACCGACGAGAAAACAGTTCTGGGACTGGACAACACCCAGTGGCGCCCAACAGCAACTCAACACTCCTAGCCATGGTCAACACAAGATCCATGGACACCCCGAAGACAACCAGCGCTGATGCCTCGAACGCCGAGACCATCGTTACAGCCACCGTCAATCCGGCCACTGTCAACTCGGTCACCGTCGAGGCCCAGGCAACCCAGAGCGGGTCGACCGCGGTAACCATGGAGCAACTGGCCCAACTGTTTTCAAGACTGTTCCTGAAGGAGACCGTGCCAAGGCCGATCTTCGATGGACAAGACGACTCCTGCCCTCATGACTTCCTGAGGCAATTCCATCGCTACGCCGATGAACGGAACAGCCAGACACAAGACGCTCAGAGGGATCTCCTACTCGCCTGCCTCACTGGCGAGACGAAAAAGAAGCTGGCAGCTTATCAAACAGCTAGCATCAGCGTCGAGCAGCTAGAGGAGGAACTGATCCACCTTTTCGGCAGCCCCCGAGTGATTTGAGAGCTGAGACGACGATTCGACCAGGACCGACAAGGCCCGATGGAATACATGGTGCCGTCTATCTTGAGGTAGCAAACGGTTGGAAGGCGACTCTTCCCAGACGAACCGGAAGAAGAAATGGTCGAGAGGATCCTCGATTTACTAGGGCCGCAGATTTCGGGCATAATGGGTGCACTCCGTCCAAAAACGTTCCGCGACCTTGTCTCCCTTGGAAGGAGCATCGAAACATCGGTTGCGGCAATGACGAACAACGCCCCGTACCAAACTCCAGCAGCACGGAGAGCGACCGACAATGGGGACAGACGATACAACCTACCCAGCACGCCGTGCCACAATTGTGGCGATATGCATTGAGGAAAAACTGTCTCGTTCCCACTAACAGGCCGTCGAAAAACTAAAGAGCGGCCGGTGCCATCACCCACACCGGCCGCACACCAGTTCGGGGGAAACAGCAGAAGCTAACGTCACTATCACTAAAGGTACCGGCCCCGAATTTGGGTCCGTGTGGGAAACCGCCGTGTCCCTGCGCTCATCGACACAGGTTCCCAGATCAACATAATTAGCGAGGAGTCCGTGCCAGAAAACGCCCAAATCCTGCCACGGCCAGAGGGACAACTACCCCTGACCCAAAGAGCGCAGTTCATGGTCCAAGTCGAAGAATACAACGCGGAAATTGTCGCGGAAGTGGTCGAAGGAACTGCGGTCCCGCTCATCCTCGGGATGCCCTGGCTTCAGATGGAGCAAGCGATGGTCGACATCACCCGCAAATGCATTCATGTCGGCACGACGACGCGCCACCTCCTCTACTGGGCACCACCACCGAAGAACCTTCCATCCTAGCCACCCATTCTGCGACATAACTTTCCAATGGAATATCAAGGAAGGTTTCAAGCCTTGGTAAATCAATTCCGCGAATTAATGGAAGCGAGCCACCCCACCATCCCGACGACTAGTGTCACGCACAGGATCGTCCTCACAGACCCGGACAAAGTGGCCTACATCAAACCGTATCGGGTAAACGAACGAAAGCGGCAAATCATCCAAGAGGAAGTCGGGATGCTCTTAGCCACGGGCCGTATCCGGCCTTCCAGTTCGAACTTTTGCAGCCCCGTGGTGGTGGTGACCAAGAAAAATGGGGAGCCTCGATTTTGACTAGACTTCAGGGGATTGTACGCCATCACTGTCGCCGAAGCATCTCCGCTGCCCAACATGACGGACTGCTTGCTAGATCTAGGGACAGCGAAGGTATTTCCGACGCTGGACCTGAGCCAAGGGTACTGGCAGGTACCATTGGAAGAAAAAATCACGAAAATACACCGCCTTTCCTACACCCAACAGCGCTCTGTATGAATTCACAGTGATTGCGTTCGGTTTAAAAGCTGTGCCGGCAACCTTCCAGCGCTTCATGTCCCAAAAGGTGCTGGCCGACCTAGAATTCGCCATGGTCTAACTGGTCGACATCATTGTCTTCTCGGATAGTTACGAGTAGCACCTGGTCCATTTACACCGAGTTTTCGAAAGACTACAACAACATAGTCTAAGATGTGCTCCCGAAAAGTGCCAGTTCGGTTCCGTGGAAACCGAATACTTGGGCCACATCATAACCTCTGCCGGAAACCGACCATGCGAAGTTCACCTCAAACAAGTCCGCGATTTCCGAACACCGACGTCCCGGAAAACGCTCCAACAATTCTTGGGAGTCCTCGGATGGCTGAGGGATTACATCCCGAACTTCGCAACTATCACCGCCCCACTGACAGACCTACTCAGCAATGAACTTCGGTGGAAATGGACCAAGGAAACACAGAATGCCATGGACAAAGTGAAAGAAATTCTGGGACACCCGATCACGTTGCGACGGCCCGATTTTGCGATCTTGATTTCTGCCCGGTGCTCTGAATGTCAACGTGAAGAAATTCAAGCAAGCGCGGGTAAACGGCGGGAGTAACTAGGACTCTCTACTACTCGTCAACGTCAACAACAACTTTAGAGGGGCTGCTCTTGAACATGGGGAATACGCCGCTGCAGTCGCTTTTGCTGACGACCTGGTGTTACTTACAGACGACCGCCTAGAGATGCTCCTGATGTTGGATTTCGTTGCCGAATTTTGTTCCAAGCGCGGCATGCGGATTAACACCAAAAAATCCGCAACCCTATCGGCCAAACCATCAGGCGGCGATAAGCGCCCGACTCCACTCAGGGGCAATTTCACGATACATGGCGAAAAGATCCCGACGATCGACAGCTTTTCGTCCTTCAAGAATCTGGGGCAACATTTCGGCGCAACTGGCTCACGCAAACCGAGCATTATCAACCTCCAATCGTGGCTCCATAACATCTCTAAAGCGTCACTAAAGCCAGACCAAAAATACGCCATCCTTCAGGACCACCTAATACCGAGGCTGCAGTATGGCCTTCAAAATACAACCATCAATGGCTCAGTACTGAGGGATGCCGATCGTCTGATCAAAAAATTCGTTAACCACCATCTGCATCTTAATGTACACACACCAGACGCGTATATATACGCCAAATTCAAAGACAGTGGGCTCGGCATACCCGAGCTTCGAAAAGTGGTTCCAGAAATCTTGGTTAGTCGCCTTACGAACCTCTTATCAGCCGCCGAGGACTCCATTATCCTGGGTATCCTTCAAAGTCCAAGGTTTCGCCATATTTTCGAACGCCTCTCCATCTTGGCGGGCACGATTCCATCCGAACAAATATGGCGTGAGGCGCTCAGGGATAGCCCGTATGTTTTGGGCATAGAGGGCCTCGGAGGACTCGGCCAGTCGTGAGTGGACCTCTCGAAAACCACAGGCTTGGACGCGTCGAGTTTTCGTTAGAGCAGTCCAACTACGTAGCTCTATTCAAACCCGACATTTTGGTACACAACACCGAAACCACAGCCATTGTTATAGACGTGCAGGTGTCATGGGAGGGGCAAACCAGTCTGCCAGAAGCGTGGGAACGGAAGAAGCGTGTATACGGAAACCCGAAATTCATTGAGGCAGCCAAGTCACGTTGGCCCGGTAAACAGCTGCAATTCTTACCGCTCATCATCGGCGCTCGTGGCAAATGGCTGCGATGTAACCAGCCCACCGCAGACGCTATAATGATGACCAAACAGCTCAAAGCGAGCTGCGTTCATAGCGCTTCAAAATGGGGTTCGTCGATGCACGCAACTTTCATGAGACGAGTGTGGCATAACAACACCACCACATACCCAAGACCATCAGGGTGAGCCGTCAACTTTGGCACCTCCAACTGCCCTACGTCATGTGCGAACCACAACATACGCGAGACAATTTTTTCTTTGTGCAAATTCGTAGTGGTTTAGAGCATGCTATTTGTAAAATATATTATATATTCTTAACGATGAGGGCTTTCCCTCAAAATGTCTTTTGTAATGTTCTTTTTCTTACAAAATAGATTTGAAGTAGCCAAATGCCTCGTCATCTAATTAGTGACGCGAACGAATGGATCAACGAGATTCTCACTGTCCCTACCTACTATCTAGCGAAACCACCGCCAAGGAAAAATTAGCGGTAAAAGAAGACCCTGTTGAGTTTGAATCTAGTGTGGCCCTGTGAGGAGACATGAGAGGTGTAGCATAAGTGGGAGACGGCAACGTCGACAGTGAAATACCACTACTTTCATCGTTTCCGTAGTGTCACAGTCAGTGGAAAGCCGAACATTGGACAGTGGCGGAGTAGCACCTGCAGGCGAACCCAACCGAGAGGAGAAACCAGGAGATTAAAAGAGGGGATCCTGATCCAGCTAGTTCAACGCCGGACAAATCAGTGGGACAATGTGTTAAGCCCCGTCCTCTTCGCCATTCGAAGGCGACAAAATGAGGCCACCGGCAGAGCCCTGCCACCACTCTATTCGGCAAGAATCTGTCCCCTCCGGGCTACTGGCGGATCCCCCCGTAACTCCAGACATCTCCGGGGTCCCGTAAGAAGCTACGCCGGGAAACTCGTCGGCGCCAGCAGCAGTACCAGCAGCGAAACTATCCCCGACCGATTGGGAGGCCGATCTCGTTCGATGCGGGTTAATCAGTGCTGGTAAGGCAGTACCAGACTACACCCTTCGACCCCAAGTGGAGAGGCCCGTTCACGGTAACTCGAGCGTTGGGACCAGCAATTTATGAGATCCAGGACGAGAATCGATACTTCAAGCACCACGTGAAAGACATCCGTTCAGCCCCGGATGGTGGTGTAGTGCAGTGAATGTGGTGGACGGAAAAGTGACCCTCGTTTAGTTCAGTGTCCCGCGCAGATAGGACTGCCTGCTAGTTGCAATTGTTCAGTTTTCTTTTTTCGTTCATTTTTCTTTCATTTCTACTTTTATTCCTTTAGATTGTACATTTATAAGCTTCAGTCTTGTAAATACGTTCTCCGTTGTAATAATTTAACGAATAAAACTACAGTTTGCTCGTGTTTTCTTTCGGACAGTGCGTTTTGTCTTTGGCAGGGGGGAGAATTGTTATCATCCCGAATAACCTCCTTTTCTAAACGGCCACGCTTGCTAAAAATATTCCTTCATTTTTTACCTTCTATTTTTTACGCGAGTGGGCGTGGCCGAATCTCGAGTCACCCGAACAATAGGCGCCATTGTTAAAAAACGAACCTCCAGGTATAAAGCGGGGTGCGATCCGAAAGAAATTACCAGTAGTAAGTGAACTACGACGAGTTTTTTTTTCACGACACGCTACGCTACTTAATCGAAATTCGCGCTACCAAGAGTTATCGTTTCATCCAGCACACTCACCTCGACTCGAGTTCGACTTTGAAGTCATCGCAGAGATCGCTGCACTAGCGCGGCTTGATCTTCCCTCACGGGACCCGCATCACACTCGCAGCTCTGACCATTACGTCTAGCAATACATTTGCAAAATATAGACTGGTCAGACAGAAGCGAAAGCCACGGGACAAGCGATTCTCGAGTCGTTCTAAAAATCCTTCCCCTCTTTTCCTCAAGGGCGAGAACACGGCCTTCGGTCGTCTACACCGACCCGGCCGCGAAAGTACGCCGAGTAGCTCGCGAACAAGATCCGCGACATAGGCAACGCCCCCGCGACTTCAGCATTCGCGAGCGGCGCCTCCGCCAATTTACAATTTTTTTATCTCTTCACCAATTATCCCGCACGATTCCGTGCGTTGCCAGAGCGAAGCCCGCAACCGGGGGATAACAAACGCCTGGTAACAAAGAAAGCGAAATCTCCCGAAAGAGATGCTGAGGAGACAATCGACGCAGTCGACTTGGCCACGCCCTCCGAAAACCCCATCGGTCAGCCAATGAGAGAGCAGACTGACGATTCCGTTCCGACGGCTGAATTAAGGCCGGGACATACTAGTCATACACGTTTCCGATCCTACTCCGATCATACAGTCGGATAAATGTATGATACTTGAATCATACTGTTTTCAAAATGGGGTAGAGCATGCTTGTCCCACATGACTCCCACCCTACTCCGATCCCGCACAGATCACACACCGATTTTGTTTTATATTCGTTTTATATTTGCATGACACGTGTCGGATGATATTCGGTTTGCCGGTTAGTGTTTCAAATTGTGGAAAAAATGATTCGAGCGGAAGAATTAATTGAATCTGTGAGAAGATATCCCGTCCTGTACGACCAGACGAATGATCAGTATAGGACTGCGGAACATAAAGACGTAATTCGGAAAAAAAATGGCTGAAGGTAAGTACGATAAATACAGTAGTAGAATTACTGACTAGTCATCTTGCACTTATTGTCAAATGGATATTGTATTGATGAGGTATGCTGCTAAATAAGAAACACTCTCCTCATTGGTGGAAACATACCCAAATAGTCTATCAACGTCTTTTTTCGCCCAACAAAGCTCCCTGTTAGACGAACTCGACGCCGCATGGCGAGCGGTTGTCGGTCCAAGTCAGAGAAAACTGATAGACAAGGTGGTACGTTCACGCGCCGATGTTATCTTCGGCGACAATACTTCGTTGAAATCGTTGAGTGTACATTCATTTTTGTTGTAGGTACTGAAGAGGAGTGTAAAAAAATGGAATGGTATTCGGGATAGTTTACGAAGAGCTAGGCAAAGAAGGAGGAAAAAATCTGGCAAAGCAGCGAAAAAAATGCGGAAATATAAGTATGAGGGCATTCTCGACTCCTTGCTTCCTTTTCTAGCGGAATGCAAAGGGATGACGAATGTTTCGGACGAGACGTTCATTCACCTGAAGTGGGTGATTTTGAACCGCATCGAAATAACGACCACTATACTCCGGAAATGGATCAAACGCAACAAACTATTGATGTTGAGAATGTTGAAGAAAATATAATCTTTGATACACAACAACCCACAACCCTAGCTAACAGAGTTTTTTCCGAAAATAAAGGTAAAGGGAATGTTTCTTTTCACCGTCGGAAAGCAGAAGGAAGCTCGCAGGAATCATCTTCTGTTTCGTCCCAGCTGATGGCGCTCATATTGGCTGAGGAGCAATCTCAAAATGCCAAAGAGGACAGATGTCACAAAGCAGAACTACATTCAGTTGATGCCTTCTTGGCAGGCATTGCATCAACGTTAGAAACATTCGATCCCGAATATCTCCATGCCGCCAAGGGGAAAATCTTCAATGCAGTACATGAAATTGAACTGCAGCAAATTCAGAAGAATAGCCAAAGAATGAATTCGGAGTACGAAACATCAACTGTCATCAACTCTCATGATGAATATCAAAATGACTATACTAAAGGAGACAATAGTGTCACATACTATCAGCTTCAATGAGATTCTGTGACAAAAATTTAGTTTTGCTAGTGAATAAAGATTTCAATCAAAAAAATTTTTTTCTTCTTTTTCTCTCACTCACTATAGATCATGGTATATGTTTGGAATTGTGGAACGTAAATCGAATTTGAACCTATATAAAAAGATAACCACTCCAAAACTTTTGAATATATACGACATGAAGAAAAAAAAATCTGGCAACCCTGATTATTATGTACATATAAAATTCTAGAACTGAAATGACGTTAAATTACAATATCCACCCTTTGATGATTTAAAGAAACAAAAAGCTCAGGTATTATTAATTTCAAATTTCAAAGTAAAAGGACAAGTACATTTAATTTAAGTCTTACCTCAAAAAAACTATCAAACAATGTCTAGCAGGGATCGCATTTCTGAATGAGGTGTCTTGCTTGGATAGTGCTTCGTGGAACTTACATTCCAGCTGGTTGAATGTCGACATTTTTGGATTTTTGGATTCATCGTCCAATAAATTTGGCAATAGTGACACATACTGTCCTTCGACAGATCTCCTTTTCCACGCCGGGTGCACACAAAATCTACGTCTTCTCAAGACCTTTCTCTGGTTCTCTTCATTCTCCTCCTCTTGCAGACAACGAGTCACGATGGCTAAATCAAGTGCAGAAAAATTTCGGAACATTTTCGACCTCAGTGTTAGTTCTCTGATTTAAGACTGTCGAAAACGTCAAGTCGGGTATGATAATCGGAATCAAGCAGGAAGCGTGTATGATAAGCATGTCTCCCCCTTTCCGATCCTACACTCATCCAATTTTGTCTCGAAAATCGGATAGGTGTAGGATCGGAAACGTGTATAACTATCATGTCCCGGCCTTTACGCGACGCGAACATCGCGATCGCGGAAACATCGACCATGAACGTCGAATTCACTAAGGTGGAATCGGCTAGGAAGCGAAAGCGTGCTGCCGAGGAAACCAGCGGCAACGATTTCAAATTCAAGGTGGACGTGAAACCGGGAAGATTGTCCGATCTACCCAGGTGGTACGATCATCGAACGCGAAAGACGCGATCCCGCCGGCAATCGTGCATTCCCGGGAATCGAAACAATCATGGAACCAGGTTTCGACTCACCTGAAATCGGTCGGTGCGGAATTCGTGTCGGCCTCTACCATGTGGTGGAATTCCCATTCGCCCCGCGAAGATCGAAAGCTTCCGTCGGATGACCGCGATTTTTTTTTGTCTCACATCTGTCTCAGTTCGTCTCGAAACGTTGAACAGTTAACATTGTGCTCCGAATCCTTATCGTAAACACCAACAATCAGTTCACGTGCCACACACGACGGCGGGTGACCCCTCGAAAGCGGCAATGCCGCTACCGCGCTGCGCAAGTGCTCCGGTTTATGCGAAAAAGACGCTTAATAGTGATAGTGAAACCGTGACAAACAATTACAAAATGACTTCGGACATAGAGAAAATGACTCTGAACAAGTGTATAAACAACAAATTGAAGCGCTCAATACGAGAATTGATGAATTAATTGACACAATCAACAACATAACGCAACAGCTAAACGAACAAGTGCGTCTAAACGGACTGCTCATCGCCGAACGCGAAAAGAAGCAAACAAAATCCCAACTCAAAGAAACCACTGATGAATCATCCACCGAATCCGTCATATCTTCAAATTCAAAAACTTCCAAAAGACGTAAGATATCAAAACCGAAAAGCCAGGATAAAATCACCATGATCACACCAACCAAAAAGAGCTTCGCTTTTCTACAGGATGAAGAAATGCCAAAATCAGATGGTAATGTAGCAATTTCCTCTCTTACATCGCCAATTGAAACTTTTAAAAACCCGCTCAAAAACCAAATATTGAACAAACCCCATCGACATTCAAAAATCAAAATCAAGTCATAAAACAAACAAGTGAAGCACCACGAAATTTCTCAAAACCAACACTTTTTGAAACAAAATCTGCAAATCAGGTCTTAAACATTACAAAAACACCCCCAACTGCAGACAAAGAAATTACCGAAAAAATTCCTCCCATAGTTTTGCACCGAAAAGAAAAATGGCTAAATGTCAGCACCCTCTTAAATAGAAATGAAATAAACACACTCAAAGCACAATCAACAAACGACGGTATACAAATGTTCCTCCAAGATTCAGACTCATTACGCAAAACAATTAAAATCCTCGAAAACGAAAAATTAACATATCACACTTGGCAACTTCCGTCTGACAAAATGCTGCATGCTGTCATAAGAGGCATTCCTGAACCTATTACAACGGAAATCATTGAGGCTGAACTATTAGAACTAGGATACCATCCGCAAAAACTTGTTCGTATGCTCAGAAGGGATAAATCTCCACTACCGTTAATATTGGTCCTCCTATTGAAAAACGAAAAACAAATATTCCAACTCACTAATCTAGCCTAGATATCTGTAACAGTTGAAACCCAAAATCCCCGATTTTCCATAGGACAATGTTACAACTGTCAAAAGTTCGGTCACGCACAGAGCAGATGCACAATCACGCTGTGCAGGACATTGCTCTGCAATGAAGCAAAATGTTTGAGGCAAAAGACAAATAATGACAGCTGTTCGGAATTCGGGGTTTCCCTATTACTGGAGCCGGTATTTGCTTTGTACCACTTGCAATTTGGCTGTAATTCCCTGGTCGTATTTTCCACGAAATTATTTATGATAACAACCGGTTTCTGAACATCCCCCGACAAATCTTGTTTCCTTTGTGTTTATTGCATTTGCACCACCAGTTGGTGGTTAAGCGTTTGTACCTGACGAGTTTTACACACCACTAATTATTTGTTCGCCGGTACGACAACCCCACCTTTCTTTCAATAAACGTTAATTGAAATTTAGTGTTGACAAATTCAAACCCAAAAGCAACACGGCTTATTAATTTGATCCGCGAGGATCTTCTATTTTTGCAAACAAAACAATAGTCGATCTGCCCCAAATCTCCACAACAGCAAAAACAAAATGCCATCTCACTATTTGTTACTGGAATGCTAACAGCCTACTACATAAAAATACGACATACAAAATTTTTTGCAAGAACAACATATCGACATATTGTTGTTAGGAGAAAACTGGCCCAAAAAAACCAAAACATAAATCGAGTCGAAAGATTGTTAGAACAAATAAAGCTAGAAGGGTTAGAAAGAAACGAGCGTGACTCGATAGAAAAAATTTGCTAAATTTGCTGACGTCTTCTATTTAGAAAATTATCCTTTCACGGTAACAAATATGGCAAAACAAAAGATCGAGTTACAGAATAACGTTTCACCGGCTCATATAAAACCATACCGTTTACCGCAATCACGAAAATCAGAAATCCACAGACAGGTTGACAATTTGCTAAATGACGGCATCATAGAACCATTATATTCTGAATGGTCAGCACCACTTTTACTTGTTCCGAAGAAACCAGTTCGTAACGGAAACAAAAAATGGAGAGTGGTCATTGATTATAGGCAGTTTAATAAGCGTATAAAAAATGACAAGTTTCCATTACCTAATATTGAGGAACTTCTGGATTCATTATCGGGAGCAATTTATTTCACGCATTTACATTTATATCAGGGTTACTATCAAGTAGGATTGGACGAATCTTCCAGACCTTACACAGCATTTACCACGGATCGAGGCATGTGGCAGCTAACGAGACTGCCCATGGGTCCTTCAATTTTACCTAACGCTTTTTCAAAGATCATGACAATTGCAATGTCAGGATTAAATTACCAAAATTGTTTTGTTTACTTGGATGATCTAATTGTTTTCGGAAATAGTTTAGGAACACATAATCGAAATTTGATGAAAGTGTTAGATCGGTTGAAGAAAGTGAATTTGAAATTGAACCCTAATAAATGTAATTTTTTGAAAAAACAAATACTCTATCTTGGTCATACTATCTCAAGTGAAGGTATTTCACCCGATCCGGAAAAAACTCTAGTAATGCAAGAGTATCCCACTCCTAACAGCTTGGATGAGACGAAAAGATTCGTAGCTTTCGCTAACTATTATCGTAAATTCATTCCAAATTTCGCAAAAATTGCTGCACCATTGAATAAGCTTACACGAAAAGGAGAAAACTTTGAATGGACAAGTGAATGTCAAAAATGTTTCCAGTTATTGAAAAATGCCTTAGTCAACCCTCCGATCTTAGATTTTCCAGATTTTTCTAATGGAAACTGTTTCATTCTTAAAAACGGTGCATCGGGTTATGCAATCAGCGCAGTTTTGTCAAACGATAACGATCGACCAGTTGCTTATGCTAGTCGAGCATTAAAGCAAGCCGAGAAAAATTATCCAACTATATAAAAAGAATCGCTCGCCATTGTATGAGCGGTTCAGAAATTTCGCCCATACTTATTATGGAAAGAAATTTATTATCTTAACGGATCATCGACCCTTAGTTTATTTATTCCGTATGTCTAATCCTTCCAGTAGATTAACAAAATTTCGACTTAGATTGGAAGAATACGAGTTCACAATAAATTACGTCAAAGAAAAAGATAATGTTACAGCTGATGCATTGTCAAGAATAAGTATTGATTGCCACGAATTGAAGAATATGTTGAACAAAGGAAAGGAAGAAATTTTTGTCACAACTAGGTCAGGAAAAAGCACGGAATAAGATGTCCAAAAAGGTCGAGGAAACTTAATTACTGACAAGGCTGATCACCCTGGAATTGTAGAATTGCTGAAGCCTCCTCTGGAATCTGTAGAATTGCGGCTGATTTCTGGTATTAAATTTCGAAAATTTTGTGATAAAACTAAAGGCACAATTATTATTGACGTTCTTTTTGATGAGAACGATACGTCATACATGAAGCAGGACACTCGATCAACGTATGAGCTAGGTACATCGTTGAGGGATCTCGCAAATATTTGTATCATCGAAGGAATTCCGGAAATAATAATTGTTAAAAACAGAGAAACCCTGCCATTAATAAAAATAATTGTGCGCGCCAATGAATTACGTGAAGAGGTGTTAAAATAAATGTCGTTAGAGAGATACAGTTCATAAACGATTGCGAAACAAGGAACCTTATACTGAATGATTTTCACATGTTACATACAGGTCGTCATGCGGAAATCAATCGAATGTTCAACAATGTTCGTCGATATTATTCGTGGAACGGTCTACATAGGGATATAGAAAGATTCGTAAAACGTTTCGATGATTGTCAGTGACATAAACATTGTATCATTCGTAAACAACCGATGACTGTAACGTCCACGGCGAAGGGTGCCATGGAAACAATATTTCTAGATCTCGTAGGACTATTACAAAAAGATAATGATGTAGAATTGAAAGGAATAACAAAGCACTTCATTTCTACTTCTGTTATCAACAATTATTTTAATATACTAACAATCTCGTTTCTAGCGTCTTTTTTGATCATCGTCTTTTCGCGTTCACTTTGTTCTGCCCTTTTCGTTCGAATGCCGTTCGCCCGCGCACGCGCACTTCTGGCACTCTGGCGCTACCATCGCGTACTCCTCAGTAGCGCACGATTCTACACTCGGCCGTCCTGACAGGAACGCCTGCCTCAGGTGTTCGTTTTTCTCTGGGTGGTCGCGCCTCCACGGTTTCATATTATCAACCGAAGTAGAGGTGACCTTTGGGTCCTCCCCTTGGCCGATCCTCTGGACCACGTACCTACCTACTCTCAGACAGCGAATGACTTGGTAAGGTCCTAAGAAATTATGACTGAACTTGAGACTAGGCGTTCGCTCAATCGCAACTACGTCGCCCTCCTTGAAATAGTAGGGGCTCTCCGTTCCTTATTGTACAACTTTCGGTTCTCTTCTTGAACGCGCTGAATTGCCTCTTTGGCCCTGCTTCGTGAATTTTCGCTCATTTCCATAAAACGATTTGCTTCCTGCGACTCAATAACCTCGGATATCTGAGGATCGTGTCGGAGACGCATTCGTGTACCGAAAAGCAATGTAAATGGCACCATGCCCGTGCTTCTGGAGGATATATGGTTAATGTATTCCTGGGCCTTACTCACGTACTTATGCCAGTCCCCTGGGTTCGGTGCTGACAATTTGGTCAGTATCGGAATAAGTGTGCGGTTGAGCCGCTCTACCTGCCCATTTCCCCTGGGGATCCCCGTCGCAATCCAAGACAATTGGATTCCTTCATTCCTGCATTAGGTCTGGAATTCTTCCGAGCGAAAAGCTGAACCACGATCAGCTATTATTCTGGCAGGATTCCCAAATACTGCTGACTGTTGGAGAAGCTTGTCCACTACTTCGGATGCGCGACTTGTCTTCGTCGGATACAACCATACAAATTTGCTGTATGCGTCAATCACTGCCAGGATGTGACAGTAGCTCCTCTTCGTTGATGGAAGTGGCCCCTAGTGATCAACATGATATGTTTGCAGCGGCGTTTCTCCCTTATCTATCGAGTGAAGATATCCTTCGGGTTTGCCGCTCTTACGCTCAGCCAGAATACAAGAAATACAATTCTGGATAATCCGCCGTGTCTTTTCTCGCATACCCGGACAACAGTAATCCTACTTTATTAAGTTCTCCGTCTTCGATGCACCAAAATGTCCCTGACCATGGCAGTGTCGTATGACTTCATCTTCCATCTTCCTCGGAAGGGCGACAAGCAGATCGCCTTGGAACAATTTATATAGCATCCCGTTGCACATTACGTACCCATCCTCTTGATTAGTCCGCACCCTCTCGCTAATCTTGGAAAGCTCTTCATCCTGCATCTAGTTCCATTTCAACCGAACCAGGATAGTTTCTTCGTCTTCTTCTACTAGGCAAATTTTGGCATTGTTTGTCGACTTAGACCATCCACATGTTTCATCTGCGTCCCTGGGCGATATTGGATAGTATTTTGGTACTCTTCCAAATTTAGAGCCCAACGAGCCACTTGCGGAGATATATCCCGCTTCGACATGGTTTGCGTAAATGCCCGACAATCCGTCACGGTTTTGAACTTGATGCCTATAAGGTAGCTTCGGAATTTCTTGAGCGACTTGACGGAAGCTAGAACCTCCAACTTGTAGCTGTCGTGCTTTTCCTCCGCTCTTGAATTTTTCCAGTTGGCGAAATGAACAGGGTGGAACATTCGATCCTGCTCATCACGTTGTAGTAAAATAGCTCCAAGCCCCCATGCTGAAACGTCTGTGTGTAGCTCGGTTTCCGCAAACGGACAATACAAAGATAAAACAGGATTTTCACAAAGAATATCCTTCAATCTCAAAAAGAGTCACGTTGCTCCTTATCGAACATAAATTTTACATCTTTCTTTGTCAAATCAGACAAGAGTCTAGCAATTACAGCGTAATTCGGTATGAATTTACGAAAAAACCTAGTAAGCCCCAAAAACCCCTGAACTTCCCTAACGTTAGTTGGTTCCGTAAAATCGCGAACAGCTTGTCTTTTATCGTCCGAGGGCCTTATCGTACCATTTTCAATAATATATCCTAAATAATTACCAGTCGTCTTTAAAATTTAACATTCCTTCCAATTAATGCTAAGAACATATGCTTTAGCCGTTTTCAACACTTTGGCTAATCGCTTCTTCCCTTCGGTTAAGCCGTCTGCCGTAATGATTAGATCATCCACGTAAATAATCAAAAGACCTTTCACGATAAGCTCTCGAAACACCGTGTTAATATATTTTTGAAAATAGGCCGGCTAATTGCACAAACCGAAAGGCAGTTTGCGAAATTCGTAGTGCCCACCTGGCACTACGATGGCGGTGTATTGACAATCTTCGTCATGAATAGATACATGAAAAAAACTATTCTTTAAATGGATCGTCGAGAAAATACTAGCATTTCGCAAGTAATCCAATTGGTCGTCAATTATTGACAAGGGATATTTCACTTTTACAATTTTAGCCTTAACCCTACGGTAATCTACACACATTCTTTTGGAAGCATCCTTTTTTTTACCAGAACAATAGGGATGCGATATCTGACATGGAGGGGCGAATAATTTTCTCATTCAACTACACGCCTATTTGATCGCGTATCAACTTTTTTTCCACGTGTGCTAATCGCCTAGCATTTTCCGCGACAGGCACTTCATCCTTCAAAATTATTCTCACCTGCATATCTATTTCCTTAGTTTTGTCGGGTACATATTCGCTTATCAACTTATCGACTTCTTCGCGAATCCGTTCGTCTTTCACATGACTAAGATCTACTTTATTTACTTCAGAAACGCAATCGATTTTAAATATTTCGTTTGTCGTAAGTTCATCATCGATTTTCTCTATTTGGACTTTACCGCCTTTGCATATCCTTTCGACCCGCCGTAGAAAATCGTTCCCCAACAAAATATAATAATAATCAACAAAGAAGCAAAGAAGAGTCGTTACGGACCAAGGTACAGAATTTTTATCGTCTGTATTCAAGGAATCATGCGAACTTTTGAAAACTAACGGCCTTAACTCAACTGCATACCACCATGAAACTCTAGGAGCATTAGAAAATAATCATAAGCATCTAGGAGCGTATCTTAGAATGCATGTGTCAAATAATCCAGATACTTGGAGTTCATGGATCCAGAGGGTGCACCCTTTCAAAATTTGGGCCCGACACCTGGGGGGAAAACCCCACCCAATTTAACCCGAAGCCCAAATGGGCCGCCAACCCAAAACGGTTTAAGGGAAACTTGAGGGAAACCCCCAAAACCGGAAAAATTGAACCCCCTTTCGGGCCCAAAATTTCGGGAAAAAGGCCCCGTCCCGGGCCCTTGTCCTTGGGACCCCCCCCAAAACTTCCCGCAACAAACAACCGAAAAAACCCAAAACCCCACGCCAAAGGGGGCCGGGAAAACCCTTTCCCCAAAAGGGTCCCAAATTTAAGGGGGGAAAACCCCCCCGGGCCCCAAAGGGCGGGAAAACCCAAAAGGCCCCGTCCATCCCCCCGGGGCCCCAAAAGGGCCCAAACCGCCCCCTCCCTATTAAAAAGGGAACCCCAAAATTGGGGTTGGGGAAAACCCCCCTCCCGCAAGGGACAACTTACGAACCCGGCCAAAAACAAACCGAGGGCCAGAAAGGGAAATTCCCGGGGGGTTTGCCAAGGGGCGGGCCCCCGGAAATTTGGCCCCTTGGGGGTTCCCCAAAAAAGCCCTTTGGCTAGTTGGGAAAAAATCCCTGCCCGAAGCCCCCCCCCCTAGGCCCCGGTTCTAGGGCCCAAACCCCAAAGGGTCCAAACCCGGGCCACCCAAAAAATGGGAAATAACCCCCTTTTCCCCCAGGTTTAATTTTACCAAAATGGGGCCCAACCCCCCCATTGTCCCAAAAGGGCCCCGACCAAAATTTTCTAATCAAAGTTTTCCCGGGGAAAGGGGAGGCGGAAAATTTCCAAAAACCCCCAAAAATCTTTAGACCCCAAATGGCTTGGGGAATTTTGCCCCTTTTGGGCCGGGTAAAATCGTTTTAACCCCAAACTCATTTTTAGGGGCCCCTGGCCCCCAATTCGGCCCAACAACAGCGGCTGAAAAGGGGGAAAGGAAAACCCGGGTCCCCCGGGAAAGAATTACCCTCCCCCCCCGGGAAAAATCCAAAATCGTTTCCCCCGGGGCGGGTAAAATTCGAAGGCTAAACGGGGGAAACCTCCAGGCCTTTTGCCAAAGGGTCGGCCCTAGTTCCCTGGGAACCCGACCTTGCCCTTTTACGAGCCCTTCCTAAAGGTTTGGAAACCCCTAAAGGCAGGGCCCCAAAATCCAACTTCCAAACCTAGGGGCCCAAACCCAAACCCCTCGGGCCCTGCACCCCTTTTCCGCCCCCAAAACCCGGGGTTTTCGGGTTCCCCAAAAGGGTTTCCCCCCGGGGGGATAACACCAAAACCGCAACTAAACCCCCCAAAAAGGGGCCTCCTCACAAAATCCGGGAAAGCCCGGAAACCCCCCTCAAAATGGGGAAATTTGGGCCCCTTCACCAAACCCCATTTCATCGTCCCCTTTTCAAAAAACGGGAAAAAATTCAACCAAAAGGGGTAAAGGCCCAAAACAACTCTTATCCCCGGGCCCAAAAGGGTTCCCCCATTTGAATTTTAAGCCCCCACCTTTTGGGGAAATTTTCAAAAAGGGCCGGGCCCCGGGCCCGATGTTTTTTGGAAATTTTCAACCCCCCGGGGGTTTCCCCAAAACCCCCCCCATTTTGGCCCAAACCGGGGGCCATAACCCAAACTGGGGCAAACCCCGAAATTTGGGAAGGGCCCGGGGGGGCCCGTTGGGAACGGGGAACAAAGGGGGAAGGAAAAACCCGAGCCCAACCCCATTTCCCCGGGCCCTTTTAAACTTCTGGCGTCCAAAGCGGGAAAAACGACCCGGAACCCAAAGAAACCCAAGGGCCTCAAAACCCTAAGGCTCAAATTTGGGGTCCCGCCTTTCAAATTGTTAACCACCCCAAAAAAAAGGGCCAAAACCCCCAAAGCAGTGGGGCCCATCCCAAATTTTCGGGTCAAACTTTTAGGGTTAAAAAAAATCCCCGGACCCAAATTTTATTTTTTCCCTTCAAAATTTTAAAAAAATGCCAAATTTTGGAAACCCCATGGAAAATTTCCACCACTTTAGAAAATCTGAAAAAACTCCTGAGTGTAGAGGGGTATAAAAGACATGTTCTGACAAATTTTGGTGATTTACATATTTCAAAAACCCTGAAAAAAATGATTTTAATTTTCTTTTTTTCGTTAAAAATCGACTTTTCGTTGAGAAATCATTATCATACGATTTTTTTCATGCCTTAGACTCCTAAGAATGAGAAAAAAAATCACCACTAATCAATTCTGAATTTAATATACATAATAATGAAATTAAAATCGAAAAAACTGGTTTTTTTGAAAATCTCGAACGCCGTTTGAGTTAAAGGGCTAAAATTTGGTATGGATTATTTTCATTTGACACGAAATCGATCATCCAAGCGTGGGTCAAAGAAGCCATGGGGGAGATTTTCCATATTTATCCGGCTATGTCCTTCACGAAATGTACGTTTGCTCCGGATTCCATCAAATTCCTTGATCATATAATTCATAATAATACAGTACGACCAGTAAGAGACAATTCAATTTCAATAAAACAATTTCCAACACGGAAAGCGCAGAAAAATGTAAGACAATTTCCGAAGAAAATTAACTTCTACCATCAATATATGTAAAGTACGACCTGTCGTACTTCGAAAAACTACTTGTATTGTTTATACGGGTTTTTATGCGGGACGAGTATTATCGTTGTGGGTTTTCACTGATGAATGTTTGAACGGTGGAATAACAATCAGTTTAGCTCGTTCTCGGATGTATTTACTTTATTTTCGGTTTCTTCTTCATAGGTATGTACACGATATAATAATTACGATTGTTTGAATAAATACTTCTTCATAGATGCAACCGAAATTGTTTATGTTTCCGAGCGCGAAACTTACATATTGTTATATGAGCCAACCCTGTGCCTTACTTACCGGATACTGAAATGCCGAAGTAGCAATAGTGTTAATGTCGAATAAGCATAGTAGAAGTTATATAAGGGAATACGTAGCATTAGATTATTCAGATTTATAGTTTCTTAGACGTGTTAAGTCGTTTTATACTCCGTTTTAAATAAAGAAGTTTTTTTTAAAAAGTGGTTCCTAACTGAAAAAATATAATTGGCGACGAGGATGGGATATTGCTAATATAAGTGAAACAAATTATAGTGATTTCCAAATCTTAAGTGCAATAAACCCGAAAAAGTTTCGTGAAGTCACTCCCTGTTGGTGAAACTGATCGAGAAAATATCAAAAAGGACGACCGAGAGACCAAGACGAGAAGCTGGATCCCTAACTGGAAAAGAAAGGTGAACCTTCTCTGGCCTGCTTGCGAATCTACCAGCATCTGGATCCACCCTACCGACTGTACGAGTAGCGACGTTCAGCGAGGTTTAAAAACAACGAAAACGTGAGTTGATCTATAAATTTCCTAGTTTTTGTATTCCCTAGCCCAAAGGAATATTGTAAATTTAATTATAAGAAGTCAATTGATTAGAAATTCCTTTCAAACATTGATAAATTAATTCAGGAATTTTCTCAATTAAAAGTCAAAATGACTACAGCTTCAGTTGAAACAAATATGGATATTAATGACTTAAAATTATTCGGTGATTTACTACCTAAATTTGGAGGAAATTCACACGAATTACAAACATTTATAGTAGAAATCGAAAATTACATAGGACAATTCGGCAGAACTAATAATGCTCGAATTAATCAATTTTGTTTCGCGATGATAAAATCGAGAATAATTGATCAAGCGCGAATAATTGTAAACTCCGGTCCTGCACCCAAAACATGGGACGATTTAAAACAAATATTAAACGACAAATTCGGTTTTCGTATAAACTTCGACGTAATGCAAGACGAATACCAAAATATGCGACGGAATAACAAAGAACCGTTATTAAATTTTATCGAACGAATTAAATACATGAAACTGCAGTTTGATTATCAAATTCAAATGCAAGGTTTCAATGCCAATGAACTAACTATCTACCGTAACATATCCGAGAAAATAGGACACCGAGTTATTTACAATAACGTAGACGAGAATATCCGTAATCTTCTCGACAGTAATGATAAAAATTTTGACGAGACGTGCAAAATGTTAGAAAATCGGGAAATTAAGCGACAACAACTTAATTTCAGTCCGAATCCGAAATTTAATCCAACAAATACTTTACCGATAATGACGCAAAACCCCAGGAATAATTTTGTTCCCAATGAAATGAAAAATTTCAATAATAATACCTTTAACAGAAACCAACCAACTTTCTTTAGAAATCAACAGTATCAAAATCCAAATTTTCAAAATCGAATATTTCAGAAACAACATTTTCCGAGTCAACCAATACAATTGCCTCAACCAGTAAAAACACAACAACAAAAATATTTCACAAATAATCAAGTCTTTGGAAAACCCGTAGATGTTTTCAAACCTAATCCAAATTTCAAACATAATGTTAAACCAGAACCGATGTCAACCCAAAGTCGAATCCCGCCAAAAAAAAGACAAGCGAATGATTCTACAAGAATTCAACAGCAAAGACCTTATTATCAACCTAGAGAAAATTATTTCAAACAAACAGGTCCAAGAAATTTTGTATCTGAAGAATTATTTAATATCAATGAACAAAATGAAATTTACGAAAATTACGCGAACTATCAAACGAATGATGAGGTAACAGAATCAGAAA
Organism: Novius pumilus; assembly: GCA_020654155.1. Classification (NCBI taxonomy): domain Eukaryota; kingdom Metazoa; phylum Arthropoda; class Insecta; order Coleoptera; family Coccinellidae; genus Novius; species Novius pumilus. Next base: position 188,112 of record JAIFOV010000018.1, read on the forward strand.
TTACCCAACCTACAAATGAACAGGAATATGATGATTATCAGGTAGAAAATGAAAATTTTCAAGAGTCAGCCTATCAAACACCCATGACTTAAATTTTAATGATGAAAGAATTGCCACTCTTCCGTTTATAAAATTACAAGATCCACCCTGTAAACTTTTAGTCGATTCAGGAAGTTCAATTTCAATAATAGATCCAATTATTGCATATAATTATTTTCCAAATTCAATTTTTGAAGAGAACACCCAATTCATAACAGCAACAGGAAAAGATTCATGTAAAAACAAATGTCTTTTTCCCATTAATGCTTTTGGTTTCAAGGATACATATCCTTTTGTAATTTATAAATTTCACCCACAATATGACGGTGTAATAGGATACAATATGATGAACGATTTACAATTAAAATTAGACATGAAAAACAATAAATTAATAAGTGAAAATATATCACTACAATTACACTTGCAACAAGTCAAACCAAGAGAAAAATTGCCTATCAATTTATCTCATTTGAGTCAAAATCTTCAAAACCAATTAACTATAATTCTACAAAGCAATAAACAAGTTTTACAACTACCAGGACAACCTTTGACATTTACCAGCAAAATAAAGCATAATATTAGAACCATTGATGACAATCCTGTTTATGTGAAAAGATATAGATATCCAGAAATACACAAAGAAGAAGTAAAACATCAAATCGAAGACCTTTTAGAGAAAAAGATAATTAGACCAAGTAATTCCCCGTGGTCATTTCCAATAGTAATTGTTCCCAAAAAATTAGATCAATCAGGAAAACAGAAATGGCGAATTGCTATAGATTATTGAAAATTAAACGAGAAAACAATAGACGATAAATTCCCCATTCCAAATATCGATGAAATATTAGACAAACTCAAAGCAAAATACTTTAGTACTTTAGATTTAGCTTCAGGTTACCATCAAATAGAATTAGACAAACAATCAATAGAAAAAACAGCTTTTGCTACAGATGAAGGACATTTTGAGTTTTTACGAATGCCTTTCGGATTAAAAAATGCCCCAGCAACATTTCAACGAATAATGAATCAAATTTTACAACCTATCATTGGAAAAATTTGCGTTGTATACATGGACGATATTTTAATTTATTCAGAAGATCCTGATAAACACTTAGCCGACATTCAAACTGTGTTAGAATTACTACGAAAAGAAAATTTGAAAATTCAATTAGACAAGTCATATTTTTTTAAAGAGGAAGTAATCTTTTTAGGATTCAAGATATCCAGTAAAGGAGTTGAACCAAATCCAGAAAAAATCGAAACTATCAAAAATTTTCCAATCCCAAAAACTCCGAAAGAAATAAAATCTTATTTAGGAATGATTGGATATTACAGAAAGTTCATCCCAAATTTCTCAAAATTAACAAAACCTTTAACGCAGTGTTTGAAAAAAGATTCCAAAATAAATTTAAATGATCAAGAATACAAAGAAGCTTTTCTCACCAGTAAAAATATGTTAATAAATTACCCTATACTTCAATTCCCAGATTTTAATAAACCTTTTATATTGACGACTGATGCTTCTAAGTATGCAGTTGGTGCTATATTATCTCAGGGTAACCCACCAAACGATTTGCCAATAGCTTTTGCGAGTAGAACCCTTAATGCAGCTGAAATTAATTATTCAACCATTGAAAAAGAACTGCTAGCCATAGTTTGGGCAACAAAACATTTTAGACCATATTTATTCGGAAGAAAGTTCACTATTTTTACAGATCACAGACCATTAACATGGCTGTTTTCATTAAAAGAAACGTCGTCACGATTGATGCGTTGGCGAATTAAGCTCGAAGAATTCAATTTTGAAATTAAATACAGAAAAGGAGTTAATAATAATGCTGATGCATTATCCAGAATCAAAAATGAAGAGTTTAATATGGATGAAGAAGAATTACCATCAGACTTAGATTCAGTTATACCACAAATATCAGATTTCGAAATAACGGACGATCAATATCAAGACTTAATAGAAGAAAATAAAAAGGAAAACTCTGATAATGAAACAATCCATTCAAACGAAGAAGATCCAATATTTACTATTCCGTATACAGAAAGAGCATTAAATGTATTTCAATACCAAATTATCGTTAAACAAGGATCACAATTTAATCTCCTAAAATTGAAACTGCACCAAAAATCAAAATTCAGATTAACATTAACTATTTCCGATCAAACAGAATTCACCAAATTTTTAAAAGAATACATATCCCCAGAAAAAACATATGGTATTTTCTTTCAAAATAAAGAATTAGAAAAATCATTCATTAGTTACGCACAAAAATTATTCCAATCTGGAAGTTTCAAATTTAAAATATCGAACATTTTATTAGAAGATATAGAAGACGAGGAAGAACAGATAGAAAAAATAAAATTATATCATGAAACGAAAACAACTCATAGAGGTATACAAGAAAATATTGAGAGTATTAAACGAAAGTTCTATTTCCCAAAAATGACAGAAAAAGTCCAGCAATACGTAAACAGTTGCGACACTTGCCAAAAACAAAAATATGAACGTCAACCAAACAAACTTATTTTCAAGCAAAATCCAATTGGAGAAAAACCCTTCGAACATTTATATACCGATACGATTAATATCGCAAAAACACCCTGTCTAACAATAGTAGATTCATTTTCCCGTCATGGACAATGTTTTATTTTGAAATCAAAAACAGCAGTAGAAATTATAGAATGCCTCATTCGATATTTTTCGAACCATGGTACTCCAAGAAAAATAACTACAGATAATGGAACTGAATTTAAAAATACACTAATACAAGAATTCGCATCTATTCATAAAATCGAAATTCATTATACCACTAATTACAACCCGACTTCAAATTCCCTAGTCGAAAGATTTCATTCTACTCTAGTAGAACAAATCAGAGTCATCGAAGATAAAAATCTAAGTTTACGAGAAAAATTAAATAGAGCATTGTTGAGTTACAACAATTCGATTCATTCAACTTTGAAATACAGTCCATTACAAATAATAAAATCTGATTTAAATTATAGTCTCCCTGTAGAAAATACGAAAAATGAAAAAATATCAGATTACATTCAACAATATAATCAGAATTTGAAAGAAATTTCAGAAGTTATGAATAAAAATAACAAGAAAAATGAGAAAAGAAGAGAAAAGGAAAATGCAAATAGAAAGGAAAACGTTGATTTGAATGAAAGTCAAAAAGCATTCTTAAGACTACCAGCAGATGCAAAATTAAAACCTCGATTCAAAGAAACTAAAATTCATATCATAGACAATGTTTTAATAAAAGCCGCAGATAAAAACAAGAAGGACCATATTTACCATAAAAACAAGATAAAACAAAGAAAGAAATAATATAAATTTGTTTCAGGATGAAAACACTTCAGTGTTCCATTTTCCTATTATCCATCCAAATTTATAATTTTATGATGATCAAAGAACTTAAAACTAATATCATCTCTTTATTCGGTCCCAAAACATTTGTTATTGAAAATGATCAAATATTAATGTATCATTATAATTTATCACAAATTAAAATGATTCTGAATAACCACGACAAGTTTCTAAAAGACATTTCAATAAAAGAAAAGGAACCAGTTATGGAATATTTCTATGAATTAGCATTCAACCAGCACTCTTCAAACAAACAAGTATTGACAGAATTAATTCCACATAGATATAAAAGAGGGTTAATAAACATTGGAGGAAGAATTTCTAAATTTTTATTCGGTACCTTAGATGATGAAGATGAAAATCTTTATAACGAATATTTTGAAGCTACAAGGAATAATTTAAAAACATTGGAAACCAATCAAAATAAAATCATTAATATTATTGATTCAATATCGAACGGATTTAGAAATCAAACAAACTTTATGGTACAACAAATGAACAGATTTATGAAAACGGAACAGGTATTAGATAAACTTATATTATTGCAATTTGAACAATTAAAAATATACAAGGTGTTATCAGAAATTAATACAGCTATTAGTTTTGCCAGATTGCACCTGTTACACGAATCCATATTACCTCTGAACTATTTCAGAAAGTATATTTCAAATAATGATCCGTTGAAACATTTGAACTATTTGAAAGATTTCTATTCAGTTTGCTTCACTTCAGTGAAAGTTCTAGACGAACAAATTGTATTTAAAATCCAAGTACCACTAGTTTACCCCAATCCATTTGACACCTATGAATTATATTTTGTACCTTTCCTAAATACCACACCAATAGATCAACCCAAATATTTATTGATACAAAATGAAGAAGTAAAATGGACAATAAAAGATGACTGCCCACAAGTGGAAAATTGGATGTTGTGTCCGCAAGAAAAACTGGAAAAACCCCATCCATGCTACAGCAATTTTGTAAAAACCAAAAGTGAGAATTGTGCGCGACAAATTGAGAAGAACACGAGTGATTTAAAACTATTACCAAATGGTAAAATTATCTCCTTATTTAACCGATTAATCATAGAAAATTGTACAGGAAAATTATCATACGAGCATGAGCCAGAAAAAATATTGTTAATTGATAGTAATTGTGAAATTTCGAATGGAGATAAAACCTTTCATCCATCAAGAATTAACGATTTGTATTTCGAATTTCAATTAGAGGATTTAAATGTTTCAACAATCACAGATTTATTGATAACTCCAATTAATGTAACAAGTTCTCTTGAATTGGAATTGTATAAGTGGAAGGTTCATCCAAACCATATCTCATCTATTTATTTTGGTATTTCATTAATGATACTAGTATTGATAATTTTCATATTATATAAAATTTTTATTGTAAAGTTCCGGAAATTAATCCACAAACAGAGTTCATCAAAAGTAATCGAACTCAGTTCTTTAAAGGGGGGAGGTGTTATATGAGCCAACCCTGTGCCTTACTTACCGGATACTGAAATGCCGAAGTAGCAATAGTGTTAATGTCGAATAAGCATAGTAGAAGTTATATAAGGGAATACGTAGCATTAGATTATTCAGATTTATAGTTTCTTAGACGTGTTAAGTCGTTTTATACTCCGTTTTAAATAAAGAAGTTTTTTTTAAAAAGTGGTTCCTAACTGAAAAAATATAATTATATATACCAAAAAGCAGTTTAGTTCTAGATCCCCTCCATAATTTTCTAAGAAAAAATAAAAAGTTCATCTGGACAGAAGAATGTCAAACATCATTTAAAAAAATAAAGGACTTATTGTGCTCACAGCCAATTTAAGAGATATATGATCAAAAATTGTCAATAATTATTTACACCGACGCAACCTTACAATGTATTGGAGCAGTTCGAAAACAAACACAACCAAACGGAAAAATCAAGCCAGTAGCATAGTTTTCAAACAAACTAAATCAATTACAATGAATAAATAAGCAGTTTATTCAGATTGTTTAGCCATTAAGGAGGCAATCAAGTACTGGCAATATTGGTTAATAGGGAAGTCATTTACAATATATTCAGATCATAAACCATTGGAAAATTTAAATATCAAGTCTAGGACAGATGATGAACTTGGAGATCTAACAGACTATTTATCACAATATGATTTTAAAATAAAATACGCTCCGGGAAAGGATAATACAGAAACGGATACAGAAGAACGATTAAAAATAGTGAACATGATAAAAGTGATTTTCTCACAGACCAGGAAAATAATGCGGACATACAAAGAATATATTTAAATTTATATCAAAAAATAATATCTACTATAAAAAGAATGAGAAATGTGGAAAAATAATTTTGACAGAAGATTTTAGTGAAAGATTAATTAAATCAGTATATGAAAACATGTGTCATTCAGGGATAAAACAAATGCAAACCAAAATTGGTAAACAATATAAAGCAAAAAATTTAACTACAAATATAAGAAATCATTGTAAAAAGTGTGAAATATGCAAAAAAAAATAAAACAAGATAAGAGACATGATAAATATGGACTCATGTCCCATTTGGGATCTGCTACAAAACCTTTCCAAATAATATCCATGGACACGATTGGAGGCTTCGGTGGCTCACGATCCACAAAAAAATACTTACATCTTTATCACCTTACGCGACACGCTTATATTATTATTTCGAAAAACGCAAAGTGCTAATGATTTCGTTAAACTTATAGATTAAGTAATAGATTATGATGAAATTGAAACTCTTCTCACTGATCAATACCCGGGAATCAACTCGAGAGAATTTAGAATATATTTAAATGAAAAATCAATACAAACTATATTCACTGCAGTAAATGCCCCGTTTTCTAATGGTTTGAATCAAAGACTAAACCAAACACTTGTGAACAAAATAAGATAAAGAATGAATGAAAATAATGATGAAAAAGCATGGACAACCATTGATCATGTATGTGTGGAAATCTATAATAGTGTGACGAAGTGTTTTTTTTTCAACCGGATTGGTAGAATATCGTCGGAATTTTTATCGCGACCGGTGGCATAGGGAAACGACGTCCAGGGATTTCTTTTCGAGAACATTCGATACTTTTGGGAAATGTCATGGTTGGCCAATGCGGGTTTCAGTTAGAGTCACGTGAATAGTCTCGGGGGAAACGATATAAAAGAAAATGAGGAAGGGGGGCTCGCTCTTACTCGTTGAAGAATCAACGCAAGAGTGTGATATATACGACGACGTGGTTTTTTTCGTTTTTTTTTGGAATCGTGGTAGAAAAGAAAGTAAGTTGAATTTTTGTGTGTCAAGACACTCCCTGAATTGTCCGTCCGTCGCCCGCGATTGTTGTTTTAATTTCGAGAACAGAATATAAGTGTGATTTGGACCTGTAACATCTTTCATTTCCATACGCGAGAATCGTACTTTTTGTGTGTCAAGACACTCCCTGAATTGTCTGTCTGTTGCCCGCGATTGTTGTTTTGATTGCGGGAACTGAATTTAAGTGTGATTTGGACCTGCAACATCTTTCATTTTCATACGCGAGAATCGTTCCGTGAGGCGAATCAGATTAAAGCCCCCTTTCGCTTGAAACACTCGTTACGATCGCTAACAACTTAGATCGAATCAAACCCTTCTCCACTGAGCGTATCCGGGTACTTCGATTTGTATTGTGCGTAGTATCGCGGCAAAACGGGACTTTGACAGGCCGAGCCCGTCGGGGAGAAAACCTCGCGTAAAAATCTGGCGCCCGAGGGTATTTGTGTGCGAAAATATTAGCGCCCCCGAAAGAGAGGGTCTCCGACTTATAAATGGTTATATAATTTTTTTTCTTTTCTCCCGCCCTACAGACACTTTCCACCACGGGATGGCGGAATCAGAAATTCCAGCATACCTGTCGCTCCTGGTGGGGTTCCCAGTGTGCCAGCGGCCGGGGCACAATCGACCGGAATGCACAATAGACCCCGCCCTACCGAGGATCATCCGGCTGTCCGGGGACATGTGTTGACGGTGTGTGGAGGAGGGCCACCTGAGGGAGAGGTGCCCAAATCCGGCCCGCCGGTTTTGCTCACGTTGCGGCACCACGGAAGTGTTGTCCGCGTGCTGTGCTTGTTGGGGCGTCACCAGCCCCAGAAGACTCGGGGGGCAGTGGGTATTTATCGCGGACGGCCGGCGGTATTACTGGATAGAGTACCGAACTGTAAATGAGGCCGACCGGGACCTCCGCCGAGGATATCAGAGACCCCGAAACCCGGTAGTCGAGTGGGTCCGGCACCTGCGCCAAGTGCATTTTCAAGAATAATTTCGGGATTATTATTATTTGCTTTTATTTGCTTTCGAGCTCGATGAAATAACGAAAGCTTTGAAGTTGAATGGATATAAAGTGAAGCAAATTGATAAAGCAGTGAACAAAAACCAAGGCATACAACAAAACTTGAAGACTGCAGAACCTTTAAACATTCATCTAACTCTTCCATACATAAAAGGTACAACCGACAGGATAGGACGTATTTTGAGAAGACATAATATGCGGATCGCATACAAACCTTTCAATACCAATCGCTCACGTCCTGGGGAATCAAAAAGACAAAGTTAAGTTGGAAAATCATGGAGTATATCGTGTACAATGTAGACAATGCCATAAGGCGTACGTTGGACAAACAAATAGACGCATAGCTGCAAGAATCGAAGAACATAAACTTGCAATCAGAAACAAACAGAAAGTTTCATCGCTTTTCCAGCATGAACAGAAAACAGGACATCAAATAGATTTCGATACATGCAAGCAAATAGCCAACACCGAACGTTTAAAAACAAGACTTATTCGTGAAGCACTAGAGATTGAGAAAAATGGTGAGTTAAACAAGAGGGACGACGCACGTTTTCTTTCATCTATTTGGAAGTCTCTAGTCAAATCTATCTAAATACCACCACGAAATGATCCAACACATGTTTTATTGTCACCAACAACCAACATTGAAAACACGATAAACTCTCAAAATCTTCAACAGATTCCTATAAACTTAGTACAAGAAACAGTTCACACTATTCAAGCGAATACCAGCCAACGCTATAATTTACGCAGCCGACGTAGAAATCAAATCGGCCATGAAAATTCCAATCAGTTTCCGTCTGTCAACGAAAACTAAAACTTGTCCTGATGACGCCCAATGTGATTTTGGCGAAACGTCGATTCGATAATTTTTCTTTTCAGGTTAATAGATCAGAAGAACGTGCGTATACCCGGAATTTTAATGATTAAATAATATGATAGTTGTATAGCTTTGTATTATATAATGCTGTAAAATTCAGAGTTCATTGTAGTATCTTAAGTATACATGAAGAAAATAGTGGTGAATATTTTCTTTTTGATGAAGGGAGATGTAAAGAAAATGTATTTCTTTAGAGTCATTTGTATAATGCTCTATGAGCGGTAAGCAGTAACTGACTACTTTTGGACCGGTGGAGATTTTATCTCCACAATTCAACTAAGACTGAATTGCCTTCCTACGAAAGGGATCCCATCCAACAAAGGGCAGGCGAAACTTTGTAGGGCTGGGTGCGGGAGATCGGAGTCGCTATCACACGTTCTTCAAGGATGTCCCGTAAGCCACTACAAACGCATACTCAGGCATAACACCATCGCCAAAAAACTCGCCTCCCTAGCGAAGATCAATGGGTGGGAGGTCTGGGAGGAACCCCAATTTCGGACTAGTTCCGGGGTTCTCAAACCCGACCTCATTCTTAGGAAGGAAGGAAAATTGATAATCACCGACGTAGCGGTTCATTGGGAGGGGCCGACTCATCTGAGCAGCCAGTACGAGACGAAACTGAGAAAATATTCCGGGCACGAAATCCTACATCAAATTGGTGCAAAATTCCCGGACCATACCATCGCGGTCCAACCATTCGTACTGGGTGCAAGGGGAGGGTGGTGCCCGCTCCTTAGTGGACTCCCTGAAACTGTCACCTCGCGAGACGGAAAACTTCATCCTTTCCGCTATAACCGGCAGCCTTATAATATATAAGGAGTTCATGAGGATGGTCTGCAGAAGAACGCCATCAGTCGCTGCTCCATAATGAAGGATTTGGATTTGCTGTACCGGCGCACCAACAACCACACCGGGAAAACTTTTTATTCGTCCGGCTACCGTATTTTTCTTTTTGTATTTTTATATTGAAGTCACATAGTTCTTGACGATTATTGTAAATAAAGTTATCTTAGATGGCGCTATCTGTGACAGCGATGTTACCATGCGCTGCCAACATCGGGCACTTCCGTACGCCATGGCAGCACTCACAAGACGATCGGTCCCACACAGATGCCCCATTCATTGCCGGTTCATACGCGTCCGTATAAGCCACGTGCGAAATTCGTCTGCGTGCATCGTATGCGACATATCCGTTTTTCTGTTAGTGTTTTACGACCACGTTCTTTTTCGAATGCGCTAGTAGCCACGTTCGCCACGATAAGCCGCACCGGAATAATTACCGGTTCGCATCAGTGATAGGACACTTAGTTATCGTTCACGTTTGTTCTCGCCGGCATCATGAGTGTCGACGGAGAAGACGTCGATTTTGACGACATTCACGTCGAAACCCTCCTCGTCTCACTCAATCAAAAAGATGCCCAAATCGCATCGTTGAAAATCACGCTCCAGGATTTCTTGAAAAGTCTTAAAGAATGCACGGCCAGAAATGCTCAACTGGAAGAAATCATCACGACAATGCAGACACAGATCGCGGCTCAGAATGCCGCCAACAGGCCAACTTCACCACCTATGGAGAAAATCTCAAAACGCAAAAAACGCAACAAGGAAGAATTTCCATCGCTTCCGGAAGCCGAAGCCCTGATCGTCACCTCTGTTAACGTGAGTAACTTAAACCAAATCTTGAGTACTTCAATTTCTCCTTGCGCTTCGCAAATGGAGACTAATCTCCCTGAGACCTCGGTTGCGTCAAATCCCCCCAACCTAACACAAAACTCCAAACCGATTTTGAAAAATTCGTCTTCAGCCCAAACTTGTTCTTCATTAACGGAAGCTCAGCATCTTCACAAAACAGTCAAATCTCCGTCACTAGCTTCTCTCCCACTATTTCTGCCCCGGCTCAGTCTAACTCTCAATCACAGGCTCCAAAAATTAGAATTCCGCCTATCATTATCAGGCAGGAAAATCAATGGATCACGGTCAACAAATCATTGTCTCGAAGTAACATTAAATTCAACTCCGCTCGCACTGTCAAAGAGGGAGTGAAGATTCTGCCCACAACCTCAGACGACTTTCGTAAGATGACCACAACAAAATTCAATATCACACCTTCCAAACGCAGGAAGAGAAGAAACTCCATGTCGTAATAAAAGGAATCCCGACACACATCTCAAATGATTAGATTTCCGAGGAGCTCAATCTCCTCGATTTTCACCCTCCTCATCCATCGGATGAAACGTTCGGTTAACGGTGAACGGGTCCCCACCCAAATGATCATCGTCATTTTACCCTGATCCGAAAAGGGCATCTATGGCGTCACCGGCCTTTTCAATTTACGTGTTCACATCGAAGCTCTGCGCAGGAGCAGAGAAAAAGTCCAATGCCATAGATGTCAGCTCTTTGGTCATAGCCAGAGCAAATGCTCTGCCAATCCGAAATGTGTTAAGTGTGGTGCAGACCACCTGACCATCGAATGCAAGAAACCCCGAAATCTCCCGGCCAAATGTGCCAACTGCAAGGGAGATCACACGGCGAACGCCCGCATCTGTCCCCTGCGGCCTAAAAATGACCCTCCACAGCAAAGGCAACCTCGATCTTTCACACCAATCGACCCTAATAAACCCGTCTGGGATGGTAAGAACTCATCCATCGAGCCCCCAAAAAAACCCCGTCCAACCGGCCGTTCAAGAGCTAATGATGTCTCTAGTCTCCCAATTCGAAAAACAACTGGAATTAGTGCTTCAAGCACAATTTAACGCACTGGCCAGCAATATTCAATCGAACGCCTAAGCTTTTCAACCCCACCTCGCTGAAAATCAACACCTGGAACGCCAACGGTTTGAATAATAAAAAACTTCTGACCACAAATTTCCTCCTTCAACACAATATCGACGTTCTTCTCATACAAGAAACTCATCTTAAATCCTGCAACCGCATCAACATCCCCAATTTCCGTGTCCACAGAAATGATCGTCCCAATGGCATCCTCGGTGGTACAATGATCATCACAAAGCAAAATCTTGAGCATTTCGTTGTCGAAAATCCTCACTTTGATAATCTTGAAGTGACCCAAATCAAGGTTAAACTTTCGGACAAGTCGTCCATCCGTATCGCCATTGTCTATATGAGACCCTCTAGACAGCCCTCTCGATCAGACTTTGTCGCTCTTCTGGCGCAAGATTCTTCTCCCATAATTTTAGGTGGCGACTTCAACGCCACCCACTCTTCTTGGGGACTCCCTCATTCCAATCCTTTCGGCACGTTCCTGAATTCCATCATTGAAGAGTTCGATGTTGAACTAAATCTCCCGACGGAACCGACTCACTTTCACAACGAACGCTTCTCCACTACAATCGACTTTTTTCTCCTTAAAAACATTAAAGCAGTCCGCAGACGGGTCGACGCGCGATGTGCTCGATACGATTCCAGCCGCGTATCGGTATCCCCTCCACTCTACTCCCAATGTAAGTGATGCGCACCCCGCGCACGGTTCGATTTCTGGTCGATTTCGAACGCACGATTTTAAATCTCCTCGTTATATAACGGTTGTTATACCGTTATTATATAACGGTTGTTATACCGTTATTATATAACGGTTGTTATACCGTTATTATATAACGGTTGTTATACCGTTATATTACGGTCGCGTGACTGTGACAATGCACCGACGGGCCGTGCGTTTGTATGTGTGTACGCGAAAGGTTGCGGACTCGATAACGGGCGGAATTTAGGGAAAATCCGAATTTTCGGGAGCGGGATCGGGAGACGAGGGGGTCTATTCGTTCGAGTTCGAAAACGGGCCGGATCGGTCGTTCGGCCGTCGAGATATCGACGGCGCCGCCTTTTTTTTTGGCGAATTTTTTCCGACGTCGCTCTTCGGAGCGGGGGGTCGGAAGGGGCTCGGCCGATCCGGGAAGAACGGTATTTTATCGCGGGTATTTTTTCGCGCTCTCAAACCCGGAAGTTAATACGCGTTTTTCGCGAAAAACCGAAAATCGTCGATTTTCGCGAAACGTTCAAAAATTCCCCTCTCTACAAGTAAGCGGGATAGAAGAACGCGGTTCGCGTTTTCGAAAAGGACGTCGGCGGCTCTTCTTTTTCGCCCTTCTACGCGATCGCGTACCTTCCGCCCTTCCGGCCGTAAAAAATTCGCAAACGCGAAAATTTTCGTTTTTCCCTTACATCTCGGAGGCGGTAGGTCGGACGACGCGACGATCTTCTAGTCGTCGTTCCCGAACGACGCGGCGCGTCTTTCGCTAGAAGGTGCGGAAACCGTAGGACCTTTGGTTATCGAAATGGAAAAAAATCGGGTTACGCGAATCGATTTTTCGGGGGCGCCCTTCGCTCCGAAAAAATTCCGATTCCTTTTTTCGAATAGACGATAAACGGGGCTTATTTCCTTCTCGATACGTCGCGGACGTACGATCTACCGATTTCCCGGAAAAAATTTCGAAACTAAACCGTTCCGATCGCGAACGCGTTTCCTTCCGTAATATCTCCGCTATCGCGTCGCCCGTCGAATTACCGCTTACGCGAAAATATTTGAAAAAAAAAAAACTACGTTTTGTCGAAAGAACGTGAGGCCCCGAGTAAAGCCGTTTACGAGAAAAACTACAAAATATCGAGAAAAATCGACAAATTTCCCTCGTGTGCCGAACCTATACGATCGCGCTCCGGAAAGTTCCGAACGAACGTCGACCGATCTAGCAAGCCCGGCATTCGAACGTCAAATCGCGACGTGCCGATCGAAAGAAACGATCGATTTCTTAAGATTCGTCTCTGGACGACGACGACGACGATGGCGTTTGTATAAACATTAAATATAACCTCACATTTATTTCGGTTCTTTTCAGACGATTTGTTATTACAATTAATTACACATAATCGACACGAATAATGGAAGGTGCAAAATCTGATGATTATCATTAATATCGGGAAGATGATGCCGAGTTGTTAAACAGAAATTAAAAATTGACGGTTACTCAATTCGAGGAGCAACAACGACCAAAGAGCAACGATGGAAAAGTCGACGTGGAAAAGAACGTTAGGCGTTTGTAAAAGTTTGTATTTTTGATAAATCTGCTCCCCCTTTTTTTCTCATCGACACCACCTACCACCACCGTGTATATCGGATTTGTTTTCAGGTTAAATTTGAGAAATCCATTGGGTTTTTTCGGTTGTGGTGATAAGAGATGATGATATAAGAGCGGAAGAAGGCATCTTCGAGACCAAAATAATAAATAAATGAACGATTGGAACGATGACGGACAAAAGTCAATTTTATTCCGAAAAACTTGAACCTTTTTTGGCAAGTCTAATTTGTTTCCATAATTCCAATAATGAATATAACAATTTTTTTCAGACAAAACAATGCTCGCAAAAAAGTGGCTTATTGTTATAAAAGAAAAGAATAAACGTAATTTTTTCATATCAAAATGGAAAGTCTGATGAAGGATTCCGTTTGGAATGTTTAAAAATATCGTTCCAAGTTAAAACGTGTATTGTTGGTTGCTTGCTTGCGAGCTAAGGAGCAGTTACTTTACTGTGTACTACAGACTCTTCGAGACCAAAATGATAAATAAATGAACGAGTGGAACGATGACGGACAAAAGTCAATTTTATTCCGAAAAACTCGAACCTTTTTTGGTAAGTCTAATTTGTTTCGATGATAATTCCAATAATGAATATAACAATTTTTTTCAGACAAAACAATGCTCGCCCACAAGGTGGCTTATCGTTATAAAACAAAAGAATAAAAGTAGCTTTTCCATATCGAAAAGGAAAGCCCGATGAAGGATTCCGTTCAGAATGTTTAAAAATATCGTCCTTCCTTCAAACGTGTATTGTTGTTGTTGTTGGTTGCTTGCGAGCTAAGGAGCAGTCACTTTACTGTGTACTACTGACTGTGACTATCTACGGTTGCGTAACATTACAACCTGGATCATTTTTTTTTTCGGTTCTTCAAAAGATGTAAGGGGCAAAACGGACAGCTGCAAATGAATGGTGGAATGATGTCGAGATATAACTGTCATGAATTAGTCCCACAGCTTCAACGGCAACAACGAAGGGGAATAAAAAAAAAACAAAAAACAAAACGATGAAAGAACATTTTGAATTTTTGATCAGTCGTCCTATTTCGTCCACAATTGTTAATACGTACATCAGATTTGTAAATCGTTGCTTTTCTTTTAGTTACTTTGTTAGGTAATTTAAATTGAAACATATTTAAATAATCATATTTCAAGTAATAGGAATTTTTTGTATGATGAGCAATGCAACCAGAAGCGGAGGGCGATAGACGAAGAAAAAAAAATTATCATTGAACTTTGATTATTGCAAATGGATAAACGAACGGTCGAGGAGGAAAACCTAATTTCCAGATAGTCGGTCACATTTCCATCGAGCCACTTAGAAATTGAAACATTGAATGGAGCGACATCAACGCTAAAAATCATTTCTTCCAAAAATGCCAATGTACATAAGAATTTGTTCTATTATTAAGTTTATTGAAAATTTTGTAACATCGATATTTATAAAGTTCCATGAATCTAATCGATAAGATGATTGATTGTTAAAATAGGGAAGGAACGTTTTTATTTACCGACAACGATGGGTTTATAATAATGACATAATATCCATTCGAAATAATAAAATATATATATAGAACTGTACAATCGGTGACTAAAGTTGAAAAATAAATAAAATTATTAAAATCGTTGATAAAATTTAACGAGCTCTTCAATCAATTTTATGACATGAAAAGGAAGAAGTCATTTCGAAAACGAATCATTTTCTTTCATTCTTGCGTCAGCAAAAAACAAAAAATGGGTGAATTAAATGCATTTTTTCGATTTTCGGTCATAGGATCATCGTGTTCTCGATTATCATAATCGCAATTAAGCGCCAAACGATCACGTCCTTCGTTTAACTGAATAACTGCACGCAAAAGTTGCTCTGTTGACATCAGAATCGATGTGTTCAATCGTCAGCACGAAAAAAAAAATTATAATCATATCAGTAAAATGTCGGCTGTTGAAAACTGACAACAAAAAATCAATAACATAATCTGCATAGATATATACAATTAATAATGATTATACAAAGTAACTTATTTTTCTCTACAAACGTTTGCCTTCAAAAAAAAACAATGAACAATTGTGAGGTTATATATGAGAAGGTCATAGAAAATGTAACATTCTGATACTATGAAAATATATTTTATCATTTTTTTTTTTATTTCGTTGCTGTTTAACCTTTCCCACGCCCTTACCGGATTCATTCCAATCCAGATAAATCATCGACAATTCATCAAACAAACAATTCACATTTCAATTGATCGATGTCTAAGAGATATCCACTCACAAAATGACGTCAACAAAAAAACCATGCGATGATGGATTAAATCCATTTCTTATTTATCGAACAAAGACGAATGGAAAAAAAAATCACATCGTTGTTGTTTTTTTGTTTTTTTTGTTGTTGCTGTTGTTGTTATTATTATTAGTATTTTCAACGTTTGCTAATGATATGTTGGATTGCTTAAATTGGTTTAACTGTCATTCAGCGAAATGAAAAGAGAATTATATCACTTTCGTAATGTTCTTGGTGAGAGGGCGCTACTGTGCACTATTGATATTTCTAACGTCGATAATCGAATTCAACTTTTTTATCATGTTCTGTGATTATCGCAGAAATTTTCATTCCGATTCAATTTTTCATTTGCCCAATCACATTCGACGATATTCGACGAAGTAGTGAACAGCTAATTATCGTATGCTAATTTGTTACGAAATTTATCCATTGAAAATTGAGAACCAACATTCCTTGTAAGTACTTTTCTTTGGATTAACGCTATATTTTAAGCTATATCAAGATAACATTTCGGTTTTATCATTATTATTATCCTATTTATCGATCACAGCATCGAAGTTGATGTGCAATACGTATGTCATTACGAATGATGGCCGACTTACGGTAGCCACTTTTAATATTGATAAAAGTTAATAAATATTAATAATAATAACTAAGTTAACGGAAAAATTCATATCAATCAATAATGTTTAGACATTTTCATTTTAAATTTTCCGGTAATCAAACGGTTTAAGAAGAAAAAAAATAATGATGACAAAAATTACATTATTACACGAGTCTTTTAAACGATGTTCGTATAAACAAAAAATAATATTAATTATAATAATTAATCAATTCAATTGTTGTTGTTTCTTGCTTGATACGACGTCGCTGCTGTTTTTTTTTTTTAAACGATTAATTCGTAACATCCAAAAACATGAAGTAAATTGCATTCCCGAAAATTATAAATGTGTTTATCATTTTTAGAAAAAATGCCGCGACTGAAAAAAATGAGCGAAGCGCAAAAGAGGGCGAAAAAGAAATTACAGACACGCGAAACGAGGGAAAAATTAAAAGAAATTAAGGAAAAGGCGCAGGCTCAGGAAGCGGCAGAGCAAAACGAAAACGAAGTGCCCGGAAACGTAACCGCCGAAACGAATGAGAAAAACGTAGAAAGATTAAGGAGAAAGCGTGCCGATCCCGATTTCAAGAAAGCGGAAAACGAGCGAAACAGAAAACGTATAAAAATTATACGCGAAAATAACGAAGAGTACGCTTCCACCGAAAAAATAAAAAATCGGGAAAGAATAGAAGACCTGCGTACGACGAGCGCGACATATTCCATCGACGAAAAAAAGAAGTCGAAGGAACGAATGAAAATTCGAAGAAGTAACGACGGCGAGTATGCGTTCGTTGAGAAGGAAAAAACCAGGCGACGTATGAAGGAAACGCGCCAAAAAAACGAAACCTTCAGAAAACGCGAAAACGAAGAAAAAAAAAAAGGAAACGCGTAAAGAAGACGAAGAATGATGCGAACGAATGCATCGTTTGTGAAGAAAAAAGAACCAAGAAAACGCCAGTCAGCATTTGTCCTTTCGGAGAAAAGTTCGTCAAGCTGTGCAAAGAAGGACCGACCGAGGTCTGCGGCTGTTGCGACAGATTATGGTTTCCCAGACAATGTCGCAGCATTCGAAAGGACAAAATCGTCGTCAAATTCGGCGAGCTATTTTGGACGAACGTTTTCGGAAAAGATGCCAAGGACGAGGAGAAAGTGTGTTTGTCGTGCAGAAACAATATAACGAAAGGCGACGTTCCCAAATTCTGCAAAGCAAACTACGACATCATTTTTCCAATTCCGAAAACGTTACAACAATTGACCGTTCTCGAAGAAAGATTGGTTAGTCCCAGGTTACCGTTTATGCAGATAAGATGCTTGGGTTACGAAAAACAATGCAGCATCAAAGGACAAGTAAGTATGCAAAGAAAATATATCGTACGTTTATTTATTGTTCGTTTCGTCGTCCCGTAGGTCGTGAACGTTCCCATCTCATTCGACACGACTGTCAAAAAACTGCCGAGAAACGCAAACGATACCGGGACGATACAATTGAAACTGAAACGTAAAAAAGGTTTCAATCAGGACTATCTATGCGAGACGGTCCGTCCGAGACTGGTGATCGAAGCGGCGGAGTATTTGGTGCGCCAGCCGCTCTATCGCGAACTGAACGTCACAATCGATTCCGAATGGAAAGAAACGACCGGCCGCCTCGTCGAGGATGCCGTCGTCGAAAAGGGTCATGATGATGATGATGATGATGATGATGATGGTGATACGGGCGTAAAAGACGATTTGGCGAATTTGGCGGACGAACTCAAGTCCTTGATGAACGAATTCGAAAGGGACGACGATTTCGACCAGATCAATCCTGGCGGCGTGGAAACTCTCCTCGACAATGCCGACATGGAAAACATCGTGCTAGCGCCCGGCGAAAACCGGAAGCCGATCCATTTGGCGAAAGATCGCTACGCGGAAGAACTGAGTTTTCCGAAATTATTTGGCGGTCACAAGAAAAATATTAAAATTCACATTTCTTACAGTGACATCGCCAAAATCCAAGCGGCGCACAGGGATCGCAGATTCGCCAGAACGGATTTTCTTTTGTACATGTACAAAAAGGAGGTTTTGTTCTTTTTGACGAGCAACATCTCGATCGCTCTGAGGCAAAGGGTCGACTCGGGAAAAGGCTACACCGCGGCCGACGTCAGATCGTCCGCCCAAATCGATCGATTGATACAGCGCGACCACGGCTACAATTTCATGAAGAACATCACGGCGTCTCCGTCGCATTGGCAGAAGGAGAAGAGGAAAGTTATGTCGATGATTCGACAATTCAACATTCCCACGCTGTTCCTCACGTTGACCGCCGCCGAAACGAAATGGTCGGAACTGTTGGTAATACTGAGCAAGTTGATCGATAAAAGAGATATCGACGAAAATGAGGCGGAAAATTTGCCTCACGCCGAAAAAAGTCGATTGATCAGAAGCGATCCGATCACCTGCGCTCGATATTTCGATAATCGATTTAAATTGTTATTTTCGGAATTGAAAAAAAAAGACGGATTGTTCGCCGAACATCCGATCGTTCATTTCTATTACAGAGTCGAGTTCCAGCATCGAGGTTCGCCCCACATACACTCGATGCTCTGGCTGAAAGACGCTCCCATTTGCGATTTCGCGAATTTGGCGAAAGTGAGGGAATGCGAAAGATTCGTCTCCAAGTACATCACGTGCGACGGATCGTTGCCCGCCGTTCAGGATCTGATACCCTACCAAACTCACCGTCACACCAAAAGTTGCAAGAGGGAATTTAAAAACGTGGTATCGTGTCGTTTCGGTTTTCCATTTTTGCCATCGAATTCCGTTCGAATCGTAGCGCCATTGGAAGAACCGAACAAAACGAAAAAAGAAGAATTTCAAAAGAGATTCGTATTGATTAAAAAAATTTTAGGTGAGGTGTACAAAAGCGAAAATCCGGACATAACTTTCGACGAATTCCTACGGAAAGTTCGAATGACCGAAGAGGAATACCTGGTGGTGATAAGAAAGTCGATCGTTAAGCCGACGGTTCTTTTGCGAAGAAACGTTAAGGACTGCTTCGTCAATCCTTTCAACGAAAAAATATTGGCAAGTATGCGGTCTAATATGGATTTGCAATTTATTTTAGATGCGCGAGCTTGCTGCATGTACATCGTTAATTACATTAACAAAGCGACAAGAGGCGTATCGCAAATGATGAAAACGGCGATGGCCGAAATCAAGAACGGCAACATGGACATCAAACGACAACTTCAAACTTTAGGTAACGTTTTCATAAACGCGAGCGAGGTGAGCGCCCAAGAAGCCGCTTACAGCGTTTTGAAGTTGTCGATGTCGGAAACGAGTACCGGTGAAGTATTCATCAGCACATTGCCGCCCGAAAATCGGGTCAGAGTGTTGAAAACTAAACTCGCATTGGATAATTTGCAGGACGACGACGGCCGCATCTTCAGAGATGGCCTAATCGAACATTACGTCGTCAGACCGGACGTTCTCGACGATCTTTGTTTGGCGGAATTCGCCGCTTTCTACACTTTTCAAAAAACGAAAGGAGTAGCGAGCGACGCCGACGCCGACGCCGACGACGCGTCCGTGTCGACGAACGTTAACAGCAAAAAAAACAACAATAATCGATTACCGTTGAAAGACGGTAGCGGAACGATCGTGCGTAAGAGACATGCCAACATAATAACGTTCTTCAGGTACGGTCTACAAACCGATCCTACTAATTTTTATCGTCATCAGCTCATGCTCTTCACGAACTGGCGAGACGAACGTTCGGAATTGATCGATGTCGACCAGGAAATCGAATACGCCAAAAAATTCGAACAACTCAAGGCGAACGCGCAAAAGTTCGATGCGATCGACAGCATCGTCTTGGACGATGCGCTTCGGCAGGCCGAGAAAAATTTCGAAGCGATAATCGTCGACGCCGAAGAAGATGGCGGCGACGGCGAACTAGACGTCGAATACGGTCCGTACGGTTTGAACGATCCAAAAATCGACATTTTGGACGGCGCCGACGACGACGACGACGTCAATGACCGACCGAAAATCCCCACCGACGGTGGTGGTAATAACGATAATAAAAATTCAGTTTTTCCTACTCCGTTTCAGATCGACGAGGCCGACTACGAAAGGCTGATCGAAACCCTAAACGACAGACAGTACGAATATCTGACGCACGTACTGGGCAACGTCATGGAAAAACGACCTTTCTACGAGATCGTGTCTGGCGGTGCGGGAGTCGGTAAAAGCAGACTGATTTCCGCCATATACCAAAGCGTATTGAGGATTTTCAATAGCCGACCGGGTAACGATCCTAATACGATTAAAATTTTGTTGACAGCTCCGACCGGGAAAGCCAGTTTCAATATTAACGGGGCCACGTTACACTCCGTTTTCTGCTTACCGATCAATCAGTGCGGCAGTCAATTGGTACCGCTCAGTCCGGATACCGTGAATACCCTCTACACCAAAATGATGGAGGTGAAACTGATAATCGTCGACGAATTCTCGATGGTGGGTGCTAAAATGTTCGCTTACATCGACGCCAGACTGAAACAAATCTTTAAAAGTAAAGTAGATTTCGGCGGTATACCCCTAATACTGGTAGGTGATTTGAGACAATTGCAACCGGTGGGCGATAGATGGATATTTTTGCCGGACAGTAACAACGCGTACGGTAACATATGCGGTCGTTACTTGTGGGAAAAATTTTCATATTTCGAACTGACCGAAATTATGCGTCAGAAAAATGATAAAAAATTTGCCGTAGCTTTGAACCGCATGGCCGTAGGTCGAATGACGGACTCCGACGTTGAGCTCTTCAAAACGAGATGTACGACGACGTCCGACGAGATCTTGCCGATCGGCACGATTCATCTGTTTAGAAGCAACAACGAAGTCGACGAATTCAATGAACAAAAATTGAAACAATTCCGTAGCGATCGTGCGGAATCGTTGGCGGTCGACAGGGTAAAGGGATCGTGTAACGAAAGAACGAAAAATCTTTTGTTGAAACAGGCGAAATCTCTTAAAAAAACGGACACGTTCGGCATGATGTTACGCGTCGTGTTACAGGTCGACGCGCGATACATGGTGTCTGTGAATTTGAACGTCGCCGACGGTTTGGTGAACGGCGCCAACGGTATTTTGCGCAAAATCGATAGATCGCGAAAGAACAACGACGCCGCCGCCGACGACGACGACAACGGCAACAAAAACTGTCAAATCGATCGCGTATGGATCGAATTCGACGAAGAGAGGGTCGGCAAAAGTACGAGAAACAGATTTCGCGTTTACATGCAAATCAACGGCATCGACCCGAAATGGACGCCCATCGGAAAATCCGTTCGGTCGATCCAAGTGCAAAAAGGAACTAACGTAACGGTCGAAAGGAGACAATTCCCTTTAATGATCGCCGAAGGTATAACCATCCACAAATCTCAAGGTTCCACGTACGGCCAAGTAGCCGTTCATCCGAAAAAAGGTATGCCACGCAGCGCGCTGTACGTCGCGTGCAGCAGAGCCACTTCTTTGGACGGCATGTACTTGATCGGTTCGTTCTATCCGCCCAATCCGCCGAGTAAGTTTGACAAGAGCGAGAACGAAATCGCAAATTTGAAAACGAATCGAATGCTCGTAACGAAATTTCGAAAAGAAATTTTGGACGCTTCAGGTAAAATCACCGTCGCCAAACACCGTCGATTCGTCGAAAACAATCCTATATTCGTTAATTCCGATGTGATGGTGTTTGTGGAAACTTGCCGAACGTTTCGGACGACGTTAATATAAACGGTTACGTTTGTTTCAGTAAAATCTGTCTACCGTTCGGGCACAAGCCGTTCGGTATTTTGTGTTACAGAAAAAACGACGTTCCGGTCAGAGTAATCCGGGAAACGCAAGTACCCCTAGACTCATTCAAAACCCTTCAGATGGTCATGTTCGAATTGACGTCCACGCCTACGCAATTCGTTATCGTCGCTTTGTACGTACCGCCAAAATCGTGCGTAAAACAAGTGAACGATTTCCTGGACAGAACGTTGCGAGAAATCGACGACGATCGGCGGGAATGTTTGATTATCGGCGATTTCAATTTGGACATTTCCCCCACGGCGGTCGTCGGCAATTCGGTTCATAAAAATTTATTGTCGAAAGGGTACCGATCGACTTTGAACGTCAAACGTCAATTCACGACGAAAAGTTTCACTAATATCGATTGGTGTTTCAGCAATAATGGGAAAGTAACCAGTTTCCCATTCGACACGATCTACAGCCATCATCGTGGCATCGCGGTGAACGTTTACGAATCGAACGTCGTACCGAAAAAGAAAACGACGTTGAGGATAGCGTCGCCGTCGTCTTCACCGACACCGCCAAACGAGCAATCGAGCGTTATCGATCCAATGATTGTTGTTGTTGACGATGATCATTATGATGATGATGATGATGATGATGATGATCGAAATGACGACTATCACATCCATACAGGTTTGGTGAATACCGATAATGTATCGTGTTACGCTAACGCTACCGTTCAGTGTTTATTGTCGCTAAAAGAATTTCGTAATTCCGTAGGTGCCAACAACGATACGTCGGCGATCAATTACAATTTCGATCTTCTGATGCGGCGATTATCGAACGATACATCTCAGCTCAGAAAAACGGTAGATGACAGATTCGCCGAGAACCGTCAGCAAGACGTTCAAGAATTCGCACACTTCGTATTCGAAAAACTCAACGGAGACTTTGTCGCGCAAATCCAATTTTCCACGAACGAAGTTGGTAAATGTGACGTGTGCGGAACGGAACGTAATCCGAGACGCTATGACGATCAAAAATTCTTATTTTTCAATGTGCCCAACGTTTCGCATATCGATTTTGAAGAATTTTTGAAATTTCAGCAAACAATTTACCCGTGCTCAGCGACAGCGGCACCGGCGACACCGCAATGCCCGGGAAATGTTCGAGCGACGACAACGTTCGAACGTGTCGGCAAATACGTCTTTCTCGTATTTTTAAGATATACGATGGACGACGTGAGACGACGCCCGATGAAATTGTCGACGACATTCAAAAATTTGAATCCCGACAGGATCCATATGAACGGTCGCAACTTTAGAATACGTTGCGCCATCGTACACCGAGGCGACGATACCGTCGAATCCGGTCACTACGTAGCGACCGTTCGACAAGAAACCACAAACCGTTGGTATCGTTGCGACGATAATCGGGTCACAAAGTTAAATAGATTCGACGACGCCTTAACCGACGTCTATGTGGCCGTCCTAGAATCTATCGATTGATATCTATATATCGATCAATAATAATTAACGATAATAGTAATAATAATAATAACTATTTCGTTCGAAAACAAGAATATACGTAAAAAATACTTGCTGAAAATTCAAAAATTGAAATACGCGATGAAACGTTTCGTTTCTAATGGTACGATTGAAATTTTTCAATAATCACTAAAATTCTACCCGACAGCAAGCGGGGAATCGGCGGGCTCCGGTCCCTTCACGGGAATTCGATGTTGCACACTTTTTCACTCGTGCAATATACTTGGGACAGTTATTGCACGATGATCTGGTGGATATGAATTATTAAAAAAGAAATGACATTCTTTACGAATATCGTTTCGGTATTAATAATAAAAATCATGACGGAGAGTTTGTGCCGTTTGAATCGTCGTCGTCGTCGTAATACGCTAACGATGATGATGATAATGATGATGTACGCATAAAGGATGCTCTCTGTTGTGTCGCCGTTTCAAGAATAGTCCCGTGATTATAAAATTTCGACAATCGTTCATTCGAAACGTTACGTTTGTCCTATTTCAATTTTTACAATTACGTATAAAAGAAAGAAAAATAGGAAAAGGAAAAACAAAAAGTTGGGGTAAGTAATGAATGAATGAATCAAAACTATTCCAACGCTCTGATGACGTATAATTGAATTTTTGTTACAGAAATAACCGTTTCAAAAAACGGAAAAAAAATAAGGGAAGGCATTACTCTCCGTCCGATCGTAGGCCGCCGATGCTATATAGGCCCGCTGAAACAAAAAAAAAAAAAAAAACCACAATCAGGAAAAAACCATCGACCACGTCGGGTGAGTAATAATAAATGCTACAGAACTGATTGTTTGACGACCAAAATGGTAAATGAACAGAAAAAAAATTTTGAAACATAAATTTGATCCTTCGTCAAGTTCTCCAACGTAATTCGTAATAACATGAATAATAATATTGATAATAATATTAATGCACGCCAGCAACAACAACGAAAACACCTACGAACATAAACATCCACATGAAACGTAGGAGCCAAGGAGAGGTAATGATTGATAAAAAAAATGCACAATTTCGTGAGTATAGGATTGACAACGATAATGGAAAAAAATTTACACATTTCTAGATACATAAATTTGGAGAAAATGACAAACTAACGCAGACAAACTTCAATGAAGACGCAAGGAAAAATATAACTAATAAAAATATGGCGACAGTTCATTTACGACATCTGCTTATTCGGTATGAAAGAAATATGGAGATGTTACGTACGAACTAGATTTCCCATCCTACTGCTACTCTATCGACATTACATTCCCGAATGTACTGTCGTAGTGAAACAAAATTCATCATCGGATACGATATTTCCTTCACACAACAAATCAACTTCCGTTCATCTTCAACTTTTTGCGTGAGTCAACAAAACGGTTCGATTGATAAATGTGAAAATTAAAGAATTTTTTTTTCTTTAGACAACTTCATCTGATACGCCGCTTGTTTCGAAGAAGGAACATTATGAACGACGGAGGGCCATGCAGTGCCGCTCGACAGTCCCCAATTCGTACATTCAGCAAGAACAACAATCGCTTATGAAAAAGAAGCACAACAACAAACAAAAAAACAACAACAACGAAAATAAAACAACAACAAACAACAAACAAAAAACAGCAACAAAACAAAAAACAACGAAAACCGACAAAATGATTGAAATTTAAAACATTGAAAAAAAAATGAAAAATGAAAGATATCTCAAAACGTTGCCGATTGGGTCGAAATGTTGAAAAACGAACGAATGGTTATAATAAATAATTGCGATAATTGTAATAACTTCGAACTGCTGACCACAACGATGAATAGTTCAATCAATAAACGGAAGAATTGTAACGACGACGGAAACAAAAAAAAAACGACACCCCAATTTTCATTAACTTCTTTTCGATTTTCATTTTTTCTCCCAACTTTCTGTATTCATCAAAGAAAAAACAATTCACAATGTGAACGACGATAATAATGTGACAAATGTATAATATTTATTTGTTCATGATCAATTGTAACTTTTGAAATTATGAATTCATACAATAATAATAATAATAATAATAATAATAATAATAGTAATAATAATGATGTATGTAATTGTTGTTTTCGTGTTAATTCAGAAAATTTCAAAAAATTCCATTGTAATCTTCATAATTTCAACAGATCGATCATTTTAATTGTACAAAACCAACATTAGACATATAGTAGATGTTTATTGCTTAAAAATTTGATTTCTTGGCTCTTCAGTCAATAGCAATCAGGAAACTCCTATCCTTTATTTTTTATTTAATAACCCGAGCATTCGATAGGAAAAAATTAAAAACTTTAATCCTGTGTCTTCATCAGGCACATTCAAAAAACCAAACACATCATTCGAACATATTTATTTATATATCAGATATTCTTATTATTCTTTTTATATATTACTTTCGTATGATTGATTTTTTTTTATTCCGTTAATTAATTCATTTTTTATTATTTATTTTTTATTATTTATGAGTGGGCTACGACTATGTTCATACAATTTCTCGCTTGCCTGCAACTTTTCAAAAGTGGTTGCATAATCATTACCGTAGCATATTTTCTTTGTTTTTGGCGTAAAGTATCTTTTTGTTGTTTTACTCGCCCTATTGACTAGCAGAGCTGAGGTGTCCTTGATTGATTGATTGATCGATTCAGCGAATAATTATACCGTCATTCGGAACATCAGAGATGACATCGAATATTTTCGCACATAATGACGTCACGAAATAATGAGATAATTCGATACATTCAATTGTCATTATTTGAAGATTCTTTGATCATTTCGCGAACCACGGAAAAAAAATTATACCAATGAAACATTTCCATGATGAATACGACAGCGGTAAGTTGCATTTACACTTTCGTCCGATAATATCCATCCAATCTTACCCTTCAATACCAACTAAATGATTTCGAAATAGGAAAAATAAATTTATACGCACCGGATAAACGATTGTTTCGTAATTTCAATCGATTCCAACGTAACGGGAGATGTTAATATCATAATTTAATCAATTCGAAGAAAACGAAAACGTCAAGACGCCGACGACAACAACAACGACGAAGGGTGAAACGAATGAAAAATGGCGACATACGTTATACACCAAAAAAACCGCAATTATTGTTTATTAATTATTGATTTTCTTTTTAGAATGAAGATATCGAAAACATGGTCGTCGCCGTCGACCTCGACGAATCGAGGAAGACGACGGCGGCGGCGGAGGTACAGGCGGCCGGGCCGTCAACGTCGGCCGGCGGCGGCGGCCCGGCAACGGCTGATAAAAAAAAAAAAAAAAAAAAAGAAAAGCACCTCCGGTAACGGCGGCGGTGCCTTCCCGTTCAACATCGTAAGTATTAGATTTGGAATATTTCAATCCAAATTGAGCGTTGCCTTCTACATTTTGCATTCGTTCTTAATGAATTTCTCAAATATCAACCATTTTTTCCTTCTTCCAGCAATTCGTCAACTGCAAAACAGTGAACATCGTTCACGGGAGCCGTCGTCCCAGAGGTAGGGGAAGAGGCCGGGGAGGAGGTGCATCGAACGTAAGAAAACGATTTTGCTTAAATAAAACAAAACACAAAAATTTTCATATTCAACAGAGTCGGGGAGGTGGACGAGGGGAGGAGGAGGAAGAGGGACGGACGGAGGGGAAGGGAGAATAAATAGAGGGAAAAAATAATAAAAATAAAAAAATACAAAAAATGCGACGAGTTTCTTTTTTATTATCTTATCGTTACGGAATGAAAAAAAGGAAAAAAGTCAATTGTTTATATGTATCATTAAAAAAGCGGATGAATTATTTCATTCATAATGTTTCAAATAATATCCTCTATTCAAATGCAATTTTGTCTTTAATGTGTATTGTTGGTTGCTTGCTTGCATGAAGAAAAATTAAAAAGATTGAATCCCCAAAAAGATATATTGTTCGTAGCATACAAAATAAATGAAACAGAATTTGCTTTCAATATATGTCAATTGTGCATGAAAACTAATTCAAATTTCGAAACGTGTCTTCGATTAAAACATCAGATATCATATACACACCATACTTTACAACCGTATATCATCGCTGTGGTTTCTAGCACAGCCAAGATTACAAAGAAAAAAAATTCTCAGAAAATAATAAATTTACAACTAATTTCTTCGATTCCTTTTATACAAAATAAACATAGGAGTAAAACACTCTTCTTTTTAATGGACTATTATAATCGATCAACAAAATTTAATCCCGGAAAAATATCGTTCGCAGCAAAAAAATGAAACAAAAATTAATTTCGGTATGAATTGTACTTGAAAACAATTTGAAATTTAGAAACGCGTTTTTAATGAAAACATCAGATATCATATTGTGCAACACATCGTGCCTCCTTTACAACCGTATATCATCGCTGTGGTTCGTCGAGCACAGCCAAAATGACAAAGAAAAAACGATAATATTGAAATTGTAAGAAAAAAGAAAAGATTTCTTTTTAACGAAGGTGTACGTTACAACAGTATATCATCCTCGCTTCGGTTCGAGCAAAGCCAAAATGACTGACGTCATAAAAAAAATTCAAATTAACATCAGTACACTTCAAAATCTTATATTCCAGCTACACGCTTTCACACCGTGACATTCACATCGAAAGTGGAGGACCGCATTACAACCGTATATTCTCTAAATTTTCGTAACGCTTTTCGTGACATTAAAGAAAAATTCGATACGCCCTCGCGTAAGAGATTACTGTTGCGGCCTAAGGCTACTCGGGGGCCCGAAGGGCCCCCTAGCGGCCGAAGGCCGCCGGAGGGGCCGAAGGCCCCGACCCGGGGGGGCCCGAAGGGCCCCACCCGGCCGAAGGCCGGTCAGGTCGCGAGCGAAGCGAGCGATCTGGTTATATAACGGTTGTTATACCGTTATTATATAACGGTTGTTATACCGTTATTATATACGGTTGTTATACCGTTATATTACGGTCGCGTTACTGTGACAATGCACCGACGGGCCGTGCGTTTGTGTGTGTGTACGCGAAAGGTTGCGGACTCGATAACGGGCGGAATTTCGGGAAAATCCGGATTTTCGGGAGCGGGATCGGGAGACGAGGGGGTCTGTTCGTTCGAGTTCGAAAACGGGCCGGATCGGTCGTTCGGCCGTCGAGATATCGACGGCGCCGCCTTTTTTTTTCGCGAATTTTTTCTCTCGTCGGTCTTGGGCGTAGGGGGTCGGAAGGGGGCTCGGCCGATCCGGGAAGAACGGTATTTTATCGTGGGTATTTTTTCGCGCTCTCAAAGTCTAAACTTAATACGACTTTTTCGCGAAAAACCGAAAATCGTCGATTTTCGCGAAACGTTCAAAAATTCGCATCTCGAAAAGTAAGCGGGATAGAAGAACGCGGTTCGCGTTTTCGAAAAGGGCGTCGGCGGCTCTTCTTTTTCGCCCTTTTACGCGATCGCGTAGCTTCCGCCCTTCCGGCCGTAAAAAATTCGCAAACGCGAAAATTTTCTATTTTTCTTTATATCTCGAAGGCGGTAGCTCGGACGACGCGACGATCTTCTAGAGGTCGTTTCCGAACGACGCGACGCGTCTTTCGCTAGAAGGTGCGGAAACGCTAGGACCTATCGTTATCGAAATGGAAAAAAATCGGGTTACGCGAATCGATTTTTCGGGGGCGCCCTTCGCTCCGAAAAAATTCCGATTCCTTTTTTCGAATAGACGATAAACGGGGCTCATTTCCTTCTCGATACGTCGCGGACGTACGATCTACCGATTTCCCGGAAAAAATTTCGAAACTAAACCGTTCCGATCGCGAACGCGTTTCCTTCCGTAATATCTCCGCTATCGCGTCGCCCGTCGAATTACCGCTTACGCGAAAATATTTGAAAAAAAACTACGTTTTGTCGAAAGAACGCGAGGCCCCGAGTAAAGCCGTTTACGAGAAAAACTACAAAATATCGAGAAAAATCGACAAATTTCCCTCGTGTGCCGAACCTATACGATCGCGCTCCGGAAAGTTCCGAACGAACGTCGACCGATCTAGCAGGCCCGGCATTCGAACGTCAAATCGCGACGTGCCGATCGAACGAAACGATCGATTTCTTAAGATTCGCCTCTGGACGACGACGACGATGG
Organism: Novius pumilus; assembly: GCA_020654155.1. Lineage (NCBI taxonomy): Eukaryota > Metazoa > Arthropoda > Insecta > Coleoptera > Coccinellidae > Novius > Novius pumilus. The sequence goes on from JAIFOV010000018.1 coordinate 218,167, forward strand.
CGTTTGTATAAACATTAAATATAACCTCACATTTATTTCGGTTCTTTTCAGACGATTTGTTATTATAATTAATTACACATAATCGACACGAATAATGGAAGGTGCAAAATCTGATGATTATCATTAATATCGGGAAGATGATGCCGAGTTGTTAAACGGAAATTAAAAATTGACGGTTACTCAATTCGAGGAGCAACAACGACCAAAGAGCAACGATGGAAAAGTCGACGTGGAAAAGAACGTTAGGCGTTTGTAAAAGTTTGTATTTTTGATAAATCTGCTCCCCCGTTTTTTCTCATCGACACCACCTACCACCACCACCGTGTATATCGGATTTGTTTTCAGGTTAAATTTGAGGAATCCATTGGGACAATAACGAGATGATTCATCGGGAAAAAGACGATGACGACGACAATGAATAAACAATAATGATTAATCCCGAACAAATTGCGTCCGTTTGTTTTTTTTTATTCGAGTAACTTTGGCCATTTATAAGAAACTTGACTCGATCCATTATGAAATGTGTTCATCATTTTTTCGGTTGTGGTGATAAGAGATGATGATATAAGAGCGGAAGAAGGCATCTTCGAGACCAAAATAATAAATAAATGAACGATTGGAACGATGACGGACAAAAGTCAATTTTATTCCGAAAAACTTGAACCTTTTTTGGCAAGTCTAATTTGTTTCCATAATTCCAATAATGAATATAACAATTTTTTTCAGACAAAACAATGCTCGCCTAAAAAGTGGCTTATTGTTATAAAAGAAAAGAATAAACGTAATTTTTTCATATCAAAATGGAAAGTCTGATGAAGGATTCCGTTTGGAATGTTTAAAAATATTATCAACTCATCCAAGTGCACAAATCATCCATCAAAATTTACAACCGTATATCATCGCTGTGGTTTTAGCACAGCCAAGATAAGATGACAAAAAAGATGAACTCTCCAACAAATTTACAACTATTCGATTCCTTTTATAAAAAATTTAAACCAATATTTCATGAAGAAAAATTAAAAAGATTGAATCCCCAAAAAGATATAGTTCGTAGCATACAAAATAAATGAAACAGAATTTGCTTTCAATATATGTCAATTGTGCATGAAAACTAATTCAAATTTCGAAACGTGTCTTCGATTAAAACATCAGATATCATATACACACCATACTTTACAACCGTATATCATCGCTGTGGTTTCTAGCACAGCCAAGATTACAAAGAAAAAAAATTCTCAGAAAATAATAAATTTACAACTAATTTCTTCGATTCCTTTTATACAAAATAAACATAGGAGTAAAACACTCTTCTTTTTAATGGACTATTATAATCGATCAACAAAATTTAATCCCGGAAAAATATCGTTCGCAGCAAAAAAATGAAACAAAAATTAATTTCGGTATGAATTGTACTTGAAAACAATTTGAAATTTAGAAACGCGTTTTTAATGAAAACATCAGATATCATATTGTGCAACACATCGTGCCTCCTTTACAACCGTATATCATCGCTGTGGTTCGTCGAGCACAGCCAAAATGACAAAGAAAAAACGATAATATTGAAATTGTAAGAAAAAAGAAAAGATTTCTTTTTAACGAAGGTGTACGTTACAACAGTATATCATCCTCGCTTCGGTTCGAGCAAAGCCAAAATGACTGACGTCATAAAAAAAATTCAAATTAACATCAGTACACTTCAAAATCTTATATTCCAGCTACACGCTTTCACCCCGTGACATTCACATCGAAAGTGGAGGACCGCATTACAACCGTATATTCTCTAAATTTTCGTAACGCTTTTCGTGACATTAAAGAAAAATTCGATACGCCCTCGCGTAAGAGATTACTGTTGCGGCCTAAGGCTACTCGGGGGCCCGAAGGGCCCCCTAGCGGCCGAAGGCCGCCGGAGGGGCCGAAGGCCCCGACCCGGGGGGGCCCGAAGGGCCCCCCCACCCGGCCGAAGGCCGGTCAGGTCGCGAGCGAAGCGAGCGATCTGGTTATATACGGTTGTTATACCGTTATATTACGGTCGCGTTACTGTGACAATGCACCGACGGGCCGTGCGTTTGTGTGTATGTACGCGAAAGGTTGCGGACTCGATAACGGGCGGAATTTCGGGAAAATCCGGATTTTCGGGAGCGGGATCGGGAGACGAGGGGGTCTGTTCGTTCGAGTTCGAAAACGGGCCGGATCGGTCGTTCGGCCGTCGAGATATCGACGGCGCCGCCTTTTTTTTTCGCGAATTTTTTCTCTCGTCGGTCTTGGGCGTAGGGGGTCGGAAGGGGGCTCGGCCGATCCGGGAAGAACGGTATTTTATCGTGGGTATTTTTTCGCGCTCTCAAACCCGGAAGTTAATACGACTTTTTCGCGAAAAACCGAAAATCGTCGATTTTCGCGAAACGTTCAAAAATTCCCCTCTCGAAAAGTAAGCGGGATAGAAGAACGCGGTTCGCGTTTTCGAAAAGGGCGTCGGCGGCTCTTCTTTTTCGCCCTTCTACGCGATCGCGTAGCTTCCGCCCTTCCGGCCGTAAAAAATTCGCAAACGCGAAATTTTTCTATTTTTCCTTATATCTCGAAGGCGGTAGCTCGGACGACGCGACGATCTTCTAGAGGTCGTTTCCGAACGACGCGACGCGTCTTTCGCTAGAAGGTGCGGAAACCGTAGGACCTATCGTTATCGAAATGGAAAAAAATCGGGTTACGCGAATCGATTTTTCGGGGGCGCCCTTCGCTCCGAAAAAATTCCGATTCCTTTTTTCGAATAGACGATAAACGGGGCTTATTTCCTTCTCGATACGTCGCGGACGTACGATCTACCGATTTCCCGGAAAAAATTTCGAAACTAAACCGTTCCGATCGCGAACGCGTTTCCTTCCGTAATATCTCCGCTATCGCGTCGCCCGTCGAATTACCGCTTACGCGAAAATATTTGAAAAAAAAACTACGTTTTGTCGAAAGAACGCGAGGCCCCGAGTAAAGCCGTTTACGAGAAAAACTACAAAATATCGAGAAAAATCGACAAATTTCCCTCGTGTGCCGAACCTATACGATCGCGCTCCGGAAAGTTCCGAACGAACGTCGACCGATCTAGCAGGCCCGGCATTCGAACGTCAAATCGCGACGTGCCGATCGAACGAAACGATCGATTTCTTAAGATTCGCCTCTGGACGACGACGACGACGACGATGGCGTTTGTATAAACATTAAATATAACCTCACATTTATTTCGGTTCTTTTCAGACGATCTGTTATTATAATTAATTACACATAATCGACACGAATAATGGAAGGAGTAAAATCTGATGATGACGAATATCGGGAAGATGATGCCGAGTTGTTAAACGGAAATTAAAAATTGACGGTTACTCGTGTGCTTACTAACTTCGAGGAGCAAAAACGACCAAAGAGCAACGATGGAAAAGTCGACGTGGAAAAGAACGTTAGGCGTTTGAAAAAGTTTGTATTTTTGATAAATCTGCTCCCCCGTTTTTTCTCATCGACACCACCTACCACCACCGTGTATATCGGATTTGTTTTCAGGTTAAATTTGAGGAATCCATTGGGACAATAACAAGATGATTCATCGGGAAAAAGACGATGACGACGACAATGAATAAACAATAATGATTAATCCCGAACAAATTGCGTCCGTTTGTTTTTTTTATTCGAGTAACTTTGGCCATTTATAAGAAACTTGACTCGATCCATTATGAAATGTGGTCAGTTCATTTTTTCGGTTGTGGTGATAAGAGATGATGATATAAGAGCGGAAGAAGGCATCTTCGAGACCAAAATAATAAATAAATGAACGATTGGAACGATGACGGACAAAAAACTAATTCAAATTTCGAAACGTGTCTTCGATTAAAACATCAGATATCATATACACACCATACTTTACAACCGTATATCATCGCTGTGGTTTCTAGCACAGCCAAGATTACAAAGAAAAAAAATTCTCAGAAAATAATAAATTTACAACTAATTTCTTCGATTCCTTTTATACAAAATAAACATAGGAGTAAAACACTCTTCTTTTTAATGGACTATTATAATCGATCAACAAAATTTAATCCCGGAAAAATATCGTTCGCAGCAAAAAAATGAAACAAAAATTAATTTCGGTATGAATTGTACTTGAAAACAATTTGAAATTTAGAAACGCGTTTTTAATGAAAACATCAGATATCATATTGTGCAACACATCGTGCCTCCTTTACAACCGTATATCATCGCTGTGGTTCGTCGAGCACAGCCAAAATGACAAAGAAAAAACGATAATATTGAAATTGTAAGAAAAAAGAAAAGATTTCTTTTTAACGAAGGTGTACGTTACAACAGTATATCATCCTCGCTTCGGTTCGAGCAAAGCCAAAATGACTGACGTCATAAAAAAAATTCAAATTAACATCAGTACACTTCAAAATCTTATATTCCAGCTACACGCTTTCACCCCGTGACATTCACATCGAAAGTGGAGGACCGCATTACAACCGTATATTCTCTAAATTTTCGTAACGCTTTTCGTGACATTAAAGAAAAATTCGATACGCCCTCGCGTAAGAGATTACTGTTGCGGCCTAAGGCTACTCGGGGGCCCGAAGGGCCCCCTAGCGGCCGAAGGCCGCCGGAGGGGCCGAAGGCCCCGACCCGGGGGGGCCCGAAGGGCCCCCCCACCCGGCCGAAGGCCGGTCAGGTCGCGAGCGAAGCGAGCGATCTGGTTATATACGGTTGTTATACCGTTATTATATACGGTTGTTATACCGTTATTATATACGGTTGTTATACCGTTATATTACGGTCGCGTTACTGTGACAATGCACCGACGGGCCGTGCGTTTGTGTGTATGTACGCGAAAGGTTGCGGACTCGATAACGGGCGGAATTTCGGGAAAATCCGGATTTTCGGGAGCGGGATCGGGAGACGAGGGGGTCTGTTCGTTCGAGTTCGAAAACGGGCCGGATCGGTCGTTCGGCCGTCGAGATATCGACGGCGCCGCCTTTTTTTTTCGCGAATTTTTTCCGACGTCGCTCTTCGGAGCGGGGGGTCGGAAGGGGGCTCGGCCGATCCGGGAAGAACGGTATTTTATCGTGGGTATTTTTTCGTGCTCTCAAAGTCTAAACTTAATACGACTTTTTTGCGAAAAACCGAAAATCGTCGATTTTCGCGAAACTTTCAAAAATTCCCATCTCGAAAAGTAAGCGGGATAGAAGAACGCGGTTCGCGTTTTCGAAAAGGGCGTCGGCGGCTCTTCTTTTTCGCCCTTCTACGCGATCGCGTAGCTTCCGCCCTTCCGGCCGTAAAAAATTCGCAAACGCGAAATTTTTCTATTTTTCCTTATATCTCGAAGGCGGTAGCTCGGACGACGCGACGATCTTCTAGAGGTCGTTTCCGAACGACGCGACGCGTCTTTCGCTAGAAGGTGCGGAAACCGTAGGACCTATCGTTATCGAAATGGAAAAAAATCGGGTTACGCGAATCGATTTTTCGGGGGCGCCCTTCGCTCCGAAAAAATTCCGATTCCTTTTTTCGAATAGACGATAAACGGGGCTTATTTCCTTCTCGATACGTCGCGGACGTACGATCTACCGATTTCCCGGAAAAAATTTCGAAACTAAACCGTTCCGATCGCGAACGCGTTTCCTTCCGTAATATCTCCGCTATCGCGTCGCCCGTCGAATTACCGCTTACGCGAAAATATTTGAAAAAAAAAACTACGTTTTGTCGAAAGAACGCGAGGCCCCGAGTAAAGCCGTTTACGAGAAAAACTACAAAATATCGAGAAAAATCGACAAATTTCCCTCGTGTGCCGAACCTATACGATCGCGCTCCGGAAAGTTCCGAACGAACGTCGACCGATCTAGCAGGCCCGGCATTCGAACGTCAAATCGCGACGTGCCGATCGAACGAAACGATCGATTTCTTAAGATTCGCCTCTGGACGACGACGACGACGATGGCGTTTGTATAAACATTAAACATAACCTCACATTTATTTCGGTTCTTTTCAGACGATTTGTTATTATAATTAATTACACATAATCGACACGAATAATGGAAGGAGTAAAATCTGATGATGACGAATATCGGGAAGATGATGCCGAGTTGTTAAACGGAAATTAAAAATTGACGGTTACTCGTGTGCTTACTAACTTCGAGGAGCAACAACGACCAAAGAGCAACGATGGAAAAGTCGACGTGGAAAAGAACGTTAGGCGTTTGTAAAAGTTTGTATTTTTGATAAATCTGCTCCCCCGTTTTTTCTCATCGACACCACCTACCACCACCACCGTGTATATCGGATTTGTTTTCAGGTTAAATTTGAGGAATCCATTGGGACAATAACAAGATGATTCATCGGGAAAAAGACGATGACGACGACAATGAATAAACAATAATGATTAATCCCGAACAAATTGCGTCCGTTTGTTTTTTTTATTCGAGTAACTTTGGCCATTTATAAGAAACTTGACTCGATCCATTATGAAATGTGTTCATCATTTTTTCGGTTGTGGTGATAAGAGATGATGATATAAGAGCGGAAGAAGGCATCTTCGAGACCAAAATAATAAATAAATGAACGATTGGAACGATGACGGACAAAAGTCAATTTTATTCCGAAAAACTTGAACCTTTTTTGGCAAGTCTAATTTGTTTCCATAATTCCAATAATGAATATAACAATTTTTTTCAGACAAAACAATGCTCGCCTAAAAAGTGGCTTATTGTTATAAAAGAAAAGAATAAACGTAATTTTTTCATATCAAAATGGAAAGTCTGATGAAGGATTCCATTTGGAATGTTTAAAAATATCGTTCCAAGTTAAAACGTGTATTGTTGGTTGCTTGCTTGCGAGCTAAGGAGCAGTTACTTTACTGTGTACTACAGACTCTTCGAGACCAAAATGATGAATAAATGAACGAGTGGAACGATGACGGACAAAAGTCAATTTTATTCCGAAAAACTCGAACCTTTTTTGGTAAGTCTGATTTGTTTCGATGATAATTCCAATAATGAATATAACAATTTTTTTCAGACAAAACAATGCTCGCCCACAAGGTGGCTTATCGTTATAAAACAAAAGAATAAAAGTACTGTGACTATCTACGGTTGCGTAACATTACAACCTGGATCATTTTTTTTTTCGGTTCTTCAAAAGATGTAAGGGCAAAACGGACAGCTGCAAATGAATGGTGGAATGATGTCGAGATATAAAAAAAAACCATGGAAAACTGTCATGAATTAGTCCCACAGCTTCAACGGCAACAACGAAGGGGAATAAAAACAAAAACAAAACGATGAAAGAACATTTTGAATTTTTGATCAGTCGTCCTATTTCGTCCACAATTGTTAATACGTACATCAGATTTGTAAATCGTTGCTTTTCTTTTAGTTACTTTGTTAGGTAATTTAAATTGAAACATATTTAAATAATCATATTTCAAGTAATAGGAATTTTTTGTATGATGAGCAATGCAACCAGAAGCGGAGGGCGATAGACGAAGAAAAAAAAATTATCATTGAACTTTGATTATTGCAAATGGATAAACGAACGGTCGAGGAGGAAAACCTAATTTCCAGATAGTCGGTCACATTTCCATCGAGCCACTTAGAAATTGAAACATTGAATGGAGCGACATCAACGCTAAAAATCATTTCTTCCAAAAATGCCAATGTACATAAGAATTTGTTCTATTATTAAGTTCATTGAAAATTTTGTAACATCGATATTTATAAAGTTCCATGAATCTGATCGATAAGATGATTGATTGTTAAAATAGGGAAGGAACGTTTTTATTCACCGACAACGATGGGTTTATAATAATGACATAATATCCATTCGAAATAATAAAATATATATATAGAACTGTACAATCGGTGACTAAAGTTGAAAAATAAATAAAATTATTAAAATCGTTGATAAAATACAAAATGACGTCAACAAAAAAACCATGCGATGATGGATTAAATCCATTTCTTATTTATCGAACAAAGACGAATGGAAAAAAAATCACATCGTTGTTGTTTGTTTGTTTTTTTTTTTGTTGTTGCTGTTGTTGTTATTATTATTAGTATTTTCAACGTTTGCTAATGATATGTTGGATTGCTTAAATTGGTTTAACTGTCATTCAGCGAAATGAAAAGGGAATTATATCACTTTCGTAATGTTCTTGGTGAGAGGGCGCTACTGTGCACTATTGATATTTCTAACGTCGATAATCGAATTCAACTTTTTTAACATTTTCTGTAATTATCGCAGAAATTTTCATTCCGACTCAATTTTTTATTTGCCCAATCATATTCGACGATATTCGACGAAGTAGTGAACAGCTAATTATCGTATGCTAATTTGTTACGAAATTTATCCATTGAAAATTGAGAACCAACATTCCTTGTAAGTACTTTTCTTTCGATTAACGCTATATTTTAAGCTATATCAAGATAACATTTCGGTTTTATCATTATTATTATCCTATTTATCGATCACAGCATCGAAGTTGATGTGCAATACGTATGTCATTACGAATGATGGCCGACTTACGGTAGCCACTTTTAATATTAATAAAAGTTAATAAATATTAATAATAATAACTAAGTTAACGGAAAAATTCATATCAATCAATAATGTTTATACATTTTCATTTTAAATTTTCCGGTAATCAAACGGTTTAAGAAGAAAAAAAATAATGATGAAAAAAATTACATTATTACACGAGTCTTTTAAACGATGTTCGTATAAACAAAAAATAATATTAATTATAATAATTAATCAATTCAATTGTTGTTGTTTCTTGCTTGATACGACGTCGCTGCTGTTTTTTTAATCGATTAATTCGTAACATCCAAAAACATGAAGTGAATTGCATTCCCGAAAATTATAAATGTATTTATCATTTCTAGAAAAAATGCCGCGACTGAAAAAAATGAGCGAAGTGCAAAAGAGGGCGAAAAGGAAATTACAGGCACGCGAAACGAGGGAAAAATTAAAAGAAATTAAGGAAAAGGCGCAGGCTCAGGAAGCGGCAGAGCAAAACGAAAACGAAGTGCCCGGAAACGTAACCGCCGAAACGAATGAGAAAAACGTAGAAAGATTAAGGAGAAAGCGTGCCGATCCCGATTTCAAGAAAGCGGAAAACGAGCGAAACAGAAAACGTATAAAAATTATACGCGAAAAGAACGAAGAGTACGCTTCCACCGAAAAAACAAAAAATCGGGAAAGAATGGAAGACCTGCGTACGACGAGCGCGACATATTCCATCGACGAAAAAAAGAAGTCGAAGGAACGAATGAAAATTCGAAGAAGTAACGACGGCGAGTATGCGTTCGTTGAGAAGGAAAAAACCAGGCGACGTATGAAGGAAACGCGCCAAAAAAACGAAACCTTCAGAAAAATGGAAAACGAAGAAAGAAAAAAAAGGAAACGCGTAAAGAAGACGAAGAATGATGTGAACGAATGCATCGTTTGTGAAGAAAAAAGAACCAAGAAAACGCCAGTCAGCATTTGTCCTTTCGGAGAAAAGTTCGTCAAGCTGTGCAAAGAAGGACCGACCGAGGTCTGCGGCTGTTGCGACAGATTATGGTTTCCCAGACAATGTCGCAGCATTCGAAAGGACAAAATCGTCGTCAAATTCGGCGAGCTATTTTGGACGAACGTTTTCGGAAAAGATGCCAAGGACGAGGAGAAAGTGTGTTTGTCGTGCAGAAACAATATAGGGTAAAATACGGATAGTTGCCTCGGACGGATACATGCCTCAGTTTCAAATGCTCTATGTTAGACGTATTGACAGTGTTTTTTTTTTTTTTTAATTTAAAGCGCGCTCCGCGCAGGCCTCAGTGCCGCATAAGCCGTTGAAGTAGGCCCACGTGTTTTGTCCGTGTGAGAAAACATCTTGCGCGGCGATACTTTGACGAGCGCCAGAATTATATTGGTAAGTAATCTCTGTTAAATATTTTTATAACTGATTGCGATTTCAGTCCAAAATATATTTCTTTCAGTGCATTAGAGTTTAAATTGCAGTGTTTATTAGGTTTTATTGTTAAATATGTTTTATTTATTCAGTATATATATATTCTTTTGAAAGAGAGCATACAAATTTACAAAATAGAGGTAAAAAAAAATATAAACATTTTTTGTGTGTAAAGATGGCTACAGGATACAGATCGCGTTAGATGAAAAAATCAATCTGTCTCCCGTTCCATCATATGTGTAAGCTCAGGAAAATGTGAAAACGGGGTACCATACAGTTTTTCGTATGATACACGAGTACAGGGATAAAAACCTGAGGAAAAATACCCTGTCTCCCCGCAAGTGTGTGTGTATGTGTGTGTGTGTGTGTGTGTGTGTAGTGTTGTAATTGAATTTAAATCTAAAACAAGAACAAAAATTGAGAAATTAGAATCTTTCCTCCTCCATCTTGTTGAGTTTACTTGTATTCTTCTATAATTCCCTCTTCTATTCCGAAAATTAAATTGATATCTGGATTATCTGAAAAATAAAAAATATCCGAGAAGTTAAATGTTTAAAAAAGATAAAACGGAAAATATAAAAGAAATCCGCGAGAGTTATATTGTTTTGAAACTGATAATCCACTTCAAAAACTCAGAAGAGACTGAATGAATATTCTCAAAACCATCACGAAATTTATAAATTGAGCACCGATTAACTAGATGATCTATAGTTTCCTCTTCTTCTCCACACTCACACATTGGACTTTCAACAGCGCCCCATTTATACATCATGCTATTACAACAACCATGACCAGTCCTAAGACGATTCAAGGTGCACCAAATTTTTCTAGATAAATTAAACCCTGGGGGTTCTTTAGAAGGGTCAAGAATCAAGTACTTATTGAATACATTTACCGAATTCCATTCGGATTGCCAAATATCCTGTGCATTCTCATCAGAATAAAGAAATTCATTTGCCCATATGGGCTTACGTGATTTCAACCTCTTGCCTCTTGTATCAGGAATATAACTCATGATGTTAAACATATCTGGGGACGAATGATATTTATTCCAAGATTTCATCACCGCTACTTTTCTTCGAATTTGAGGTGGAACTATATGAGAAAGAACTGGTAACCAACATAATGGGGTAGAACTAATTGTTCCACTTATAATTCTCATGGAAAGATTGAGTTGTACATCAATTTTATGAACATGGGCACTGTTGAACCAGACTGGGCTGCAATATTCAGCAGCAGAATAAACTAAGGCTAAAGCAGAGGTACGAAGAGTATTTGCATCAGCTCCCCATGAAGATCCAGCTAACTTTTGGAGAATATTGTTTCTTGTTTTCAATTTTGATCCTAGATTCTCTAAGTGATATTTGAACGTTAAAGTGGAATCTAGTTTAACACCGAGATATTTAGGTGTGAAATTATGTACTAGAAGAGTATCATTCAACGATACTCTTAATGATCTATATTTTTGATTATTGTTCAAATGAAAACAAGAAACTTCTGTTTTAGAAGAGTTAGGACGTAAACACCATTCTAGGAAATAATCACTCAATATTTTTAAATCTTCATTCAGAAAGAATTCAAGATTTTCGAACTCTTTATCTTGAACCGCTAGAGCAATGTCATCAGCATAAATGAATTTTTCGGATTTTGTAGGAGGAATATCACTCAAATAAAGATTGAAAAGGAGAGGGGATAAGACTGACCCTTGTGGAATACCATTGTTCAGAATTCGAAATCTGCTACTCTTTTCATCAATGAAAACTTGAATTTTCCTGTCGCTCAACATACTCTCTATCAAACGAACCATTTTTCCACATTGTAAGTGATTATAAAGTTTATAAATTAACCCATCTTTCCAGACCGTATCATACGCCGAAGAAAGGTCAACAAATGAAGTTCCAGTTTTCAACTTATTATTGAAACCTGATTCAATAAAAGTAGTAAGACTGAGAACCTGATCTGAACAATTTCTGTTTTTCTGAAACCTCCTGACAGTTCTGTAAAATCCCTTCGATATTTGGTTCTATTCTCAGAAAGATCAAACGTTCCAAAATTTTAAATGGAACACTGAGCAAACTTATTGGACGATAATTTTTTGCAATAGAAGGATCTTTACCTGATTTGAGGATTGAAATTATTTTCACTTTTCTAAATTCAACTGGTAATTGTCCAGAGCTGAGGATATTATTATAAAATAACAACAACCAATTCAATGTTTTGGGTCCTAAATGTTTCATGAACTCGGGATATATCCCGTCAAAACCGGCTGCTTTTCTAGATTTCGTATAATTGATCGCCGAAAGTAATTCATTCATATTGAAAGGGCAAGATAAAGTCTCTGAAAAGGGTGTGGAAATTCTCAATTTATTCAGTAAATAAAAAGGGCAAGTATCCGTATCAAATCGGATAGTTGCCCTACTGTCTTTTGCGGATTGTTGCCCTGCGGCAACTATCCGTAGCTATACATTTTTACCCGATTTTTACTATAGTTTATTTTACATAAAATAAATACTCAACAGCGCAATGCCTCGCAAGTATAAACGAAAGCCAGGCGTGGTGCCGCGCCACATCAACTGGACAGAAGATAGTTTAACACTTGCGTTCGAAGAACTAAATAAAAAACAAAAAAGTATCAACGAAATATCCCGATTGTATGGCATATCCTCTCGAACCTTAAGAAGACGGTATGAAAAAAGAAACCATCTGCTAGTAACCCAAGGTATGTCAAGGATTCAAAATTGTATATTTAGCTTATAAATATAATAATAATATTATGTATTATATATTATATAATCTATTTATATACTTATCTACTTATCTAATTGTATTTTAACATTTCTAGGAAAATACCCTGCCCTTGGCTTTGAAAATGAAAAAAGACTAGTTTCCCATATATTGAAGCTCGGAGAGGCAGGATTTCCTCCTGAAAGAATTTTAATTCGCCAATTAGCCTATCAGTTTGCCGAAAAACTAGGATTGAAGCACAATTTTAATAATGAAACCAAAATGGCTGGACCGCAATGGTTGAAAAGCTTCCTTGAAAGAAATCCCGAAATAGTTGTGAGGCAAGCTGAGGGCTTATCAATTCAAAGAGCGAAGGGTCTAAGCAGGGCCGAAGTAGCCAAATTTTTGATCTGCTCATAACCGTCTTAACTGATAATGATTTGCTAGATAAGCCGGAGTGAATTTTCAATATGGATGAAAGCGGTGTCAACTCAACAATAAACCTGGCAAGGGATTGGCCAAGAAAGGTACTAGAACAGTGAAATCACTTACTTCCGGTGAAAAGGCGAAACAATTACCGTTGTTGCTTGTTGCAACGCTATCGGCAATTTTCTCCCACCTGTTCTGATTATCAAGGGGTAAATAAAAACCCGAATTCGAAGAAGGACTTCCTCCTGGTTCAAAAGTTTATATGCAAAGAAATCAGCATATATTTCCTCAGAACTTTTTACAAGTGGCTGACCGAACATTTTATTCCCCGCAAGCCTCCAGGAAAGGTATTACTAATTTTAGATGGTCATTCATCTCATTCCAGTGCTGTCAATATGCTAGAAACTTCTCGTGACAATGATGTGATACTGCTTTGTTTACCTAGTCATACTACTTCTGCTTTGCAACCATTAGACGTATCTGTATTCGGACCATTTAAAAATACTATTATGCGGAGACAAACAATTTTATTCGTACCAATCCACAAAAAAAACTGAACCGGTACAATGCTGGTCAACTGATGGCAAGGGCGTGGATTCGAGCAACGATACCTGCCAATGCAATAAATGGTTTTCGCCACAGCGGAATTTATCCAGTCAATCCAAATGCTCTGTCTGATGCTGAATTTGCTATATCAGATATTGCATTGGGGGAGCTTACGCAGGAACAAGAGCCTGAAACTATCATAAATGAAGCTGAGCAGAACAGTGTGAACCAGAGTTGCACGCCACCAAGGCCATCGTCAAGTCTTTTGGCTCTTTCTCATGATTGTTTAGCCCTAGGAGATGGTGAGATTGAAAATTACATTTTAGATAATACTGAAGTATCATTGCCATCGCTGATATCTTTAAATGAGTCACAGAACAAAGATCAACAAAAGAAACACCATCGAAATTTTTACATCAATCATCTCCTATACCAAAAATTCCGCTGAGTATGTCTAAAAGGGCTAAACAATCAGCAGAAATTTTAAACTCGAATGATAAAATAATCGAGAAGAAAAATAAAACTGAGAAAGTAAAGAAAACAACTGTAATGAAACAAACGAAAGAAACAATAAACAAACCAGTTGGTAGCAAAGAAAAGATTACGAAGAAAAAAGGGCGTCTACAAAAACAATAAAAATCAAAACAATATAGAGATATTACTAGCAGTGAATCAGAATCAGATAGCACAGATTTTATTGAACTGACTAAAGGAAGGAATGTGGTGGCTCTAAGGAGTCAAAGAAAAACTCGTATCTACAGTTCTAACAGTGACAATGAAGAAAATGTTATAAGTTCAAAAATATCTAAAGGAAAAGCGTTAAATTATGCTTGACCCGTAAAAATAATTGGTGGAGCGTTACTAAAGGGATGACGATAATAATGGGATGCGAAAACGATGACGGAGGAGAAAGAAGATAGAAGAAACTGGCATTACGCTGATCATAATAACTAAGATAAAAGGTGAACGATGTACTGAGTATTCATTTATTGTAAGAAAGAAACATGGAATTGTCTAAGTATGCGTGGTAAAAATTGCGCATTTAAAACATAGAAATCAGTTCGAAACACTAAAAATATCAGATCAGAGCAAGTGCCTGACAAGGCAAAAGGTGTCAAATGTTTTCAATGTGGTCAGTTCGGTCTGATAGCGACAAGTGTTCGAAGTGATTTTCTACACATAAGCAAGAATGAACATTTAAGCAGCATACTTGTACAAGTAAAAAGGTCAACATCGATGTTAATGAAATAGACGATGCTCAATACGAAAAAATATGAAAATACCAAGAAAGAAGTTTCAGTTCATGATTATTGTGTAGAATGTTTTGAAAATTATAATTTAACTAAATCGAAATCAGATTGGATGCAGACACAGGTTATTAAGAATTGTCGCCAAAGAGGTATTTCGGGATCAATAAAACGAATGTCTGCACCAAAGCCCAAAGAATGGTATAAACATCTAGGTACAGTCTGAAAATTCTTGAATGCTATAAACAACAACGTGGAATAGGAATGTCACTCATTCACCTCTTCTCTTGGAACTCATCTTCGCTTCCAGGAGAACCCTGAATACGAGCAAACATTGAGAATCAATGGATCGAAATGTTCAACGAACAACGCGATCAGCTAAGATCTGAAGCTAAGAGTAACATTCAAAAATACAGAGAAGAAAATCGATTTACATTTCAATAAAAATGCAAACAAGCAAATAAAATATGCGGAAGGTAACTTAGTCATCGCCATCAGAAGTACCAGAGATGTGTCATGAATGTGGTTGCATGAAACTTGTTCATGAACACTCAAAAACCATTGCAAGAGATGTGGCAAATTGAAAAGCAATTTACAAAGTCTGCAAGTATTGATTACCTTTTGTATAAAGAATGCCAATGACGATATTTTAATTAGTAGTAACAGAAAATGCAGACACAGGTTATTAAGAATATTTTGAACTCATCTTCGCTTCCAGGAGAACCCTGAATACGAGCAAACATTGAGAATCAATGGATCGAAATGTTCAACGAACAAATCAGCTAAGATTGCTAAGAATACAGAGAAGAAAATCGATTTACATTTCAATAAAAATGCAAACAAGCTTATGGCACCTTCAAAGTTTGGTGATAATCAATGCTAATGCAGCAAAGTTGATTACCATATTTTTAATATTTAAGATAAATACTAATATTTAATTAAAAAATTACATGTTCACTAACCTACAATTTAAAACCATAGTATTTTTGTGTTGATTAGGTAATAATTTAACTTCTCTTAGTACTTGGTACATAATGAAGGGTCTCAATAAGTTATGAAGACTGAATCCTTACTTAATAGAGGCTAATGCCAAAGTTAATTCTAATTTTGTTTATAGTTCTATCTTCAAAAGAAATAATAACATTATATTTTTAGTTTGGACACTTATTTACTATTTTGGAGTCTATTATTCTTATAATTTTGTAATTATAATTTAACTTTAATTCATACTTTATAAAACATTGTATTTAATAATAAAAATTGATTATTTAAATTAATATAAGTTCATTTTTATTAGAAAAAAAAACAGACGGGCATCTATCCTCACATTGGGCAAGTATCCCCCCCAACTATTTTTAACGTTAGGCTAGTATCCGCTACAGTAGGCAACTATCTTCTTTTTTAGAGGTCATAATAATCTGGATTTACTTAAAATGTATAATATTTATATTTTCTTTATACATAGGGTATGTTAGAAGATTAATGAACTATGTTTGAGAATACACTTTAAATAAAAAATGTACTGGTACACATTTTTTAAAGGAGCTTTTTAAAAAGTGTGGCAACTATCCGTATTTTACCCTAACGAAAGGCGACGTTCCCAAATTCTGCAAAGCAAACTACGACATCATTTTTCCAATTCCGAAAACGTTACAACAATTGACCGTTCTCGAAGAAAGATTGGTTAGTCCCAGGTTACCGTTTATGCAGATAAGATGCTTGGGTTACGAAAAACAATGCAGCATCAAAGGACAATAGTCCGGGAGGCAGCGGCTTTTTTAACAAGTTATTTTATGCAGGCTGATTTTTATATATAAAACAAAGTTCATGAAGCTTATCACGAAATCGATCGTCAGCTGGTCCAGTTGCGGTGGATGCAAAAGTGGGAAGCTGCGGAATACGTTAAAAAAAAAAGAACAGAAAAATATTTTCTACCACATGAAATTTTTTTCATGTGTTGTTGACATTGATTAAAATTTAAAAAAAGTAGTCAGCTGCACGAATGAGGGGAGATTATACGTCAGCTGAGCGTGCGAACTTGAAAAAAAAATTAACAAATAAAATTATCTTATGTCGACTGAAATTTTTTTATATCATTTTAGACATATATAGGAATGTAATATTGATAATCAGCTGCATATATAGTGGGGGAAAACCCGTCAGCTAGAGCAAAAATGTACCATGGAGCGCATGGATCTCTACGACTCTCGGAATATTCAATGCTCCGACTGACGCATTTTCCCCCAACGGGCAATCAGCTGACCAATGTTTTCGACTTTCTGCATATAGAGACTATAATACTTATAAATTTTATACGGTTTTTTGACAATTAATCCATTATTCATGGAATAGTGTGGTGTGTGGAAAGTGAAGCGGTAACATCATTAATATAATTATTTTGTTATGAATAATCGTTGTTAATGTAAAAATGAAGTTCATAATTAAATTCGATGTTTATGTAATAATAATTAAAATTTAATATTAAGTAGATCATTGGATAAATAATATATTATTTAAGAAACGAATGCATTACTGTAATAATATGTTTATTAAACATTCTGATAATTATATTAATAAACCGATTATGAAAATCTTGAAAGATCAAATTGTTTAGATAACGGGACTTCTGATACGATAGATGAATTTTAATGTATAGTTCACTAAAATTTTACGCAAATTGTCAAGAATCGGTCTGCAAATTTAATCCTTGACGCGCAACATGTTGCATACTATCGCACTAATTTCGATTCACGAGCACGTATCGTCGAACGATATTGCGAGTTGACAAGAAACACGAACATTGATCATTGCACGTAATCGGGTCATAAAGTAAAATCACTAACTATGTGGTCAAAGAACAACGAATCGTATGATTCAAAATCTCGGAAACGTTAAATTGATTAAATGTACCGATGAAATTTCGATATACTAAATTACATGAAGCAATATCGGTCCGCTTCAAGGAATATCGTGTACCTATCGAATTTCATTTGCATTAATCGTGAAATATTAATTATACAATAGATTGACATTCAGAAGAATTGTTTGAAGAATAATCGATTCGAATCTCGGAAATAACATCGAATCGTCGATGCGTATATGCAACGATTGATCATAGAATCGATATCAGTGCGCGTGATCGGGAAGATAGTCCCGTATAGAAATTGACAAGTCTTCGAATACTTGTTCCGATACAATTCTAATTATAAAAAATACATAACATGGAAAGTAATAGAAATTGTAAATTAATAAATAGATATAAAACTATAACGTAGATAACTATCAATGAATTGTTATATAAATAACTTTCAAAAACGAAAGATAAGGAAGGCATTAATCTCTCGATCGTAGCCGCGATCTACATAGGCCAAACGAAAAAAATAAAAACATCACTAATCAGAGAAAGACCAACGAGACAGTAAGTGTAATAATGAAAAATAAATAAATAGAAATAATAACGATATAATATTAATAAATATGAATAAATTGGAAAAAGACAGAAAAATTAAGACATTAATCGATCAAAATGTATAACGACTAATGATCAATGAAAAAAAAAAAATAAATACATGATCTCTAGTAATACTGATAAATTTAAATAAATTGAATAAGTTGTCGAGAGAATGGCTTGTCAGTCCGTTTAACTCCCATTGAACCACTTTGCAAATTCAAATATAATCCTGGATGACTTTCTTCTACTTTCATTAATTTGTGATGATATATAACCGCATAACGTGCATAATTTGGTTGATTCAATGTGAAGAAGAGATTAGTAATTTTCGGTAAAATATATTTGAAAAGCTCAATGCTCCCGGTGCGTATACTGCGACATAACATGAAGTAATGACTAATCAAATTCATGTATATCATGTAAAATTGTGGCGTCTTTCCATGTTCACCAATCAAAGTCTGTTGTTTATATTCTTCATATTTTTCGAAGAGGCTTATCAATTCTGCATGCGCAATTGTCGGAGTGGTCGACTTTTCTTTACTAAATTGTAATAAATAGTCATTGATATTATGAGGTATCTCAATGTTACATTGCTCAATGAAACTTTCAAAATGTAAATTCTCCAGAGCTAAATATAGAAGAGGATGTAGACGCTTGCATCTGTTGTAGTGTTTGCCACTAATAAAACAATTTACTGACCCACTCGCCAATATCTCCGCATTTTCCATGATATTTGTCAGCCCACAATTATCAATAAATTTTCCAACTGCTTTAAAATATGCCATCATAATGTGAAAGGATCCAATGTGGATGAATAAATTGTTGTATTTTGGTTTTTCTGTACTTTGCAATTGAAGAGCAACTTTCGCAATGGCTAAATCGTAAGTGACCTCCATATAATCCTCATTACATTCATCAGCTATTTGTTGAGCCTGTCTCATGGTTTCTAGGATAACAGATAAATTTGTTGGAGATGCATTAATCGTCGTGAGGTACGATACTTTCTGTTTAACGCTATTATCTTCATAAATCATACTATTATATCCAACCCAAGCAGGTATATTGGACAGTTTTAAAAAGTGAGACACAGCCCAAGCAAGATCTATGAATTGAAGTTGTTTAATATCAACGTCAAATGAATAAAGTGGATGGTCGACGGACGTCAAAATTTCACGAATCCTTGGTCTTTTATTGTACGATTGCAATTCAAATGTTATCTCATCAAAAGTTCGACGTCTTCTCTTTACACTTGTTTGAGGTTCATCTTCATTCTCTGCTATAGGTCTTGGGAGAATTGGTGGGAGATCGACAATATTTTGAAACATTATACCCACAGTGTCATGCAATGTATCTTTTCCTGTTGCAGTATCTACGAAGCGATCGAAATTATTAAATGCCAGGCCCGTGTACAAATTTCTCGATGGGATAATATCGTCTGGACAAAGCATCGACCGACGAGTAGCGGAGAATGTTGCTTCTGTTTCCAATTCCTCCAAAACAGTGTAGCTGCAACAGTGCCCGTATTTATTCAGAATACTGACAATTTTTTACTATTTGTTAAACTTTTAATAGCTAGCCCGAGATTGATGTGTTTCGACGTTTTGATATTTCCGTTGGTGACAGCATATATTACATCTTCGGAAAATGATCTAGCGGTTCTCGCAACATTTTTACTAAGTTGTGCAGGATACTTAGAGGAAATTAGTTTACTGTAAAATTTTATTAATTGTTCTGGGACGTCGCATTCTCCTTTTATCAGCGAATCAATCGTTAAATCCTCAGGCAATTTAGTGTGCTTTATGTTACGAATACTTTTTCGCAATATTAACACGGCCCGGTCCAAAATATCATCTTCCTGTAGAGCACTATAATCGGTTTTAATGAGCACTCCGGTATAAGGTTTGACAATTTTTTTCCCGTTCATCGTGACTACGTTAATTTCTTTTGTAAATGCCTTCAATAATCTGCTTTCGAAATTATATGGCCCTTCCTGTGTTGATTTACTGGGATCGTGTATAGCGACGGATTCAGCAAAAGGGTTTGTAAAAATCCAAAAATACGAATTTTCTTTTTACAATATTTTCAGAAATAAAACTGCACACTTCTTCCAAGGCTAATTTATGAATCTTTCGAATTTGATGCCATTCGGTCTGTTCAGCGTTAGAGGATTTTTGTACTTGCATTACATGTTTGAAATTTAGATTACAAATTTTATGATAAAGGATCGGCTCATTTCTATCGCTCAACTTTGAAATTCTATTGACGAGCTGCTCGTCACCTATATCATTGGCAATTGAAACCAAATTGTTCATCGCGTCCGTGGTTATACATGTCTGTAGTGGTTGTTCGCGACCATGGAATTTTTTTCTCTTTTTTTGGCAAAAATACATAACTCACTAGGCTTCTCAGCAGAATCTGGATTATGTTGAGTTGCTGCTGGATCAAGGTTATCTGCTTGACATTGAGAAACAGCTGCAGCATCGGCACACTGCTCACTTGGTCCACTTTGGTCCGCCTCGTCAGTTACACTAAACGCAATATAATTTTTATTATTAATGAACATAATTAATTATATTATCTATTCAGCTGGAACTACCTACACACTATATCTATAATAAAATGTATTTCTATTTGTAGAAATATTTTTATTTTTTTGTTATCCTAAGCCATTTATTGAAAATATTATTTTCAATATTACGTATATTAAAGAGCAAAGAACGCATAGATTCGAAATATTGAACAAATGAGGATGTCGTTTTTTTTCTCATGAGTAAAATAGAAAATAAGTGACGATATTATGAAATCGTTAATTTTTTACCCTATTCTATAGCGTTAATGCGTTTTTTTGAAACAATTTTCAGTCAACATCCCTATTATGCAGATAGTAATTAGTTATTAATTAGTTAGACAAATAATATAAAGTTATTACTTACTTTGCTATTGTAGAATTAATTGTAGATTCCGCACGTTTTCGATATTTTGGAGGTAACGCAGTAAACGCTCGGTAGCATGTAGAATGATATTGCTGATAATCATTCAACACAGACGGCACTTTTGCATCACACATTGCCAAATTATTATTTTGACGTATTTCTAATATGTTCTTACACTTCTGCATTGTATCAGCAGTGAACATAATAAGTTTTGCCGTGTTTTTATAACAAAATACACAAAATGGGTTTATTGACGTCATGTTCTTTTCGAATAATAACACACGTCCACCTAGTAAAATTTTTCACTTAAACTGATGGAAAATGACGTACAAAGCCGAAACGCAGCTGTCCCTTCAGGGCAATGGAGCGCAGGAATTTATAAATATTATTGTGTTGTTATGTAAACAATTTTTGCTCTAGCTGACGGTTTTTCCCCCACTATATATGCAGCTGATTATTAATATTACATTCCTATATATGTCTAAAATGATATAAAAAAATTTCAGTCGGCATA
The DNA here is from genome assembly GCA_020654155.1 of Novius pumilus. Taxonomy (NCBI): domain Eukaryota; kingdom Metazoa; phylum Arthropoda; class Insecta; order Coleoptera; family Coccinellidae; genus Novius; species Novius pumilus. Next base: position 239,978 of record JAIFOV010000018.1, read on the forward strand.
CAATAATTTTATTTGTTAATTTTTTTTTCAAGTTTGCACGCTCAGCTGACGTATAATCCCCCCTCGGCCGTGCAGCTGACTATTTTTTTTGAGTTTTAATCAATATCAAAAACACATGAAAAAAATCTCATGTGGCAGAAAATATATTTCTGTTCTTTTTTTTTTAACGTACTCTATGGGGTCCTATAGCAAGCGCCCCTGCAGGTGCGTCAGCTGACCTTCACTTTCGTTATTAGAAGCACCTTTTTTACTAATATTGTAAAGTAACGATCGGCATAAAAACACTCATAAAAATAGCCACTGCCTCCCGGACTACAAGTAAGTATGCAAAGAAAATATATCGTACGTTTATTTATTGTTCGTTTCGTCGTCCCGTAGGTCGTGAACGTTCCCATCTCATTCGACACGACTGTCAAAAAAATGCCGAGAAACGCAAACGATACCGGGACGATACAATTGAAACTGAAACGTAAAAAAAGTTTCAATCAGGACTATCTATGCGAGACGGTCCGTCCGAGACTGGTGATCGAAGCGGCGGAGTATTTGGTGCGCCAGCCGCTCTATCGCGAACTGAACGTCACCATCGATTCCGAATGGAAAGAAACGACCGGCCGCCTCGTCGAGGATGCCGTCGTCGAAAAGGGTCATGATGATGATGATGATGATGATGATGGTGATACGGGCGTAAAAGACGATTTGGCGAATTTGGCGGACGAACTCAAGTCCTTGATGAACGAATTCGAAAGGGACGACGATTTCGACCAGATCAATCCTGGCGGCGTGGAAACTCTCCTCGACAATGCCGACATGGAAAACATCGTGCTAGCGCCCGGCGAAAACCGGAAGCCGATCCATTCGGCGAAAAATCGCTACGCGGAAGAACTGAGTTTTCGGAAATTATTTGGCGGTCACAAGAAAAATATTAAAATTCACATTTCTTACAGTGACATCGCCAAAATCCAAGCGGCGCACAAGGATCGCAGATTCGCCAGAACGGATTTCCTTTTGTACATGTACAAAAAGGGGGTTTTGTTCTTTTTGACGAGCAACATCTCGATCGCTCTGAGACAAAGGGTCGACTCGGGAAAAGGCTACACCGCGGCCGACGTCAGATCGTCCGCCCAAATCGATCGATTGATACAGCGCGACCACACCTACAATTTCATGAAGAACATCACGGCGTCTCCGTCGCATTGGCAGAAGGAGAAGAGGAAAGTTATGTCGATGATTCGACAATTCAACATTCCCACGCTGTTCCTCACGTTGACCGCCGCCGAAACGAAATGGTCGGAACTGTTGGTAATACTGAGCAAATTGATCGATAAAAGAGATATCGACGAAAATGAGGCGGAAAATTTGCCTCACGCCGAAAAAAGTCGATTGATCAGAAGCGATCCGATCACCTGCGCTCGATATTTCGATAATCGATTTAAATTGTTAATTTCGGAATTGAAAAAAAATGACGGATTGTTCGCCGAACATCCGATCGTTCATTTCTATTACAGAGTCGAGTTCCAGCATCGAGGTTCGCCCCACATACACTCGATGCTCTGGCTGAAAGACGCTCCCATTTGCGATTTCGCGAATTTGGCGAAAGTGAGGGAATGCGAAAGATTCGTCTCCAAGTACATCACGTGCGACGGATCGTTGCCCGCCGTTCAGGATCTGATACCCTACCAAACTCACCGTCACACCAAAAGTTGCAAGAGGGAATTTAAAAACGTGGTATCGTGTCGTTTCGGTTTTCCATTTTTGCCATCGAATTCCGTTCGAATCGTAGCGCCATTGGAAGAACGGAACAAAACGAAAAAAGAAGAATTTCAAAAGAGATTCGTATTGATTAAAAAAATTTTAGGTGAGGTGTACAAAAGCGAAAATCCGGACATAACTTTCGACGAATTCCTACGGAAAGTTCGAATGACCGAAGAGGAATACCTGGTGGTAATGAGAAAGTCGATCGTTAAGCCGACGGTTCGTTTGCGAAGAAACGTTAAGGACTGCTTCGTCAATCCTTTCAACGAAAAAATATTGGCAAGTATGCGGTCTAATATGGATTTGCAATTTATTTTAGATGCGCGAGCTTGCTGCATGTACATCGTTAATTACATTAACAAAGCGACGAGAGGCGTATCGCAAATGATGAAAACGGCGATGGCCGAAATCAAGAACGGCAACATGGACATCAAACGACAACTTCAAACTTTAGGTAACGTTTTCATAAACGCGAGCGAAGTGAGCGCCTAAGAAGCCGCTTACAGCGTTTTGAAGTTGTCGATGTCGGAAACGAGTACCGGTGAAGTATTCAACAGCACATTGCCGCCCGAAAATCGGGTCAGAGTGTTGAAAACTAAACTCGCATTGGATAATTTGCAGGACGACGACGGCCGCATCTTCAGAGATGGCCTAATCGAACATTACGTCGTCAGACCGGACGTTCTCGACGATCTTTGGCGGAATTCGCCGCTTTCTACACTTTTCAAAAAACGAAAGGAGTAGCGAGCGACGCCGACGCCGACGCCGACGACGCGTCCGTGTCGACGAACGTTAACAGCAAAAAAAACAACAATAATCGATTACCGTTGAAAGACGGTAGCGGAACGATCGTGCGTAAGAGACATGCCAACATAATAACGTTCTTCAGGTACGGTCTACAAACCGATCCTACTAATTTTTATCGTCATCAGCTCATGCTCTTCACGAACTGGCGAGACGAACGTTCGGAATTGATCGATGTCGACCAGGAAATCGAATATGCCAAAAAATTCGAACAACTCAAGGCGAACGCGCAAAAGTTCGATGCGATCGACAGCATCGTCTTGACGATGCGCTTCGGCAGGCCGAGAAAAATTTCGAAGCGATAATCGTCGACGCCGAAGAAGATGGCGGCGACGGCGAACTAGACGTCGAATACGGTCCGTACGGTTTGGACGATCCAAAAATCGACATTTTGGACGACGACTGCGACGACGACGTCAATGACCGACCGAAAATACCCACCGACGGTGGTGGTAATAACGATAATAAAAATTCAGTTTTTCCTACTCCGTTTCAGATCGACGAGGCCGACTACGAAAGGCTGATCGAAACCCTAAACGACAGACAGTACGAATATCTGACGCACGTACTGGGCAACGTCATGGAAAAACGACCTTTCTACGAGATCGTGTCTGGCGGTGCGGGAGTCTGTAAAAGCAGACTGATTTCCGCCATATACCAAAGCGTATTGAGGATTTTCAATAGCCGACCGGGTAACGATCCTAATACGATTAAAATTTTGTTGACAGCTCCGACCGGGAAAGCCAGTTTCAATATTAACGGGGCCACGTTACACTCTGTTTTCTGCTTACCGATCAATCAGTGCGGCAGTCAATTGGTACCGCTCAGTCCGGATACCGTGAATATATCTACACCAAAATGATGGAGGTGAAACTGATAATCGTCGACGAATTCTCGATGGTGGGTGCTAAAATGTTCGCTCACATCGACGCCAGACTGAAACAAATCTTTAAAAGTAAAGTAGATTTCGGAGGTATACCCCTAATACTGGTAGGTGATTTGAGACAATTGCAACCGGTGGGCGATAGATGGATATTTTTGCCGGACAGTAACAACGCGTACGGTAACATATGCGGTCGTTACTTGTGGGAAAAATTTTCATATTTCGAACTGACCGAAATTATGCGTCAGAAAAATGATAAAAAATTTGCCGTAGCTTTGAACCGCATGGCCGTAGGTCGAATGACGGACTCCGACGTTGAGCTCTTCAAAACGAGATGTACGACGACGTCCGACGAGATCTTGCCGATCGGCACGATTCATCTGTTTAGAAGCAACAACGAAGTCGACGAATTCAATGAACAAAAATTGAAACAATTCCGTAGCGATCGTGCGGAATCGTTGTCGGTCGACAGGGTAAAGGGATCGTGTAACGAAAGAACGAAAAATCTTTTGTTGAAACAGGCAAAATCTCTTAAAAAAACGGACACGTTCGGCATGATGTTACGCGTCGTGTTACAGGTCGACGTGCGATACATGGTGTCTGTGAATTTGAACGTCGCAGACGGTTTGGTGAACGGCGCCAACGGTATCTTGCGCAAAATCTATAGATCGCGAAAGAACAACGACGCCGCCGCCGCCGCCGCCGACGACGACGACGACGACGGCAACAAAAACTGTCAAATCGATCGCGTATGGATCGAATTCGACGAAGAGAGGGTCGGCAAAAGTACGAGAAACAGATTTCGCGTTTACATGCAAATCAACGGCATCGACCCGAAATGGACGCCCATCGGAAAATCCGTTCGGTCGATCCAAGTGCAAAAAGAAACTAACGTAACGGTCGAAAGGAGACAATTCCCTTTAATGATCGCCGAAGGTATAACCATCCACAAATCTCAAGGTTCCACGTACGGCCAAGTAGCCGTTCATCCGAAAAAAGGTATGCCACGCAGCGCGCTGTACGTCGCGTGCAGCAGAGCCACTTCTTTGGACGGCATGTACTTGATCGGTTCGTTCTATCCGCCCTATCCGCCCAATCCGCCGAGTAAGTTTGACAAGAGCGAGAACGAAATCGCAAATTTGAAAACGAATCGAATGCTCGTAACGAAATTTCGAAAAGAAATTTTGGACGCTTCAGGTAAAATCACCGTCGCCTATCAAAATGTTCAAAGTTTCGCCAAACACCGTCGATTCGTCGAAAACAATCCTATATTCCTTAATTCCGATGTGATGGTGTTTGTGGAAACTTGGACGAACGTTTCGGACGACGTTAATATAAACGGTTACGTTTGTTTCAGTAAAATCTGTCTACCGTTCGGGCACAAGCCGTTCGGTATTTTGTGTTACAGAAAAAACGACGTTCCGGTCAGAGTAATCCGGGAAACGCAAGTACCCCTAGACTCATTCAAAACCCTTCAGATGGTCATGTTCGAATTGACGTCCACGCCTACGCAATTCGTTATCGTCGCTTTGTACGTACCGCCGAAATCGTGCGTAAAACAAGTGAACCATCTCCTGGACAGAACGTTGCGAGAACTCGACGACGATCGGCGGGAATGTTTGATTATCGGCGATTTCAATTTGGACATTTCACCCACGGCGGTCGTCGGCAATTCGGTTCATAAAAATTTATTGTCGAAAGGGTACCGATCGACTTTGAACGTCAAACGTCAATTCACGACGAAAAGTTTCACTAATATCGATTGGTGTTTCAGCAATAATGGAAAAATAACCAGTTTCCCATTCGACACGATCTACAGCCATCATCGTGGCATCGCGGTGAACGTTTACGAATCGAACGTCGTACCGAAAAAGAAAACGACGTTGAGGATAGCGTCGCCGTCGTCTTCACCGACACCGCCAAACGAGCAATCGAGCGTTATCGATCCAATGACTGTTGTTGTTGACGATGATCATTATGATGATGATGATGATCGAAATGACGACTATCACATCCATACAGGTTTGGTGAATACCGATAATGTATCGTGTTACGCTAATGCTGGGGCCACACTAACGTGTAATGCCAATAATTCACGCATAAGCGAGCAATAAACGTAAGTGTGGCCACGATTCTTAACACGTTAATATGTTAATGTCATTGACAACGGCAGTATACCTAACGTTGATCAGATTCACGTATATTATTTTTTTTATTTGCTATCGGAAGGGATGAAAATTGTCGAAAATTTCAAGACACATAACGTGTTCTGAAAAACGCGTTAAGTATCGCGTTAATAATCGCGTTAGTGACGTTAGACGTTACACGTTAGTGTGGCCCCAGCATAACGCTACCGTTCAGTGTTTATTGTCGCTAAAAGAATTTCGTAAATCCGTAGGTGCCAACAACGATACGTCGGCGATCAATTACAATTTCGATCTTCTGATGCGGCGATTATCGAACGATACATCTCAGCTCAGAAAAACGGTAGATGACAGATTCGCCGAGAACCGTCAGCAACACGTTCAAGAATTCGCACACTTCGTATTCGAAAAATTCAACGGAGACTTTGTCGCGCAAATCGAATTTTCCACGAACGAAGTTGGTAAATGTGACGTGAGCGGAACGGAACGTAATCCGAGACGCTACGACGATCAAAAATTCTTATTTTTCAATGTGCCCAACGTTTCGCATATCGATTTTGAAGAATTTTTGAAATTTCAGCAAACAAGTTACCCGTGCTCAGCGACAGCGGCACCGGCGACACCGCAATGCCCGGGAAATGTTCGAGCGACGACAACGTTCGAACGTGTCGGCAAATACGTCTTTCTCGTATTTTTAAGATATACGATGGACGACGTCAGACGACGCCCGATGAAATTGTCGACGACATTCAAAAATTTGAATCCCGACAGGATCCATATGAGGGTCATTGTCAAATTTCGTGCAGATAACGTAGTCCCTCAACTGTGATTGTTTTTTTATCAGTAATAATTAATAACCTTCTTCAAAATTCATATTAAATACAGAATACATTCCATCAATAAACTTTCAGAACAAAAATAAAGAGATAGTTTTGATTTTTTGAGTTTTTTGTTAAAGTAACATTGTGGTAATTTTTGGTAACAGAGAGGTTTTCCTTGTAAACTCATATGTCCCTGGTACCACTTCGTTATAATAAACATCAAATAATTTCATTTACGCTATATCAACCTATCTTAAATAAATTATCATCATAAAATGAGTATTTTTAATATTTATAAAATATGCCGTAAAAGCTGTAGGTATGGAAATTTACTTAATAATTATTTTTTAAAACTTTGTCCCGCGCACTATGTGAATCTGTCAGGAACACTATGTTACTGAGTGAATCGCAACTTCAAATAGAGATGGCGTTGTTTAGACTTTGCAGTAGTTTGGGTGGTATGTCTGTATTATTACGTGTTCATCGGAAGAGCGGGGCGAGGGGTATAGGAGGTGTTAGTCGGCCACGAGGCGTTCAACCTGCTGCGTATTTTTATTGTGCGTCAACTTTGTTACCTACCTTATTACGTAAGTAAACAACGTATTTTTCATTATTTTAGAGTCAATATGTTGTCAAAGAGGTTAATAATCTGAACATGAAATAAAAAGTGTAATTTACTCTTTACTTTATTATTTATGTGTTATGAAATATTAAATTTAGTACTCTGTTACTGTTCAACTCTGTTACGAACGCGTAGTAACAGAGGTGTGAAGAAAGTAACAGAGTTCTATATGTCAATGTTCTTTAACTTTGAACCTTGTCATTTTTTCAATAATCTGTTTTCCTTAACTGCTCTATATGCAGCATAGTGAGTATGAATACATTCTGTAGATAAGTTTTAATAAACTCAAAAATATTGTTACAGGATACTGTTTACTGTAAGAAACACTTTGTTATTTAGAGATGCCTCTCACGCCGGCTGAGAAGCAGCGACGATACCGAGAACGGCGCAAAAGTAATCCCGAGAAGGACGCAGAATGTAAAAGGAAAGATCGAGAGAGATACCATGCAAACAAACGCTTAGTACGAGATTTGACAACTCGTGAACATCGAGCAATAAAAAAGAAGTGGCGATCTGCAAATGCTAGACGGAAAGACAAGGTAAAAGCGCTCCGTGTTGTTACGTACACTCCAGAGGCATCACCTCCTTGTTTAAATGGTCCAGCCGCTCAAAGTGAAGATCAAATTATTTCAAATGCTGATCGTCGTTTATTTACACCCCAGTTGTCTACTTCCTGTGAAAATACTCCTAACTCAAGCAGCTTCTCGCGGCAGAAAGCAAGTAAAAAGAAACAGATCAAAATTATTTAGAGATAATGTGAAGTTAAAAGAAAAATTAGAAGCAATAAACAAAAGTTGCCAAAAGTATAAAAAAAGATACAATCGAGAAAAACAGAAGAAATCTAAAATTGAAGCTGATAGTTTAGCAAATCTGCAAAAATATGAGATCTTATCAAATGCTATTAAAAAACGCTACGGAAATGTCAACAATCGGAAAGAGAAATGTGCTATTCAGAAGATATTTGAAGAAAAGGATATTTTAAGTTCTAGACAAAAAACACAAATGATTCAAGAATGTCTTGCTGTGAAGCAGGGCTACATACGAAAAAAAAACCTCTGCTTAAGAAAAAGGTTTTGAGTACCAAATTGAAGGATTATTTTGAACGTGATGACATATCAAGAGCGACTGCTGGCAAAAAGGAAACCGTTTCTCTAAAGGGCAATAAAATGCAGAAGCGCTATTTACTTGATAATATGAAGAACCTTTACCAATCTTTTAAACGTGAAAATCCTACCTTGAGGTGTAGTTATAAAACTTTCACACGATATAGGCCATTTTATGTTTTGCCTCCAACTGTTGCTGGAAGAGAAACATGTTTGTGTCGATTTCATATTAATATCCAATACTTAGCAATTGCTTTGTGTAAAAATAAAGTTATACCAACCTCAGATCTCAACAAGATTATTATAAGCCAAGTATGCGATCCCGATTCTCTAGCATGTATGACAGGAATCTGTTCTGTATGTCAACTAAAAACAACTGTCTATGATACATCCAAAGGAGAAATAAAAGTAAAATATCCACAATGGTTAACTAAGATTGAAGTAATAGAGAAGTTGGGCAAGAAAATCAAAATTACAAAAAGCATAAAAGAGGAGATAGAGAATACAGGAAAGGCTTTGATTGATCAGTTTGAAATTGCACTTAAAGAATTTAAGAGGCATGTATATTACATTAAGACACAGTACAGAAACTATAGAAAATGCATAGATGGCTTGGCCATGAATGAAATTGCGCTGCATATTGACTTTAGCGAAAATTATAGTTGTAAATATTTTGAAGAGGTACAGTCTCATCACTTTGGAGGTTCCCGAAATCAAGTATCCTTGCATACTGGAGTAATCTATAGCCGCGGTGCAGATAATAAGATAGAGATAACATCGTTTTGTACAGTATCTGGAAACCTTTCACATAACCCAGCTGCAATCTGGGCTCACCTCCATCCCATATTTGCTTCAGTTCATGATAAATTTTCGGAAGTCAATATCCTACATGTATTTTCAGATGGCCCAGCCACTCAATACCGCCAAAAACAGAACTTTTATTTGATGTGCACCAAATTGTTCTCCGATTACAAATTCATTAAAGTTACATGGAATTTTTTTGAAGCGGGACATGGAAAGGGCGCAGCAGATGGGATTGGCGGTTTTTTAAAACGCAGTGCTGACCAACTTGTTGCACGTGGAAGGGATATATCGGATGCTACAAAATTCTATTTTGCTTTGAAAGATGTTAGTAAAGTGAGACTATATCTGATAACCAATGAGAATATTGAACAGACTTCAAATCTTATTCCGGAGTATATTGTGCCATTATTAGGTACCATGAAAGTCCATCAAGTTTTCACTGAAGAAGCAGGAGTTCTAAAATATAGAAATTTGAGTTGTTTTTGTCAGCGCGGTTTTTGCTCTTGCATGAATCCTAAGCACTACGTTCCATTAAAAAATTTAAAAATTGCAGTGGAACAATCAACTCCTTCCACTTGCCACAACAATTTTCTATCTGATATTAGCAATCTTTCTCAAAAGCGATCAAAAAGATTTTACGACATTGTCTACAGCTCAGACTCCGATGATGATGCTCCTCTAATATCATTGAAAGAAAAACATTCTAGCACTTATCTGTCAGAACAACCCGGCACATCGACAGAAAATGACGATGCTTTAATCGAGAAGGAAAATATTCATGTCAATAAAGTAAAACTAGGTGTTTGTGTCTTGGTTAAAATTTCCACCTTAAAACAGGATTATGTATATCTGGGTAAAGCCTTATCTGAAGTAGAAGAAGATGGAGAAGTTAAAATTATGTTTTTTAAGTCAATCGATCACACTGCAACAAAATTCGAATTGGTTGAGTCTGATTTATCTTATTTGTCTTTTGATAATTTACTTGCTATTGTTCCGGAACCTGCAAAAGTCTGTAAAGGTAAAAGAATATAATACCATTTTGATAAGGCTTCAGACGTATTTGAAAAATGAGTAATTTCGATTTTCCAGTTATTGGATTATTTTTTTATAAAGTTAAATTATAGATTGGTAATTACTAGTCACAAAGTTTTTTGTTATCAATATTCAAGCTTTCATTTAAGTAATTAAGATCACAAGCTCAACTGAGTGTAATTTAGTCAAGTAAGATACAAAAAAAAAATAACCGCGTAACTGTGTTACAACTCTGTTTCTTTTCTGTCCCAAGGATATAAAGGACATTCTTCAGATTTTTATGAAAAGCTAATTAATATAATATGATAATTACACAAAATGTTAGTTTCTCACCTATTCATATAGCCATTTATGTTATTGTTAGCAATTAATACATAACTATTTAAAATGATTGGATAGAAATAATTATTATTAAAATTCAAGAAGTGACAGAGTTGTTTGAAATGTAATAAATAATCGTTAAAATTTAAAAAAAACTTGTGATTTCAATTGGGATTATAAGATGAAAGACTGTAATTATCATTAATGCCAAAATATTTGGGACTGATTTGTTTAATTTCTTAATAAAAACTGAAACGTTCTGATAACAGAGTTGTATTTTTTTAAACCCTTACTCACAAAATCTGAAATAAATCACAAATCATTAGTTAAAGATCGCGGCCGTCTGTAACAGCAGAAAGAGCAATTGTTTTAACGGGCATCGATGTGACTGAAAGTCATGTTTGAGTAATTTTATTTTTTTGTAAGGTTATTATTTTTATTCACGGTTACCTGCGCAAAATTTGACAATGACCCATGAACGGTCGCAACTTTAGAATACGTTGCGCCATCGTACACCGAGGCGACGATACCGTCGAATCCGGTCACTATGTAGCGACGGTTCGACAAGAAACCACAAACCATTGGTATCGTTGCGACGATAATCGGGTCACAAAGTTAAATAGATTCGACGACGCCTTAACCGACGTCTATGTGGCCGTCCTAGAATCTATCGATTTCGTTCGAAAACAAGAATATACGTAAAAAATACTTGCTGAAAATTCAAAAATTGAAATACGCGATGAAACGTTTCGTTTCTAATGGTACGATTGAAATTTTTCAATAATCACTAAAATTCTACCCGACAGCAAGCGGGGAATCGGCGGGCTCCGGTCCCTTCACGGGAATTCGATGTTGCACACTTTTTCACTCGTGCAATATACTTGGGACAGTTATTGCACGATGATCTGGTGGATATGAATTATTAAAAAAGAAATGACATTCTTTACGAATATCGTTTCGGTATTTATAATAAAAATCATGACGGAGAGTTTGTGCCGTTTGAATCATCGTCGTCGTCGTCGTAATACGCTAACGATGATGATGATAATGATGATGTACGCATAAAGGATGCTCTCTGTTGTGTCGCCGTTTCAAGAATAGTCCCGTGATTATAAAATTTCGACAATCGTTCATTCGAAACGTTACGTTTGTCCTATTTCAATTTTTACAATTACGTATAAAAGAAAGAAAAATAGGAAAAGAAAAAACAAAAAGTTGGGGTAAGTAATGAATGAATGAATCAAAACTATTCCAACGCTCGGATGACGTATAATTGAATTTTTGTTACAGAAATAACCGTTTCAAAAAACGGAAAAAAAATAAGGGAAGGCATTACTCTCCGTCCGATCGTAGGCCGCCGATGCTATATAGGCCCGCTGAAACAAAAAAAAAAAAAAAAACCACAATCAGGAAAAAACCATCGACCACGTCGGGTGAGTAATAATGAATGAATAAAAATTAAAAAAAGAATAATAACGATAATAATATTAATACATATTGATAATGGTGATAATAACAAAGTGACGCTATGCCATTACGGACGACAAGAAGAAAAATAAAATTTTAATGATTCAATCCATGCTACAGAACTGATTGTTTGACGACCAAAATGGTAAATGAACAGAAAAAAAATTTTGAAAAATAAATTTGATCCTTCGTCAAGTTCTCCAACGTAATTCGTAATAATATGAATAATAATATTGATAATAATATTAATGCACGCCAGCAACAACAACGAAAACACCTACGAACATAAACATCCACATGAAACGTAGGAGCCAAGGAGAGGTAATGATTGATAAAAAAAATGCACAATTTCGTGAGTATACGATTGACAACGATAATGGAAAAAAATTTACACATTTCTAGATACATAAATTTGGAGAAAATGACAAACTAACGCAGACAAACTTCAATGAAGACGCAAGGAAAAATATAACTAATAAAAATATGGCGACAGTTCATTTACGACATCTGCTTATTCGGTATGAAAGAAATATGGAGATGTTACGTACGAACTAGATTTCCCATCCTACTGCTACTCTATCGACATTACATTCCCGAATGTACTGTCGTAGTGAAACAAAATTCATCATCGGATACGATATTTCCTTCACACAACAAATCAACTTCCGTTCATCTTCAACTTTTTGCGTGAGTCAACAAAACGGTTCGATTGATAAATGTGAAAATTAAAGAATTTTTTTTTCTTCATCTGATACGCTTGTTTCGAAGAAGGAACATTATGAACGACGGAGGGCCATGCAGTGCCGCTCGACAGTCCCCAATTCGTACATTCAGCAAGAACAACAATCGCTTATGAAAAAGAAGCACAACAAGAAACAAAAAAACAACAACAACGAAAAAAAAAACAACAACGAAACAACAAACAAAAAACAGCAACAAAAACAAACAAACAACGAAAACCGACAAAATGATTGAAATTTAAAACATTGAAAAAAAAATGAAAAACGAAAGATATCTCAAAACGTTGCCGATTGGGTCGAAATGTTGAAAAACGAACGAATGGTTATAATAAATAATTGCGATAATTGTAATAACTTCGAACTGCTGACCACAACGATGAATAGTTCAATCAATAAACGGAAGAATTGTAACGACGACGGAAACAAAAAAAAAACGACACCCCAATTTTCATTAACTTCTTTTCGATTTTCATTTTTTCTCCCAAATTTCTGTATTCATCAAAGAAAAAACAATTCACAATGTGAACGACGATAATAATGTGACAAATGTATAATATTTATTTGTTCATGATCAATTGTAACTTTTGAAATTATAAATTCATACAATAATAATTAATAATAATAATAATAATAATAACAGTAATAATAATGATGTATGTAATTGTTGTTTTCGTGTCAATTCAGAAAATTTCAAAAAATTCCATTGTAATCTTCATAATTTCAACAGATCGATCATTTTAATTGTACAAAACCAACATTAGACATATAGAAGATGTTTATTGATTAAAAATTTGATTTCTTGGCTCTTCAGTCAATAGCAATCAGGAAACTCCTATCCTTTATTTTTTATTCAATAACCCGAGCATTCGATAGGAAAAAATTAAAAACTTTAATCCTGTGTCTTCATCAGGAGCATTCAAAAAACCAAACACAACATTCGAACATATTTATTTATATATCAAATATTCTTATTATTCTTTTTATATATTACTTTCGTATGATTGATTTTTTTTATTCCGTTAATTAATTCATTTTTTATTATTTATGAGTGGGCTACGACTATGTTCATATAATTTCTCGCTTACCTGCAACTTTTCAAAAGTGGTTGTATAATCATTACCGTAGCATATTTTCTTTGTTTTTGGCGTAAATTATCTTTTTGTTGTTTTACTCGCCCTATTGACTAGCAGAGCTGAGGTGTCCTTGATTGATTGATTGATTGATTGATTGATCGATTCAGCGAATAATTATACCGTCATTCGGAACATCAGAGATGACATCGAATATTTTCGCACATAATGACGTCACGAAATAATGAGATAATTCGATACATTCAATTGTCATTATTTGAAGATTCTTTGATCATTCCGCGAACCACGGAAAAAAAATTATACCAATGAAACATTTCCATGATGAATACGACACCGGTAAGTTGCATTTACAATTTCGTCCGATAATATCCATCCAATCTAACCCTTCAATACCAACTAAATGATTTCGGAATAGGAAGAATAAATTTATACGCACCGGATAAACGATAGTTTCGTAATTTCAATCGATTCCAACGTAACGGGAGATGTTAATATCATAATTTAATCAATTCGAAGAAAACGAAAACGTCAAGACGCCGACGACAACAACAACGACGAAGGGTGAAACGAATGAAAAATGGCGACATACGTTATACACCAAAAAAACCGCAATTATTGTTTATTAATTATTGATTTTCTTTTTAGAATGAAGATATAGAAAACATGGTCGTCGCCGTCGACCTCGACGAATCGAGGAAGACGACGGCGGCGGCGGAGGTACAGGCGGCCGGGCCGTCAACGTCGGCCGGCGGCGGCGGCCCGGCAACGGATGATAAAAAAAAAAAAAAAAAAAGAAAAGCACCTCCGGTAACGGCGGCGGTGCCTTCCCGTTCAACATCGTAAGTATTAAATTTGGAGAATTTCAATCCAAATTGAGCGTTGCCTTCTACATTTTGCATTCGTTCTTAATGAATTTCTCAAATATCAACCATTTTTTCCTTCTTCCAGCAATTCGTCAACTGCAAAACGGTGAACATCGTTCACGGGAGCCGTCGTCCCAGAGGTAGGGGAAGAGGCCGGGGAGGAGGTGCATCGAACGTAAGAAAACGATTTTGCTTAAATAGAACAAAACACAAAAATTTTCATATTCAACAGAGTCGGGGAGGTGGACGAGGGGGAGGAGGAGGAAGAGGGGGACGGACGGAGGGGAAGGGAGAATAAATAGAGAGAAAAAATAATAAAAATAAAAAAATTCAAAAAATGCGACGAGTTTCTTTTTTATTATCTTATCGTTACGGAATGAAAAAAAGGAAAAAAGTCAATTGTTTATATATATCATTAAAAAAGCGGATGAATTATTTCATTCCTAATGTTTCAAATAATATCCTCTATTCAAATGCAATTTTGTCTTTAATGTGTATTGTTGGTTGCTTGCTTGCATGAAGAAAAATTAAAAAGATTGAATCCCCAAAAAGATATAGTTCGTAGCATACAAAATAAATGAAACAGAATTTGCTTTCAATATATGTCAATTGTGCATGAAAACTAATTCAAATTTCGAAACGTGTCTTCGATTAAAACATCAGATATCATATACACACCATACTTTACACCCGTATATCATCGCTGTGGTTTCTAGCACAGCCAAGATTACAAAGAAAAAAAATTCTCAGAAAATAATAAATTTACAACTAATTTCTTCGATTCCTTTTATACAAAATAAACATAGGAGTAAAACACTCTTCTTTTTAATGGACTATTATAATCGATCAACAAAATTTAATCCCGGAAAAATATCGTTCGCAGCAAAAAAATGAAACAAAAATTAATTTCGGTATGAATTGTACTTGAAACAATTTGAAATTTAGAAACGCGTTTTTAATGAAAACATCAGATATCATATTGTGCAACACATCGTGCCTCCTTTACAACCGTATATCATCGCTGTGGTTCGTCGAGCACAGCCAAAATGACAAAGAAAAAACGATTCCAACAAAATAAATCGACTATAAAAATAATATTGAAATTGTAAGAAAAAAGAAAAGATTTCTTTTTAACGGTGTACGTTACAACAGTATATCATCCTCGCTTCGGTTCGAGCAAAGCCAAAATGACTGACGTCATAAAATAAATTCAAATTAACATCAGTACACTTCAAAATCTTATATTCCAGCTACACGCTTTCACCCCGTGACATTCACATCGAAAGTGGAGGACCGCATTACAACCGTATATTCTCTAAATTTTCGTAACGCTTTTCGAGATATTAAAGAAAAATTCGATACGCCCTCGCGTAAGAGATTACTGTTGCGGCCTAAGGCTACTCGGGGGCCCGAACATGGGGGGCCCGAAGGGCCCCCCTACCCTGCCGAAGGCCGATCAGGTCGCGAGCGAAGCGAGCTATCTGGTGTTTAGACTGCGGACGTAATATGCATAACCGTTGTTAACCTGTATATTCATCACAGAGTACATTGTATTCTATGGTTTAGTTGTTTGATATTATTTTTGAGGTTAGTGTTGCTTCCGCAGGTTTTCTCGATTTTGTACCACGACATAGAAAATAAGTTTATTTTAATCGAGTTTCTAGGTAATCATTATTTTCAAGTGTTTATGTTAATTTCAATTAATTAAAATTTGAAACCTCGATTCTTATATTTTCGCCGAATATCGATCCAATCAACTAGCCCACGTTCTATAGATATCCAAAAATACAATAAGAAAAAGTGAAAATTCAAATTCAAGATCTTCCAGAAAAAAATATTATCCATCGCATCCAGACGTACACGAACATTCGCGTCGTAAAATGTTATTTATGGGACTTCTTTCAAGTTCCTACTCAAGTTCGGGTGTTTTCACACAAAACGCCTGAGGCGTGAGTCCTACCGGTTTTCGAGAAAGTAACTGAATGGAGTTTTCGTTTTGTCGGTACCAATGCAAACGAAATTTTATTATTTTATTGGGTAATGGTTACCCTTCAAATTCGTTTCCCAAACATGAACATTTACTGAAAACTAGACGAACCCCAAACAGTAGTAGGTCGATGATTGACAGAGCAGTTAAAGCCCCATTATGGGTCTGATTTAGCTCGAAAATACCGACAGAATCAGGCGAAAATCGACCTAAAAAATACTCTTGTTTATTGGCTCTAAGCCTCATTTAAATCTTCAAAACTGACAGGTTATACGACGCGAATGTTCGTGTACGTCTGGATGCGCCATAAGACTAAGTAACTCGCCATGGTCATGCCCAATAGTCGTTGTTCCGAAGAAATTAGATCAATCCGGTAAACAAAAATGGAGAATTGCAATTGACTACAGGAAGTTAAATGAAAAACCATTGATGATAAATTTCTCATTCTGAACATTGATGAAATTTTATACAATCCAAAATACTTTAGCAAACTTAATTTAGCATCCAGGTATCATCAAATTGAATTAGATAAAGAATCAATCGAAAAAACAGATGAAGGACATTTCGAATTTTTACGAATACCTTTTGGACTGAAAAATGTTCCGTCAACTTTCCAAAGGATCATGAATCAAATTTTGCTACCGGTTATAGGAAAAATCTGTGTAGTTTACATGGATGATATTTTGATATACTCAAAAGATCAAGACAAACATTTAGCTGACATTCAAACAATACTACAACTTTTGAAAAAGGAAAACTTAAAAATACAGTTAGATAAGTCGTAATTTTTCAGACATGAAGTTATATTCCTTGGATTTAAAATCTCAGATAAAGGTGTCAAGCCTAACCCAGAAAAAATAGAAGTGATTAAAAAATTTCCTTAAAAACCTTAACACCGAACGTGGCTAGAAGAACGAAAAAATCAACGAAGTCCAAAAATATCAAAATAACCAAATCGAAATAAGTTGGAGAGTTTTACACGAACGAAAATTGTACAACTTTGAAGTAAAATTATGCAGAAGATGGGTACACCAGCCCGACACGTCCTAAATAAGTAAATATTGATCCAACGTAATTGACACACCTGATATTCCCGAAAACACCGAACACATTACATAAGAAATTTCCTTCACCAAAAAGTCAGTAAAAAATCAAATCATATTTAGGTATGATAGGATATTATAGAAAGTTCATCCCCAATTTTTCAAAACTAACAAAACCATTGACCCAATGTTTAAAGAAAGACTGAAAAATAAACATAGAGAATCAGGAATATCAAGAAGCTTTTAATATCAGTAAAAGCATGATAATTAATTACCCAATATTACAATTTTCCGATTTTGATAAACCATTAGTTCTTACAACAGGTGCATCTCAATATGCAGTGTTCAGTATTTTTATTTTTTTTGGCAACGGTGGCATCAGCGCCTGCCACGAACACTGCCCGAGTTGGACCGAGCGGAGTGGCGTCGGGTGTAAGCGGCAACCGGAGAACAGAACATTACTGTATTTGAACACGCACGAATAAAATACGTAGCAACACGAAATCGTTATTCTAAAACTACAACCCAAAGTTCGATTATTTAACATGGTCCTTCGAGAGCCGAATCAGTAAAGCAAAACAAGTAAACGAAGCACAGCCCATCATCCCAACAGAAAATTCGCTGAATTTACGGAAACACGTGTTAAACGCATTGCTCATCACGACGCAGTACAAACACGACGACGATACCGCCACTGGAAATTCGGAACCGTTACCACAGTGAGTCATTTCATCTCAATTCTTCCTTCCGATCCACTATTTAAACCGTCGTCTAATCTCAGCCTACTTTTCTTTAATTTATATTTCAAATAATTATGGAATCGCTCAACAGAAAACGCGGTACCATTAAAACCAAACTTACACAATTTCGTAAATTTGTCAATTCATTAAAAGATAAAACGGAAATTTCAGTCGCTGGAATTATAGAATTAAAACATCGAATTAACAACGTCGAGTGTAAACTATTTGACGATTTCAACGAAGTTCAGAACGCTATAGAAGAAAGTTGCGCGATTGACGCCGTAGAAAAAGAAAGCCTTGAACGCGAAGATTTTGAAAATTCATTTTATAAACTGATTTCAGAAGCAAAAGAAAAACTCAATGCACTTTCTCAATCTGAATCAGCCTGTAATGCCTTATCGTCCAGCGATAGCGCAAGCTTGTTTAACGCAGTGTCATCCAAAGAGCAGAATATCAAATTGCCTACAATAAACCTCCCAACGTTCGACGGCTCGCTTCATAATTGGTTGAGTATCGGGATATTTTCGAATCGTTGATACACGAAAATGATACGATAAGCGACATACAAAAGTTTCATTATTTGAGAGCTTCACTTTCTAACGAGGCTGCCTTGCTTATAAAAGGAGTCGATTTTTCAGCTAGTAATTACAAGACTATGTGGGATTTATTGCTCCAGCGGTACAACAATGACAAAATGTTGATACAAAATCACATTAAATCCTTATTTAACATCGAACCAATCTCACGCGAATCTTCAAGAAATATCAGAGCGTTATTAGACGGTATTACAAAAAATATGAGAGCATTATCTCAATTAAAATTACCAATCGAACACTGGGATGTTCCTATTGTCCACTTAATAACGACAAAATTAGACAATTCAACTGCTAGGGAGTGGGAAACTCAAAAGGCAAAAACAAAAGATTTTCCTTCAGTAGAAGAATTACAAACGTTTTTAACACAGCGCGCTCAAATCTTAGATACTCTAGAACAAAATAAAATCGAAAAACAACCTGAAAAACGCAGTTTTCATAAAAGGCACGACACGACACGGGGTTTCATGGTAACTGAGGTTAACGAAAAAGTAAACACATGCATTATCTGTAA
The DNA here is from genome assembly GCA_020654155.1 of Novius pumilus. Taxonomy (NCBI): domain Eukaryota; kingdom Metazoa; phylum Arthropoda; class Insecta; order Coleoptera; family Coccinellidae; genus Novius; species Novius pumilus. Next base: position 259,302 of record JAIFOV010000018.1, read on the forward strand.
AGGCGAACACGGAATATACACTTGTTCTGAATTTTTACAATTGCCGGTAAAGGAACGTATTTCACTACTAAAAGTTTGAAAGTTTGTCTTAATTGTTTGCGTCCAGGTCACTACAACAAAGCTTGTCGCAGATCGACTTGTCGTAAATGCCATTCGAAGCATCACACATTAATCCACACAGATAGAGAATACAACGTGAATTCGGATTCGGGCAAATCCTTTGAAAGAACAGAGCATTCCAGTACTCAAGTAGTGAAATCCGCTCAATGCGATGTGAGCGACGTTCTGTTATCAACCGCACTCGTAGAAACTTTTGACAAGTATAATAATAAACACGTTCTGCGGGCTCTATTAGATACTGGGTCGCAGTCAAGTTTCATAACGGAAGAAGCGCGTAAAAAATTAGGACTTTCTGTGCAAAAAATGCACATTCGCGTTACGGGAATCACTGATACACAAGCCGACGTTACGGATAAGTGCGATTTTAATATTTCGTCCAAACATAAAGACTTTTCCATGAACATTTCATGTTTTGTATTGCCGCACATTTCGAGTCTTTTACCAAAGGTAAAAATAAACACAACCAATCTCCATCTACCTCCTGACATTGCCTTTGCTGATCCATGGTTCAATAAACCACAAAAGGTGGATTTATTAATAGGTGCCGATTCCGTGTGGGACATTATTGCCACGGGGCAAATAATATTAGGTCGCAACCTTCCTGTGATACAAAATACACACTTAGGATGGGTAATTTCGGGTCCTATTGGTAAAGGTTCGAGCACTGTAAGTTGTAACTTAGTTTATCTAAATCAATCACATGAGCAAGACATAAATATACAAAATGAACTACGTCGTTTCTGGGAAATTGAAGAATGTCAAACTCCCAAAGATCTTCGCTCGACCGAGGAAGTAGAATGCGAAAACCATTTCACTCGTCACGTGAAAAGGAATGACAACGGCACCTTTGAAGTAAAATTACCTTTTAAATTAGACTTGTCACTGCTAGGACATTCTTATGAACAGGCAGCAAGTAGATTTTTCCATTTAGAAAAGAAATTCAATTCAGATGCCGAATACAAGTCACTTTATTGTAAATTTATTGACGAATACATTCAATTAGGTCATATGAGTAGGGTTTGCAACACAGATACGTCTAGACCTGTATATTACATGGCTCATCATGGAGTCATGAGACAAAATTCATTATCCACAGCACTTAGGGTAGTCTTTGACGCTTCTATGCCCACGTCTTCGGGATACTCGTTGAACAATCTACAAATGATCGGTCCAACTCTACAACAAGACTTGTTCTCAGTACTGATTAGATTTAGGAAACACAAATCCCGCATAACATTGCGATACAGGCTTTTTTGACCTATATAGATAAGTTACTAATTGATACAGATTTTTCGATAAAGATATCAGCTATACAGAATATGTATAGTGCAACTAAAGATAGTCTTTACAGATTTAAGCGTTATTTCAACTATATAGAATATATAAAGATATTTATATACCGACCCTGTATAGAATGTAAATCAGTACTGATAAGGGTCCTTTGCATTATCTTTATCATCCCTATATAGTCCATGTATCGAATGCGTACAGTGGAATCCAAGGATTCTTCCCAGAATTTGGTATGGAAAAAATGCAGATTTATTCACATATTTTTCTTTATCGAATATCAACTATAATAATCATCTCGTATAACATAATGATAAGGCAATTTTCAATATATTCTATAATAAAGTTTTTTCGTTCGATAAAGGATTATAATCCTTGATGAATGAAAATGAAGGTATATGCTCCACTGGAAAAACGTGTAGGTAAAACTTAGTGCTCTTACCTGTACATTTTTTCTTTGTAAAAAAATGTATAGATGAAACTAAATAATGTAGTTTTATCTTTACATTTTTCCAGTGTAATATGTCAAATTTCATTCTTATAGCATATATAAAGAATCGTTGTATTATAGATATTATATCGGTATAGGCCGCGTAAAGCGTTAGTAAAGATTGTCTTTACCAAATCTTTATCAACGTTCGTTTTGAACAGAAGAAGCGCGTGCATCGCATTTACATGTGAGACATCAGTGAAATTGGTTGTTTGATTCCTACGTTTGATTATTTGTCGACCGGAAAATGTATTGTGTGTATCAATTTTCGGAAACTGGTGAAACATGTGTGCTGCCTACAAGTTGGGTGAAAAAGGGCCAGGTAATTATCTATTTTGTGTTAATACCTAGAAAGGCATGTTTTCTTCTAAATATAAATAATTTAAAACAGTATCAACAGAACGAATCTATTTGTTCGTACTGCTGCCAAATGTGCTTTGCTGGTCCTATAATATTTTTTAATAGCTAAATATTAAATTTAAATCCATTTTATTCATACATATATACTTATAGTAGACCGTAAAGCCGTTAATAATTACGTACATTTCTCGAAAGCAAGCACTGCAGGCTCTTGGCGCCGCATGTTACGGCGCCGTCGCCACCGTATGTTATCATTGCTTGATTGTTCGGAGTACTTTGATTATAAGATCTGATTATTTCCAGGTGAAATACGATAGCAAAAAGGCTTCAGAGTACGTGAAGAAAGGAAAAGCTCCGTACAAAAAATGGCCTACATATAAAGTAGAGCCACTATGTACGAAACTGTTCGGTAAATATAAGACATATACGTACTTATTTTATTATTATTATTATATAAACAGCATGTTCCAGGATTGTGTATCGGTAAGGTGTAAATGACGAAATAATTTGCGAGCACAGATTTTTTTAATAAATATTTTTTTTGAACTCTGAAAAAACGAACGTCAACTATAATTATTGCAAATTTTTTATGACAACACCTTTCCCCCTCAATTTATTAGAGCATCTGTTTCAAGTTTTTAATATTTTTCTAATATTCACCCTACCCACACTCACATCTTGGAACACATTATATATATTTATGCATATGAATGTTAATAAATGTTTTCCAGATACTTATGATGCCGCTTATAAGGCTGAAGGCATACTTTTGCAAAAATCAGACCTCGAAACAACGGATGTAGAAGCAATTACAAATCCAACAAAAATCCTGAAAAAACGAAGACGAAATGATGGGCTGACAATCACCTCCACGCTAACTGCAGTAGAAAACTATACTTCTGATTCCACCGAACATGAGGATGACAATGCCAATAAACTTCCACCTCTACATTGTGATGCAGAAGAAGAATTGATATATGATAAACGGAATAATATATCTTTGAATGAAAATTTTAACGAACAACATGCAACTGCAGAAAACTACGATGGGCACATTATGACGAACGATATCGTCTTAACCAATGCTGTGCCATTTAGTTTGGCTACGGAAGCTCAAGTTTCGGAATTGAGTGCATTAGTCCTTGCACAAACGAAATTAATAAACGAGCAAAACAAGAAAATCGATCACTTAAGTTCAATACTTACAAATTTAGTTAAAAAAGTAGAGATGACGAGCAAAAGTGAAAGTCCCTTTATAACAAAAGCGAATATCAGATGGACTTTTCCTCTACAAACTATCATCGATATTAAAAACCTTGACAACGACTTGAGAAATGAAGAAAGTGAATCTATGAATGAATTTGTAAGTTTTACGTTTTATCAAATTTTTTCTATGTCTGATGTAGTAGTGAATTAGGAAAACTACATTTAACTTTTTCCTGAACTAACATATGTTGATCGTAACCTCAATAAACTTTTATTTCCAGAAATCCTTTTTACTTCAAATAGGGGGAACAACTCTAAAAGCGACAATTAAATTCATCGTAAGAGAAATGTATACACTAGAACTCCAGCAGAAAATTAATTACTCCGGACGTGACCAAAAATTTGCAACGAAAAATTTGATGCAAACCAAAATGATACTAGGTGAAGTATTGACATTTTATTATGTGCGAAACTAATTGTAAGTACATTTTTTTACAGAAGTGATGCAACTTAATTCTAAGAGGACCCAGGTCGAAGCTATCAATGAATACATGTATCACCTACAACATGTCACCGACCGCATTCGTAGTGCAAAGAAAAACGAAATACATAATATTTAATTAATGTATTATTCATATTCAATTTTGCGATTATATTTTTATCTAACGTAAAGTGTGATTTATGGGTACAACGAAAAAATTATCTCCATCTGTTGTCAACATGGGAAGACAGCACATTTTGCAAACAATAGAATCTTCTTTTGATGAAATTGTAGAAATTTGATCTTCTAAATTTCCAATGAAAAAATGGAACGATTCGTACACCTCTCTATTTGTTTTGGAAAACATTCCTGAAATTTTGAACAAATGACCTTCTATGTAAATATTTTCTTCCACTTTCTTGAAAGCTTTTACCATTACAACTCTTTTACTTTTCAACATTATACAATTATCACTCTTTCGATTTGTCTGTACCTTGAAATTTTCGAACAAGGCAGTCCGAAATTTATTTCCACTCAAGGGATGTGTTAATAATGGTACATTTTTCTGAAAACTTTGCAGTTGTCGTATTTTGCTCTCCTTTCCAAATTTACTCAGACGTATTTGATTAAGTTCATTTATTCTGTTACTGCATTGTTCTAATGGACGGTTAAAACTGTGTAATTTACTTTTTATCACTTTAATGAATGCTTCATATAAATAGCAACTATTTTCATCCAGAGGTCCAAGATTTTTCGCATCTTCTGCCAAATGCAGAAGTCCGTGGATATTATATGTAGCATGTTGTTTTCCATAAAGTCTAATAAAATGCTTGACGAAGAAAACAAGTAGAGATTGAGCATAATTGTTATATATCTTATAATACAACGACGACGTCAATATTCGAATTGCAAGACTCAAAGACATAAAATGTTCAAAAATTTCTTTTCGCAGAATCTTCCTCAATACAATTGGTCCTGTGTAGAGCAAAAATATTCTACATTCTGATGCTTTTAGGAAATGGGCATATTTCAAGCATCTTGGTTTTCGTTGGAACTCTATTGGGCTATGAGAAGAACATATTTTTAGATGTTGATTAATACTAATTACTTCATGAGCCCGTAGTTTCTGTGGTCCAGGTTTTCCTAACCATATATTGATTAATTTTTTCATTACACCTTCATCAACTAAATGCATTTTGTCGACTGGAAATGACTTGATCATGTCGATTGGTAAAAGTTGTAACACACTCGATTCTTTGTTCATATGATGTCCAATATCATCTTGATTAGATGGTACCATCTTTCTAGCCCTGAAAGCTTCATCAGTTCTTTGTTCCGAATGCAGATCAAGATAAACTATTTTCGTTTTATTTCCAGTAGACTCTGCTGTGCCTTTTATATAACATTTGGAACAACAATAATAACCACCGTGACTTTTAATGCCTTTTACAAAAGCCATAGCTGGAGCATCACATATGATAGCTTTTATCTTTATCGAATGAACAATTCCTTTCCACAAGAATCCATTTTCTGAAAGCTCTTTCATTTCTTCCACGAATTCCAATAAAAAATTATTATATGATACAGGTTTTTGTAATCCACTAAATATTCCTACTACGAAAACATCCGGCTTTCCCATAAAAATATCAGCTAAACTGCCTAAAATCGGCCAGAAAACTGCTCCTCCACTGGTGGTTATAGGGGTGCCATCCATATTGAACGAGAACTGCAGATATGGCAAATTTAATTTCAATATGTCAACGCCAAAACATTCAAAACACGTGGAAAGATAGTTCCTTATACCCATATGAACGTAATAGCCATTATCCAACTGACGAACATTAACGGATTTAGGGGTTTGCAGTAAAGATCTTGCATCTAACGGAAGTTCCACATGATTTCCATCGTAGACTAAAATCCGTAATAATTTAGAGACCTCGGTCATTTTGATGTTACCATTCACAGCCCATTCGCGCAATTTATCAGTGAATGTCTTTTTAACCTGTTCGTGCTCGTCAGTTTTGAAAACATACCTTTCAATGGATGAATCTGGCTCATGTATTGTATTATTAAACAGTTGTTCTTCATGGGCACTATTTAAAATGTCGATGGTAACTTCATTCTCTGTAGAATTGTCGTTACTGATCCTCTTCTTGTCCTGCGAATTATCAAAACAGGGTTGTACAAAAATAATTTTCATTTGATATCTTTATCAGTCACATATTTTTTGCTCTACCTTTGTTTACCTTCAGTAAGCGATTATTGTATCCTCTAGTCAAATCAGGTCGTACATCAGCCCAACGTCTACACGGTTTATTTTTAATTTTCGGCATTTTGTATCTAATTCAAATTGAAAACCTAGCTTTTCAATCAAGTATGTATATAAAGCACACAAAAACATTAACACTTATCGAAGCATCGAATAGACGAATCAACGATGTCAGGGACCACGCTTCAAAGGTATTAGGTTCGATCCCCGTTTCGGATTTTCAATCACGAAGAGAATGGAGAAGGGGTAGGGTATGTGTCTTAAACAATACTGGTTCAAGATGGACGTAGATTAAAAACACTGAAATTAATAATGAACAACTGATTCAATTTATTTTTATGCTTTTATAAACATTATTTCGAACTCAAGGTTAATAATTTGTCACGTTGAACTTTACGTATAGTTGGAGCAAAGGTGTATCTACCATTTAATACTTGATTTGATATATACCCTTTACAGGATGTTTATCACTCCGATACCCATTCGATAAATTGAACTCTATCCAGTCTACAGCCCAACTCTATTGCAGCGATATCGAATCTATAAATATCATCTTTATCCAAACTATATCCAGAATATATTAAAACCCGAATCGTCGCTGGATCGAACGAATATAGACGCCTTTATCGGATTATAGAAATCCATATAGTTCCGATACAGGTTCTATACAGTTTTGTTATGCGGGATACGTAATCGCTGCTGACGTGGAGAAAATGTACAGATGTGTGTTGATATCAGAGGAAGATAGGTCTCTGCAACGAATAGTATGGCGACATCATACGGATGATCCACTTCAAATTTATGAACTTAATACCGTAACATACGGCACGGCGGCAGCTTCATATTTAGCCATCCGATGTTTATTTGAGTTAGCAAGAATAAATGAAACCGCTTATCCTCAGGCGGCTCACATCATACGCACCGATTTTTACGTTGATGATCTTTTGACCGGTACTGACAATTTTGACAACGCTGTCAAATTAACGCAAGAAATTCGTAGTATATTAGCGCAAGGCAATTTCAATTTGCGAAAATTTTATTCCAATGAACCAACGGTGCTTGATTGGCTAGATACAAACGACGACTTATCGAAGATTATTCATCTTGACCGCGACGAAACCTCAAAAACTTTAGGTTTAATTTGGCGACCGAATTCTGACGAGTTGCTCTATAGAGTCTCAATGAAGGACGACTCGAATGTAATCACTAAACGGGTTATTTTGGCTAATTCTTCGAGAATATTCGACCCAATAGGCTTGGTCAGTCCTTGTATCATTCGAATAAAAATATTACTACAGAGTTTATGGTTAGAAAAGCTTTCTTGGGACGAACCGCTTCCAGGAAATATTGTAAAACAATGGCACGAGATCAAACTGGACTTGTATAATCTCAACGATTTAAAAATACAAAGACAGGCATTCTGTAAATCAACAATTAATTTTGAAATTCACGCGTTTTCAGACGCGTCCGAAAAACCTACGGGGCGTGCGTTTATATAAAGTCCAACGACTTAGACGGAAATTCGTATTGTAATTTACTTACTTCTAAAACTAAGGTGGCGCCACTGAAAACTATAACTTTACCGCGTTTAGAATTGTGTGGTGCTCTACTCGCCGCTAAGTTAGTTCAAAGGGTCACTGAGGCTCTAGAGATTGCTCAAATTAAACGCTTTTTTTGGACGGATTCAACGATAGTACTAGGTTGGATCAAAACTCCTCCGAATAAATTAAAAATCTTTGTGAGCAATAGGATAGCAGAGATTCAAAATTTGACAAACAATGACACGTGGAGTCACATTTCAACTAAGTACAATCCAGCGGACTACTTATCTCGCGGCTCCACTGCGCTTGACTTGAAGACAAACAATTTATGGTGGCACGGGCCGCCGTGGTTGTTGCAAGAATGCAGTCGTTGGCCCCGACTTAAACTTAAAACGGAAGGCTTACCCGATCTAAAAAATAAAGGCCAAAGTTTTATATCCACGAGCTGTAAAGACAGTTTTATTTTTGGTATTTATTCCAGCCTAAGTAGACTTCAACGAATCACCGCACTTATTCTCAGATTCAAAAACAACGCCCTTTCCAAGGGTAATGAACGGAAATTTGGTTATCTGACGACGGATGAATTAAACAACGCATTGTACAAATTGGTAGCTCTAGCACAACAGGAATCCTTCAGTACTGAAATACTTAATTTGCAACAAAATAAAGGTTCAAACAGGTTATTGAATCTCAACCCTTTTATTGATGAAAATGGATATTTAAGAGTAGGCGGAAGGCTTTGCAATTCTAAGTTCAGTTTCGACAAGAAACACCCATGTGTTTTAAGTAAAGATCACTTACTCACCAAAATCATTTTTCGAAGCTATCATCTTAAATTATTACATGCGGGTCCACAATTACTTCTGGCGACGATTAGAGAAAGGTTCTGGATACCCTCAGGCCGCTGTTTAGCAAAAAAAACCGTGCGAGATTGCGTTCAATGTTTTCGATATAATGCAAAGGGCATTAATCCTATAATGGGGAACTTGCCCGCTGATAGAGTAAATCCTACTTTTCCATTCAGTATTGTGGGAGTGGACTACGCCGGTCCATTCTCTCTTAAGGACAAACGTGGTCGTGGGGTACGAATCACTAAAGTTTACGTCGCAGTTTTTGTTTGTTTTGTAAGCAGAGCAGTCCACTTAGAACTAGTTTCCGATCTCACTAAGGAATGCTTCATATTAACGTTGCGCAGGTTTATAGCTAGAAGAGGAAAACCTTTCCGAATATTTTCTGATAACGCGACCAATTTCGTAGCAGCCGGGTCTGAGATGAGGGATTTTGCTAAATTCCTAAAACGTAATGAACCAAAGTTGAACGCTTCAATGGTCGATGAAGGTCTATACTGGCAATTTATTCCACCTCAAAGTCCGCACTTCGGTGGTCTTTGGGAGGCCGGTGTCAAAAGCATGAAATTTCATCTTAAGCGAGTCGCTGGAAACGTTAACTTGACTTTCGAACACTTTGCCACTTTATTGGCTGAGATTGAAGCGGTTCTAAATTCCAGACCACTAACACCCTTATCAACCAATCCCCAAGACCTAAACCCTTTAACACCTGCTCACTTCTTGCTGGGACGTCACAGCGGTTCCATACCTAGCAGCGATGTCACCGGCATAGCCTTCAACCGACTTGATGCTTACCAACAACTACAACAAATAAAGCAACACTTTTGGCAGCGATGGAACAAGGAATACATAAGCGAGCTGCAGCAGCGCTACAAGTGGAAGCAAACTCAGTCGGATTTAAAGCAAGATACAATAGTTTTGATAAAGGACGACAACTTGCCTCCCATGAAGTGGAAGTTGGGGAGAATCCATGGCGTAATTCCAGGCACGGATGGGATTAATCGAGTGGCAATAGTGAAAACTGAAAACGGAATGATAAAGAGAAGTTTCTCTAAAATTTGCCCTCTGCCTCTTAATTTGCCTTAATTTAAATTTTTTTGTTATCATCTGGATATTTTGTTTTCTGTACTTATTACTGATTTCTATTTGCTTGTTTATTTTTTTTTCTTTTATCATTGATGTTTATTTTGAAAGCTTAGCTTCCAACGCCGGCGGTATGTTCAGTATTTTTATTTTTTTTGGCAACGGTGGCATCAGCGCCTGCCACGAACACTGCCCGAGTTGGACCGAGCGGAGTGGCGTCGGGTGTAAGCGGCAACCGGAGAACAGAACATTACTGTATTTGAACACGCACGAATAAAATACGTAGCAACACGAAATCGTTATTCTAAAACTACAACCCAAAGTTCGATTATTTAACATGCAGTAGGAACCATTTTATTACAATAATTTTATTATCAATTGCTTTTGCAACAAATCAAGCGGAAATGAATTACTCCACAATTGAGAAAAATTATTATCTATAGTATGGGCAACTAAACATTTTAGACCATATTTGTTCCGTATAAAAGTTCGAAATTCCTTTCTTTGGAAAGGGATTCCGATAGTTTCGTATGTTTTTGCTAAAATCCACTGGTTTAAAACGCTGCTATAGTTATACAGACCATAGACCACTACCATGGTTATTTTCATTAAAACCCTGATATTGCAATTGTGCAGGTGGAAGTCAATGAAGTTCTAGAAACTGGTAATGGCAGCGAAATGGTAAGAAATACAGAAATAAATTCGTTCAAACGAAATAACAATTTGTATTATCAATAGACCTTCTTCGAAAATTGGAAATCCTGGAATTCTCAGCTGATAAAGCAACAACCGGTTAAATATTAAAAATAAAAATTGGACGGCCTTTCATTTCCGCCAAATAATTCTAAATAAACATTTTCCTTTCCCGCAATTTCACCAAAGAACATTCAGGGTTCCATTAAAGCAATCTAACGAAAAAAGATTTTAAATAGAACAAACCAAAATTTCTTCCAATGGGAGTGGACGAGGGGGAGGAGGAGGGGGACGGACGGAGGGAAGGGGAAAGAAAAAAAAAAATAAAAAAAAAGCGGAGTTCAACGGACGGAAAAAGGAAAAAAGGAAAAAAAAATTAAAAACAAAATGAAACTTCCTATTTTCTATTCCTTTAAAGAATTTTTTAATTGTTGTTTTTTCATAAAAAAAAGATGAATAAAATTGCGACTAAAATAAAGAAAATTTCTTTAAATTTAATTGTCATTGAAACTTTCAATTTCGAAATGTCTGAAAACATAATATTCACTCTTTCCAATAACGTTTTCAGAACCTTACAAAAAAATTTCAGAAAAGTAACGGGAGGGCGCTTAAGGGATGTAAGGCTGAGGTCGTTCAGTCATTAGTCCTTCCTCACTCTAGAGGCCAGGCAAGCCCAGGGGAAATTGATTGCCTTCTCCCGGGTAAGGGCGCACTGCCTGGGAGCGACCGACAATTCGGCCAACTCGTGAGAAACTTTATGAATCAGCAACTATCAATAAACAAAAACAAGATGGATAGGAGGGATAAAAGGTCATCGCCTAAAACAAGGCCCAGTCAAGCAATGTCTACTAATACACCGAACACGGCAGGTGCAAATGGGAACAAAGCCGGATCGAGCTCCGATTCAGAGATTTCTGTCAGAAATCAGAAGCAGAAAACTACGCCATTAACCTTCCTCGGTTCTTCGGGTCATATTGACCCGAAACTAAAATTTAATTTAGAAAAAAAGTTGTAATATTTAATAGATTTCAAAACGACTTCGTGACAATTATTAATTATGCATTTATTATACATGAGTATTGAGAATTTCTGGTGACGTCTGCTAAAATAAGGAAATACATATTTTCACCTCTTAGGATCCTCGGGTCATTTTGACCCGAGTATGAAAAAAATGCTTGGGTCAGAAATACCTGGCTTTTGTGGAGTGCAATGCATTGATTCAAACACACAGCTTCTAAGAACATATTTATAATTGCTGAATATCAATTATACCCAAGTTACTAAGCGATTCATTGTTCATGGTAATCTTAGAAATATTGTTTCTAAGTGGGTAGAATCATATTACTTTCGTCGACCTCTTACAAACGTTGACAGTCTTTTGTTTCATTAGTTATTTGTACTCGTTGCGTTCGGTTGTTTTTTTCAATGGCTCGTAAATTGAGTGATTTCATGATTTCTCAATCTATAAACTACGATATAAGTTCTGAAGATGAAATAATTAGTGAAACAGAGAATAATTCCGATGAAAATCCTACGGACAATATTCAAACTAATTGGAACATTGGAAGCAGTAGTGACGAATCTAATAGCGATGAAGTACCTCTTTCAAGATACATGACCAATAATAGTGTTAGTGAAAATGAAATGCGATCAAAAATGGTGAATTTGTGTGGTCGAAAATTCCATTAGAAGGAAGAGGTCGTTTGGGCAGCGCAAACCTAATAAAACTTACACCAGGAATTACCAGATATGCTTCTAATCGCATAAATACATTTAGAAGCGCTTTTGATTTATTTATAAACAAACGCATAAAATCTATAGTTTTGAAACAAACAAACATAGAAGGATCTTCACGGTTTGGAAATGGATGGGATGCGATGGATGAAATAGAGTTAGATGCATATCTAGGTCTTCTTATATTTGCTGGCGTTTTCAAGTCTAACGATGAAAGTCTCGACAGCTTGTGGTCTGAAGTTTATGGACGACCTATATTTCGAGCAACAATGTCCCTAAAACGGTTCAAAAAAATTACCGCCATTTTGCGTTTTGATAAACGTTCGGATCGAGAAGCAAGGAGACAGAGCGATAAATTAGCAGCTATAAGAGATATATGGGATGAATGGGTGACACTATTGCCTATGTACTATAATCCGAATACAAATATCACAATTGACGAACAGTTACTTTCATTCAGAGGTCGGTGTCCTTTTCGCCAATATATGCCAAGTAAACCGAGTAAATACGGCATAAAATTTTGGATTTTGTGTGATAGTGAAACAGGATATGTTCGTTCGAGTCAATGTTATACCGGAAAACTCCAAGGAATGCGCCGGAAAAAATCAAGGAATGCGCGTTGTTTTGGATCTGACAGAAGGCTTACAGGGCTACAATCTGACATGTGATAATTTTTTACATCATATGAATTAGCTGAAACACTTTTAGACCGTAAACTTACCGTTCTTGGAACTTTACGGAAAAATAAACGACAGATACCGTTAGAACTTTTGGATACGAAGAAACCAGTGTTTTCATCCACATTTGCATTCAACTCAAAAATGGTTCTTGTCTCATATATTCCGAAAAAGAACAAAACGTAATTTTATTGAGTACAAGCCACAATAAGGTTGAAATACATGAGTCAGAACAGAAAAACCTAAAATGATCATGGACTATAACGCAACTAAGGGGCTGTTGATTTTTAGACAAAATGGTTTCGGCCTATAGTTGCAAACGTATGACAAGAAGGTGGCCTGTAGCTATCTTTCATAATATGATTGATATCTCATGTTTCAACGCTTACGTATTATATTGTGATACCAATCCTGATTGGAAACAGAAGAGGACAGTACAAAGACGTCTGTTTTTAGAAAAACTGGGCATGGAATTGGTCAATGATCACATCGAGCGTAGGAAAACTCTTCCTCGGACAAATGCATCGCTAGAATTAGTACAACGAGTGAAGACAGGTGTTACTGAGACAACAGCTACTTCCAGTGCACATAGTTGTAATAAAAGAAAAAGGTGTTATGTATGTCCGTCATCAAAAGATGTCAAAACTTCAAAAATATGTAAAAAATGTAAGAAACCCATATGTCCAAGACATTCGGAAATTATGTGCCTCTCATGTTGTCAAGAGTAACAAATGTCATAAATTGTGTCTTTTTTATTTTAATAAATATATGTTATAAATAATTACATCTGTATTTAATTTATATAAATTACATCAACTTTTTTTTTAATCGGGTCAATATGACCCGAAGACCTTAAGTTAGTGTAGTATTTGAGGAACCGAGGAAGGTTAAAAGCGGCAACCTCAAAAAAGGGTAATAACAAAAAATGCTCTGATTCAGGTGCGGACAAAAAGCCTAAAACAAAGTTAAGCACAGATAAGTCTGCGGACGATGAAAGTTCTGACTCTGAAACTGACAGTAGCTCGTTGACAAAAGAATGTACGCAAACCGTACAGGACACAGAACAAAAAGCCCCAGAACCAATTGACAGAAACTCCATCAAGATAAGTATGGATAAAATGCTGGAGGCTAAAGCGAAAATAAACGAGGCCATAACTCGTTATAGCGGTGGAAAAGTGCAATTCCACAAGGAAGAGCAAACGGCAGTCCAGACTCAGCTGGGCTGTATGATGGATCATACTCAGCTACTCCTAGAGATTCGGGATGACGACAAGTCGGTTGAAAAATCTCTACTATCGGAAATAAACCGACAGCAAGAACAAATCGATCTGCTGATCAAGCAGATGATGGACCTTAAGAAAACCTCGAATATAGGACACATGTGCTACAGCTGTAAAGCGAAGTCGCAATCAATACCTCAAGCATCGGTCAGTTTGCAAGAAATAATGCAAAAAGAAAAAACCTATGCTGTTGTTACAGCTGAGAAAGGCAAAGAGCGGTGGAAAACACCCGAACGAAAGCCAAGACTGCAGACACTTGTAGTGTCAAAGGACCAGAAAGATACCCATATTAAAGTGATGAAAAAGCTCAAAGCCACGACGGGAGCCACAGTTGATAATGATGGGATGCGGAACATCATCCCGATTGAGGGTGGTAAAGTTATTCTTCACTTTAAAAGTAAAGAACAACAGAGAAAGGTGGAAAAACAATTGGTGAAGTCTGATGAACTGATCTTGCAAAAGAAAAGATCTTTCAAGCCAAAGTTCACCTTAACGGGAATCACAAAGGGATACTCGGACGAGGAGGAGATCGATATGATCCAGGAAGAAAACGAGGACATGAAGCAAGTCCTTGAAACGCACAAAGAAATAAGGATTGTGCACAGGAAGACCTGGCGCAATAACTATAAGGAAAACATCACCTTCGAAACTAATATTTTTAGGGCTTTTGTAAAGAAGCCCTATACTTACATTGACATGATGGCGACAAAAGCCATCCGAGGAAATTCCGGTTGCAATATGCTACAAATGCCATAGGTTCGGCCACGTAGCATTGCAAGGATGAACCAAGGTGCCACAGATGCGGAGGCAAACAGCAACAGGAAGTTGATTATGGACCAAAATCTGCTCGGAATGGGGATTAAAATCCTCCAAATTAATACTGATAAGGGCAGAGCGGCTACCGCACTACTAGAAACCAAAATTGGAAAGGAAATAGATTTAATATTCGTCCAGGAACCATACAAATTACATCGGAATAATAACAATTACGTAATCTTTAAGCATTCCAAAGAAGCGAAAACTGCCATCTCGTTGCATAAAAAAATGGACAAAAATGTAACATATCGAAGGGACATAAGTAATAATAATTGTGTAACATAAATATCAATACAGATCACAAGGAAATCCTCGTCACTTGTCTGTACGACGAACCTGGCGGCAAGGATAGTAAAAGACTGGGCGAGTATTCAATCAAGATGAACAACGTGTTCACGAAACCTCATATTATTGCGGGAGACCTGAACGCTCACCACCCCCTATGGGGAGGTACAAAAAATGACGAAAGAGAAGATAAACTACTAAACTGGGCGATATCGAACCGTTTCGAAATTTTGAATGATGCCGGTCAAAGACCAACGCTCGAAAGTGCGAATGGATCAAGTTATATAGACATTATAATGAGCCATAAATTATCGGTTAATGACTGGCAGGTGCACAATGAAGAGACATTGAGTCTTCATAACTACATCACCTACGAAGTGAACATAACCTGTAGCATAAGTCAAGCTGTTGAATATGACTTCCAGAACACGGATTGGGAGAAACTGAGGAGAATAATAAAGCAGTGCATAAATAAGACGGATTGGTCATTAACAAATGCGAAGCACGAGGTTGAAGAGTATGCTGGAAAACTGCAAAATATATGCGCAAAAGTGTATAGAAACCATATTAAAACGGTCATCGCCGATAGCTATCATCAAGAATGGTGGGATGACAATCTGCAGCAGCAGAGGTCGAACACCAAGAAACTGCGGCGCGAAATGCAGAGCAATAGGGACCCGGTATCATAAGAAACAAAACGCGAAAGATACAGGCAGTTGAAAATGGCATTCACTAAAATGATTAAACAGAAAAAACGTGAATTCCTACAAAATGAAATCGAAACAATATTTGACAATATTTGACACAAACCCGTGGAACAAGGTCAGGAAAATTCTAGGGGTCGAAGTAAAACACACGCGAAACGCAATATTGAGAAAGAAGATGGTAGTTATACTGTTGATGAAATGGACAAGACTGAATATCTACTTGATAAGTATTTCCCAATTGATAAGATCGAAGATGACTCGGACGAAATGGCAAAGATAAGAGGGAAAACGTATGAATATAACGGGAGCGTAATGGAGCCATCCATCAACAGTGAAGAGGTTGAATACATAGTAAAGAACCTCAAAAATGGAGAAGCGGCTGGGAATGATCGATTGCCAAATGAGGCAATTAGAGAGATTTGGGAGGTAATTAGTGATATCATGATAAAGATACTAAATGGATTAATTTTTATATTCGGCTTGTCGCGCATTTTTTGTGACCGCTGTAGTGCGACGACGACGGCCGAGTTTTGAACGCGGACGATGCATCGCAACCCCGGCACCTCAGGGAGCGGCGGAACCGTCAGTCGTCGAACGAGAGGAACATGAGTTTAGCGGTGGTTTGTGGTGAAAGAAAAGTTTCATGGCAAACTGATGCTTCAAATAAACATTTTGAATTGGCTACGTTTTCTTAAATATTTTAAATGTTTCATTTGTATGTGTTTTTATATTCTTTCTATATTTATTTGATTTTATATTTGAAAAAATTTAAAAACGGATACGCTTGAACATTTTCCAGAAGCATATCTTTGTCTTCAACCGAAAAAAAGTCGCACATTTCAGCTCGTAACATATTAACCAATGGATAAAATCGTCGACGTTGACGGCGCTAATCTGAAATCTGTAGATCAGTCGACGGCGAACCGCTCCGTTTGTGCCGTCGGCGTTCGAAACGCAGCCTGAGGTGCCGGGCCGAATAGATTCCTTGTATTTAGTACATGTGTGCGGTGATTAGATTTGTAGACGAAAAACGCGGACCGCAGCGGCAGTAAAGGTACGGCATCTCAGGATGCGTGTACTTACCTGTACCGCAAAGACCGTACAAAACTGGCGCAGATGATTCTCGACGGAAAGGGATTATATGAATCATCCGCTACCCCTAACGCCTAGAGATTCATCAAGTCAAGTAGCTTGATATTTTAACAATGTGATTGACTTGATTTGAAAATCAAGTTCGTGGCAATTTACATACTTGACCTGACTTGATTTGAGATATTTATTACTTGACTTGAAATCAAGCTACTTGATATTACTTGATCTTGATACGCACGGCGTATAGTTCTTGCGTATTATGCATACATACAAGCCCTTAGTGACTGGTAGTTTTGTTCAAGTATGTGACTTGTTTCATCACAAAATTACATAAGTGTTTAAACCTGTGCTCTGCAGAGAAAAATGAGTAATTCATCGGGAATAATGGAATCAGAAACTAGCGAGTCAGAATATGTGTTAGAGGAAAATACTTCTCAATCCGAAGATCGTGAACGTGTGCAAGAGCCGACACACAAAAAAACTAAGACTAATGGAAAGAAAAAAGTCACGGATTATTTCATAGTTGAACAAGATCCGAAAAGTACGAAAAAGATTGATAAGCAAGGGAAATGCACGCTTTGCACAACGAAACCCGCCGTACTAAAAATGAAAGATTGTGGAACATCTGCATTGAAAAGGCATTTACAATCTAAACATACTAAAGTCTATGAACAAACTTTTGGGAAATTGCAACATTCGACTTCCCGCGCAAGTTCCTCTGCAAGCACCAATACCAATGAGGAAAGTACGATTTTAAGTTGGCTAAGTGTTAATGGCAGTAATACAAATGAAAGGGTGACTTATTTTCTATTATCTATTTTCTTCAAAAGCAGGTGTAGAACATATTCAATATATTCAGATTGCATAGACTTCGCTGCTGCTTATATGCCACTGTGTAGAAGAATTTGCAACCAAACAATGCAAATCCCACAAAAAACAGCCTTTAGGCAGATAATCGCTGAACGCTGGAAAAGTTTCACATAATAGTATATTACACAACTAGTGTAAAAGGTGATACATTTCACACCGGTAAGAGTGTTGTTGATCGTGGTGATGGCTGAATGAGAAAATCTCACGAGTGTAAGAAAGTCACTTTCTTACTAGTTGTGTTCACTATTTTTTCTACGAACACAATAAAATTTCTTCGAGATTTGTATAAATTTTTTCAATTTTTACTATTCATTTTCTGCACGTGTGTGGAAAATATTTTGATATCAACATTACTTTCCACACATGTGCGAATATGTTTTTTTTCCCACATGTATGTAAATATTTTTGCGGACGTGTGAAATTTAGTAGTATATAAACAATCAAATAGTGCGAATTTTGTTATTTTCGGGTCATGTGGTCGTAGATATTACCTTCTTGAAGCAAAAACTACTTATTACTACTTTTTATAAATTATAATTCGTAAAAACATCAATATATTTATATATTAATTAGATTTTTCCTACATTTTCAGCATTTCCAACAAGATAAGTTTAAAAAGCTACTTGTGGAGTATATGGTGAAAAAGTACCTACCGTTCAATTTTTTCGAGGACGAAATAAGTTTAGAACTTTATAAGTACCTAAATCCTAACGCAATTTTGCCTGGTAGAAATAAAATAAATTCTTTGGCAATGGAAATGTTCGGGTCAGCACAGAATACCCTCAAAAGTTTACTCAAGAAATATAAATCAAAAATCTCATTCACAATAGATGGTTGGTCTTCTTTTAGTATGAAAGGATACTATGGAATTATTGCTCATTTCATTGATAATAATTGGAAACTGCAAGCCATCCTCTTGGATTTTGTTTCGGCGCATGGACAACATACTGGCAGATGGATAGCAAAGCTTTTTGCTGATACATTGGAATTCTTCGATTTGACAAATTCTGTGCAAGGAATTACAACCGACAATACAAACAGCAATTTCACATTTATGAATGAGCTTACCTGCTTTATTTTCGACATTGACCCTAAAAATAGTCACTTCGTATGTTTTGCGCATATTTTAAATTTGGGGGCAAGAGATTTTATAAAAATACTTGATTCAAATTCTGAGTTTCAAGAGACAGAGACAGATGCAACCCTATCGAACAGTGATGAGATAACTGGAGATCTAAATTCACCATCTCCAATAAAAAAAATTCATTGCCTTGGAAAGAAGTTAAAAAATTCTGAAAATCTGAAAAAAGAGGTTGAGCAATTGTACGGTCAGATTTTCGAATCCGAATCGCCACCAGACGACGAAGCGGTTGCCGAATCTGAGGCGGAACAACAAACATACCGGCCAATTACACCTGACGAGATCCATATGGCCAAAACAAACTGGAACAACTCCGCACCCGGTTTAGACGGGTGGACCGTCAGCCGCCTCAAACTCACATCAGATGAGGCGCGCTCAGTGTTATTTCCACTTTGATCTTCGGACGGAACATCATCCCAAACAGCTGGCGTGAGATGAGGACTATTCTGGTGGCAAAGTCGGGTGATCCTAAAAACCCCAACAACTAATAGGTCCCGCACAGTGCAAATTTTCCCCTTGGTTTATAAAGGTGTTTAGTGCTTTATTTGATTTTTGTAAACCCGGTTGCGGCAGTATTCAGAGTTTCTTTGGATAATCGGCGGCACACTGTGCAATGGCTGAACAGCCACATGGACAACCACAACCCCCTCCTAGAATGAGGCGGGTTGGAGGAGTGGTAGCTGATTGGTTAGGATTGGGTGGTGACCATCAGCAGGAGGATAGATTCCCCAATGGACACCACAGGCGATTGGCCCTGTATAATCCCCGACAGGGCGGACAAATCGCACAAGACCCTGAGGTGGTGGACGCAAGAATAAAGTTGGTCGCGGGGCAGAGGCAGCTTGCGGAGATCGAGCAGGCTGAAAATGAACAGAAGTGCCTTGACTTCTTGTTCAACAAGACGTACGGAAAGCTGATCGACAACAAATATCAGCAATATTGTGCAGCCATGTTGAACACATACTTTGATGGCGTGCACTTGGTTGACCAGAGCGAGCGGAGGCGCTTGATTGAAGTGACAATACCGAGACACATGAATGACCGCATGCGTGTGACGTTTCAGTTCACAGAGGACAACCTGCCATATATTCGGGCAGTGAATAGAAACGTTAATGGTATTGTCCAAACGCGCCACCCTTTCTTGCCATGGGTAATACGGGAGACTTCAATTAGCGAGTCTTTAAACAACAATGGCCTCCTGTGTACCCAACCGTCAACCAGGTGGTATCACTGGGTGCTGCCGATTATAGGTGCCGCGACGATAGGTGGGGCCGTCAGTTACCTTATCTACCGTCTGTTACGGAACCCCGAAGCTGGTACTATTACCCAAATTGCCCCGAGTCCAGCTACGCCGCCTATAAGAATCGCCATAAGCCCCAGATTCTACCCGAGTACGATCCTACCATCCTGTCCCGATGTTACCGACACATTAGGAAGTTCAAGTGCCATCCTGCCCGGTATACCCACGATGAGTACGTGGGAAGCATGTATCCGGAGTCTAAGAGGAAGATTTATATGGCCGCCTTGGACGACTACCGAGTAACGTCCACCCTAAGAGCCGGACAACTGGCGCTCCATTACCATCGGGCCGGCCGCGCAACGACTCCTCCACCGAGTCCTAAATCTAAGGTTGCGCAACGCTACCCGCCTGAACACCAACCAGCGGAGATTTACGGAATCTGACGGAACGCTGGCAAATGTTATCCTGGTGGACCACTTCCTACAAACGAGGAAGCAAGCCGGGAAACAATACCACCTAGCTGTCAGGGTATATAATGCCTGAACGACCGTCCCGCGAGTCAGTTGTTGAATAGATGTTCTACCGTTAACGTTTCTAACCTAACACTTAACCGACCCTACTTGTGAAGAAACACCACACTAGCGACGATCGACAAGTGGAAAGCTTTCGATACCGTCCCGCATAATTCCGTCCGCCATGCCCTTTGCCGACTAGGGGTTGATAGCCGAACATCGAGCTACATTATGAACAGCCTTGGGGATAACCAGACAACCATAAAGGTTAACAATAGCTCCACCCGGAAAATTGGAATTCGCCGAGGTGTCAAACAAGGCGACCCGCTCTCGTCCCTCTTATTCAATTCCGTGTTGGACGAATTATTGGTCAACCTGAACAACAATTTCTGAGGGGCTGCATTTAAGCATGGGGAACGCGCAGCCGGTTTTGCTTTTGCCGACGATCTGGTCCTGCTAACAGACGACCGCCTAGAGATGCCACTGATGCTGGACGCAGTTGCCGAATTCTGCCGTAAACGCGGCATGAAAAATTAACACCAAAAAATTGGCAACCCTCTCCGCTAAACCATCCGGCGGTGACAAGCGTCCGGTTGATATTGGCGGAGATGTGGTTGAGGAGAGTAGATTTTATGTATAACCTCATATTGAATGTAAGTAACGCTTATATAGTTGGGGATAAGTTATAGTGAGGATTTTATTCATTTTTAGTCCCCGAAGAAGGCCTGAATAAAGGCCGAAAGCTAGAACTAGCAATAAAGAATACACTTTAACCACTGCCTTTGACTATATGACCTGATAAACGCAAGTCTTAATTATTCTTCTGTCTAAAGCACAAAAATCGAGGCAAAAACCAAAAATCTATCGGCCGATAAGCCTTCTCTCAGGCTTAGGCAAAATATCGGAAAAAATAACACAGGCCAATAAAATGAAAAAAAAAAATTTGGTGCCAGAAATCTAACATCTGATTTTAGATGTTTTTAATGTGCTGATTCCAAAAATGCCACCAGATTTTTTCTATCAGCTCTAGTTTTTGAGATACACGTTACAGGTTAAATGATATATTTTTTTCTGATAAAGGACAACAAATAAAGAGATAAATATGTACTTAATCGTCAAAATAGAAATTTCCCAGAATCTAATTAGCCAAATGGATACCTGAAATTGTCCCTGACCCAATACTTAAATCCATGTGTCTTTGTTTTTTTTAACTGTCAATAGTAATATTATATAGTACAGGGTGCGGCAGCATAACTTCCTTTTTTAAAATGTGCGCCATTTAGTCAGTTGATGTCGTAGCGGAGCGCTAGTGGTCTCGTTCGAGAGGCGGGACTATAAAGTTTTGTCCCGACACAGTTCAGTCGCCATCATGCGTTGGAACAGTGAGGAGCGTGCGTTTGCCGTTGAGGCCTACTTTTCGAGCGGATGTTCTGTTATCGCAACCCAGCGCGCCTTTCGGAATCGCTTTAATTTAGCCCCGTTGGCTCCTGTCCCGGACCGGAAATCAATTGTTACATGGGTCACTACGTTCAGACAAACTGCAAGTACGACAAGACGAAGAACTGGAGTCCCCCGGCCGATTAGATCACCGGAGAACATTGAGGTAGTGAGAGCTTCAATGTTGCGATCACCACGGCGTTCTGCGCGCAAACATGCGTCTGCCCTTGGACTTTCCGATCGTTCTGTGAGGAGAATACTTCATGATGATCTTCATTTCCACCCTTACAAGATGGCAATTGTGCAGGAACTTTCTGAACGTGACTTCAATTCGCGGAGGAACGCGTGTGAGGTTCTTCTGGAAGTCGTTCCTGAGGACGCTATTGTTTTTAGTGATGAAGCCCATTTTCATTTGTGCGGATCCGTCAACAAACAAAACATGCGCTACTGGTCTGACACCAATCCTCGACAATTGCATCAAAGGCCTTTGCATTCACCTAAAGTCACAGTGTGGTGTGCAATTTCCTCAAGTGGAATTATTGGTCCCTGGTTCTTTGAGGAAAATGAAGTCACAGTGACAGTGAATTCGGACCGGTATGTAAACATGTTACAGGAATTTTTTCCCACGGCTACATGAGTTGGACTTAGGAGACACTTGGTTCCAACAAGACGGTGCAACGGCACACACTTCAAGAGCATCAATGACTGTTTTGAGGGAACACTTCCCAGAGCGCCTTATCTCAATCAGGGGCGATTTGGAGTGGCCGGCCCGCTCTCCCGATTTGACACCTTGTGATTTTTTCTATGGGGTTTTGAAATCCCGTGTTTTTGTGAACCGTCCAAGGACCCTACAAGATTTGAAGACCAACATCCAGGAAGAAATTGCCAACATAACGCCTGCTATGCTGGCAAGAGTCATGACAAACGCCAGAAATCGGTTTACTCAGTGTATGGAGAATGGGGGACGTCACCTACCTAATTTGATCTTCAAAACTACGTAAAACAAAACTTTATGTATGTACCTATATTATAAAAAACGAATAAAAATTTTCTGATTCATACAATGCGTTTTATTAAGTTTTAAAAAAAGGAAGTTATGCTGCCGCACCCTGTATAACAGTTATAACGTAAATTATATACACAATTTTTTAAAAAATCTCAAAAACTAGATCTGATAGACAAAATCTGAGAACTTTTTTACATTCTGCATCCAAAAATTACTCAGGAACAGTTAAAAAATCGCAGGCACCAAAATGTGTGTTGGCCTGTTTAATCATTCCTAAGATCCTCTACGGAGATGAAGTATGGTTCAATAACAACCCACAGATAAGCAGGAAAAGAATTCAATCAGCAATTGACCAAATAACGAGAAGAATAATTAGAGCTCCAAGAAACATACCAAACAACAGGTTGAGAGACGAACTAAAAATTGAAACCTTAGAAAGAATGATTAACAGAAGAACTGAAATAATCTTAAATAAGATGTTTCAACATGAAAATATATTGATAAGGAACATATGTAGCATAACGAATAAGGGTACCCAGAAAAAAACACCTATATCCCAAAAAAATCAATTTCATGATTAACGAGAACCTCACTCTTTGTTTCCAATTTCCGTTGCAACAATTCACTATCCCACAAAACCTCAAAAAGAATACATAACAAGCTACGGCTCAACGTCGAGAAAACATGCGAGACATAAGAACATATTAGAGTGTCGTCGTAAGTCACAAGCAAGTTATTGCGAAGTGAAGACGTACAATGAACTTATCGAAATCTAGCGAAAGTGAATGGCTGGGTCCCTTCAAGGATCAAACCAATGATAGTTTGGAAGCAATTATCACTGCTGTCTTGCAAGACATGGCGGAAAGAGGGCGAAGTAACTTCATCCCAAACATAATTGATACTTATCTAACCAAGAAAACCGAGGTGAAAAATACAACAACTGAGGCAGAAAATCATCTCAATCGGAAGAATGTGAGGAGTATAAAAAACTGCGATTAACGAAGAAGAGGAATGATGATGCGATAGCGAAGAATGAAGAGGAAAGCAGAATTGGAATTGAAAAACAATTACGACAGCAATAGAAGTTGATGGGGATATGATAACCGAATCTAACAAGGAAGAGGAAATGGTGAACAACACAGCCGACAACCAGGGGAAGGAGCATACCACCGCACTAAAAGGTAACGCTTCTTCTGTATACAGTTTTGAATAGAAAATCGCACCTATTATTATACGTGACAAATCAAAATGGAATGCGACAACTCCATGGAAGTGGAAAACCAACAATCCCAAACCGACCTAAACGTTCCCAGCACATCCCCAGTGGCGCCCAAAAACCGAAAAAAAAAGGCCCGACACCTCCTCCGATCATCCTACGCGACAACACCGCAGATGGATGTAAAACAGCTCCTCGGGAAATCAAATCCCGAAAACTAACCGTGCTCAAAGAGAGCAACATCCCGGAGGGGGTTCGAATACACCCAGCCCCTTCCAACGACTATCGTGAAATTACCCGACTTCTACAACAGCTCGGTAAGCAATTTCACACATACATGTTGCAGGACGAGAAGCCACTCAAAGTGGTCATTCGCGGACTCCATGTCGACACGAACTGTCAAGAAATCCTTGAGGAAATCCGTCTTCAAGGGATCCAAGCGGAATCCGTCGACCAGATGAACACCTTCGGAGGCAAAGCTCTTCCACTATTTATGGTGACACTTCCCAAAACAACTGAGTCGAAGACAATCTTCGACCTGAAGTCCATCAATTTTTTAGAAATTTCAGTCGAGTTCCCGACGAAGAAAACTGGTGCATCCCAATGCCAAGAGTGCCAGTTTTTCCGCCACAGCCAAGCCTGTTGTTCGAAAGACAATTCTCCATCAACTACGCCAGCGCCGGAGCAATCGAAGATGGTGTAGAAGAAGCGTTGTTGGAAGAAGATGATGATGCGATTCCCCATGCGTCACCAAGTGAAGTACTCGAGGAAATCAAACGGGTAAAAGTTAGAAAGGCGCCAGGTAGAGATGCACCTCAAACAAGGCTCTCAAACTCCTGCCACCTTAGGCGGTGGTTCAACTCACAAAGATCATAAACTCAATAATTCGTTTGCGGTATTTTCCAGCTTGCTGGAAAACCGCTGATATTGTTGTGTTTCAGAAACCAGGCAAATCAGGGACTTTCCCGCAGAATTACCGGCTCATCAGCTTGCTACCGACGCTCGGGAAAATCACCGAACGAGTCATCCTTTCCAGACTCCCAGGCCATGTCCACAGTCTCAACCTTATCCCCTATGAACAGTTTGGATTTCGTTCAAGCCACTCGTCAGTCCATCAAGTCCTCCGACATGCTGAATTCATTACCGATGGATTCAACAGAAAACAATCGACTGGCATCGCTTTGTTTGATGTCTCAGCGGCATTTGACAAGGTTTGGCACGCCGGTCTTTTGCACAAGCTCCTCTCCGCCAACATTCCTATTGGGCTGGTGAAACTCTTTTCTAGATGATCGAAAGTTC
This sequence comes from Novius pumilus, assembly GCA_020654155.1. Classification (NCBI taxonomy): domain Eukaryota; kingdom Metazoa; phylum Arthropoda; class Insecta; order Coleoptera; family Coccinellidae; genus Novius; species Novius pumilus. The sequence continues at coordinate 284,992 of JAIFOV010000018.1, forward strand.
AGCGTTCGTATAGGATCATCCCACTCCACCATCAGAAGTGTGGAAGCTGGCGTACCCCAGGGATCCGTCCTTGCGCCTACCCTATACTTGCTGTTCACGAGGGACCCACCCAAGACCGACAACCTGCCTGGCACTGTATGCAGATAACACGGCAATCATGACGAGGTCGCTAACTCCAAACTTGGTTGTTCGAAGACTCCAGGAGGCAGTGACTCCAGGAGGCTTACAAGAGTGGTTCGCCAAATGGCTGATCACGATCAACCCAGAGAAGAGTCAAGCGATCTTCTTCTCAAAAAGACGACGACATCCGACAATAGAGGTAACTCTTGACGGAACTGACATACCTTGGTCTTCTTCAGGAAAGTAACTGGGAGTGACGATGGACCGGCGGCTGACGTGGAAACAACACATTGCAGCTCGAACGACAAAATCGAAGCGAGCGCAGGGACTGCTTCATCCGTTGATCAATTGGCGAAGCAAGCTCAGCGCAAAAGTCAAACTTAGGCTTCATACATCAATTATAAGGCCTACGATGACTCACGCTTCCCCAGTCTGGGGCGATGCAGCCCGTTCCCACATCAGAAAACAGCAAGTCGTGCAGAACAAATCTCTGCGAATGGCAGTAAACACCCGAAACGAAACGACAGAATTCATAAAGACCTAAAGATGCTGAGGGTTCTCAAGAACATCAGAGAGACGGCGAAGAAATTCTTCGCAAACAATGATCGACATGTTAATCCTCTGGTAAGTCAACTGGGGTTATAATCATAACTTACCTTCCAGGCACAGGAGACCTAGAACCATCCTCAGGAATTGAGGAGAGAAAACATCACAGACGGTAAAACAAATTTTCTTAATAAATCCGAGAGATTTGTTATGTATAATGTTAGAGTCATAACTAGCCATAAGGTGTGAAATGTTCAATGAGACTGGAAGTGAAAGTCAGTCCCTTCAGGCATAGACTTCCCTTTCGGAGGTTTTTTTAGCCGGTCGGCATTCTGCCAAACGCGGCACACGCTGTACGCCAAGTACAGTACCTAATACAGTAAGATCCCAGGGCCGCCAGACGTTACTTATTTTTGAAGTAACGAATTTCACAGAATAGACACTCTTATATGCGTGTAAGAGTATGCGCATATTCGCTACCTGCACTAGGCGGCCCGTTCACAGGTAGCAGGTAGTAAAGGTAGACCAAAATATTGCTTACTTTTCTTAAATTCGAAGCATTGATTTTTATATATGTCACACAGGATATTATTATTAACAAAAATGTCATATTGCCAGACAATTTCTGTGGGCGGTAATTCCTCCCAGACGCTTTAAATCTTATAAAAAAAATATTTAACTTCTCTTATTTTCGATATCTTCAACTTTATATATGATGCACCGATGTCTGTATAGGCTACATGTGTTGAGATAAGACTCCTTTGGATCGCGTTGCAGAAACCGACTTTCGATGGTTCGCCAAATGTCGTTCGATCCGAGCCGAGCCGGACCGAGCGTAGCTGTTTAGACGGCGCGTGATCCGGCAATTAATCGAATATTTGTCGTCCCGCTCGTCATAACACGCGCCGTTTAAACGCAACTTTAGACATTGTGCTTGTGTCGTTGGTACGTTCTTCAACGAAAGTTTATAGAATAAAAGTATTTGCGGTGATTTATTTTAAATAAATACAATGGCAGAATTATTGAATTGTGTTTTTTGTAATAAATCTGGTGATAAATTGATATTGTTCACTGAAGAAATATTAAAAAAGTGTCGAACCATCTTAGAAATTGGAAAAGAAAATAACCTCAAATTTAAAAACATTATTTTACCAGTGGAATTATATGAAAGTGGTTATCATAGTCAATGTTATAAATCATTTACCGGATTAATGAAAAAATATTATGTTAAAAAATCGTCCGAGGTAAGTGAAGAATTAAGTTCAGCGTCGTCTTCAAAATCTCCTTCTAATACATCATGGATAGAGCCCCAACTATTGATTTTACAGCCTTCGAGTTCAGCAGCTGTTCTTTCACCTCATCCCTCTACAATATCTCAGCCAACAGGTATATGTGACTTAATAGAACCAGCTCCATCAACTTCTCAAGATGATGAACAGATAGAAAATGATGATTCAACTTCAGAAATTAATATTTCAATTGAAGATGAAGCATCTGTTAAATCAACGGATTTATGTTGTATTTTTTGTGACCAAGAAACAAAAAAACATAAATCCAAAAGGCTACCTTTGTTTTCGCCCGGAAAACAAAATTTTCTATCTAAATTCCAGCTGAATGATGAAAATGCCACAGAGTTGATTAATAAAATCAAAAATTGTGCTACTCCAAAAATCTATTATCATCATATCTGTGAAGTAAACTTTTCTTATAGCATAAGAAAAACCAAACATACGATAAAAGGTCATTGGCATCATCTTCGTGAGCATCATCAGGGCGTTTTTGATGAAATGTGTGCGTTCATCAGAGAAAACGTAATTGAAAAAGGAAGGATTCATTTTTTAACTTACCTTCACAGACATTACATGGAACTGTTTGAAGAAAGTACAGCAGACATTCCTGAAAAAATGTCAGGAAATTTGACACCGCATAATTCAGAGGTAAAAATAATGAAAGTATTTAGTAAAAATATTAAATTTTTTTCCATGAATAATAGAAAAATATTAGCTTCAAAGCACATAAGTAGTATTGATGACCAATCATTTCAAAATTTAAAAAACGAAGACATTTTAAATTCTGCTGCTTTGATTTTAAGAAAATCTATTTTGAATGTTCAAGTTAATAAACTGCTATAGCAAAAAGACGCAGCCGTCGATTAGTTAGACAGCGCCCCGTAAGTCAGGGTAGCGTTTCTAGTACACCCTCTACCGCGAACAAGTAGTTCCGAACGTGACCACCGACGGAAGACAGAGGGCGCAAGTGGTTTCCACCCCATCACACGGCGCGTCGACGCAGAAGTACCACTTAAGGGAGAATCTGCCTATAAAAGCCCTAACGCAACCACTTGAAGGGCAGTTGGAATTGTCTTCCGCTTGGCATCGAATACTTCGAACCTAGCGCTCAAAGTTGCACTCTTACTAGAGACTTCTTTGTTAATTCTCTTTGTCAGCCCGAAGCATCCCGCAACGGGAACTTTGGAGTTTGACGGACTTGTCGTTTTCGTATTAATTTCGTTTTGTGTTCATACGTTCGTTTCCGTGTAAATATTGTTTTGTGAATAAAGTAAACTGTATATAGTAGCCCGTGTTTCTCTAAACTCGACGGCTACAAGTGGCGCCCAACTTAAGTGCTCGAATCCCGTAAAATCACGTGCACCACGGTTTTTCCACGGAGAAGCCCCAGGTTGAATCCAACAATGTCGGTTCAACTTACTTCAGAGCAGTTCGAACAACTGTTGAGAAATCGAAGAAATCGGAGTTTCGCTGCTTGCACGGCCCGTTTCAGCGGGGAAAAGAACACAGAAAAAGTTCGTGAATTCCTCCAGGTCATTCAATTATTCAAGAAAACGGAGGATATTACGGATCAAGAAGCACTGGATAGTCTTCCACTACTATTAACAGACTATGCGTTAACATGGTGGCGAGGAGTAGCGGAGATTATCAAAACATGGGAAGAAGCTATAAAAGCAATTAAAGCCCAATTTGCCCCAATGAAAGAGGCATATCGCATATTCCGGGAGATATTTAATTGCCCTCAGAAAAAGGGAGAATCTCTTGACAAATTCCTCGGAGAAAAGAGAGCGATGTTATCTGAAGTACCAGCAGTCGCCGCAAATGAATCTCTTCAACTTGATTTGGTCTACAGCCTGATTGAGTTTCAAATCAGAAGTAAGATTCCGCGGGACCAAATAACTACCTTTGACGAATTACTGACACAAGGGAGAAAAGTGGAAGAAGACCTCCAGGAAGGACATAACCAAGACAAAGCCAGACTGGTTACAGTGGAAACGAAAAGAACCCGTTGCAATTTCTGCAAATTTCCCGGTCATTCAGAGGAGGAATGCAGAAAAAAAATCAAACAACAAACGAATTATCAGTCTCCCCAACATCAAACGGGCAATAACATAAAATGTTACGGATGCAACACTCCGGGCGTAATGCGTCGACAATGCCCAAAATGCAACGCTAATAGACCCAAGCATCCTTTGGAGTTTTGTGCCCTCCACCTCGTTGAAGAAGCGCGCACAGACAAGAAACTACCAATTCGGGATCGCGCAACCCTTCACATTTCCATATTAGGATCAAAAGGGTGCGGATTCATAGACACTGGCGCAAAAGTTAGTGTTGCCGGGAACCAACTTTACAACATACTGAAAGAAAAGATGGTTCCTTTTGATGAAATACACACGTTTTACCGGTATGCCGATGGGAAGTTAAGACAAGGCGTAGTTCGTACAGCCAGGTTAGAGGTTCGATTAAAAGACCGAAAGATCCAAACCTCTTTCATTGTCCTACCAGATTCCAAAGACAATAGAACGCTCCTGGGAATGAACTTCCTAGAAGACGCGGGGCTGGTATTACATCTGAAACAACGGAAATGGCATTTCGAGGATCAACCACAAATTTTATATGGATGGGAATCAGAAGATCCGCGGAATAACACGATTCCAAGAGTTGAACACACACAAGAATTGGAGTTTCTGACATATCCATGTAAAGAATCAGATAAAATAGAAACCATGGAAATGGACATCCCTTACTCACCAGAATTGAAGTCCATATTCCAAGAGATGGAAATTCCGGCATTAATGTCTCCGTTAGATGAAGGTGTACATTACGGCCCCATTGCCCCTTATGACACTCCTGAAGATCTGGTCGGAAATATGTGGCTTGCCTCCTGCCAAGATGTGGAAACTATGTGGGAAGATGTAATGGACATTGCCAGTGTCGACATAAGCGAATCAACTCATTTGGTCCAAGTGCTACGGGAAGACGAAGGAACCTCCTTTTCAATGGAAGAAAAATGGAAATGCAACCAAATTTTAAGCAAACATATCGGAGTGTTTGGTAAATTGGGACAGCCGTGTCCCGCCTATCAACATCCAAGAGAAACTGGCTCTCATACCCCAATAGCCAGCCCCCCTTATCGCTTGTCTAAAGAAAAAACAATGACACTACAAAAAGAAATAAGTAGCATGCTGGAAATGGGGATAATTGAAGAAAGCGACTCCCCATGGGCAGCTCCTGTTGTCATGGTACCCAAACCAGGGGGAGGGACGAGGATTTGCGTGGACTATCGCAAATTAAATCATATCACTCCCGCACTCCAAAGATTGGAAGAAAGTTTGAAGGAATCTCAAGAAATCCAAGAAATGGAACAAGACAGGAGAAACAAGTACGCAAATAGCAAGAGACGTAGTGTTTCACCTCTGCCAAAAGGCACCGAGGTATGGGTAGCCTCAAGGGTACACAGTAAAAAGAAGGAAGGGGTCGCCGCTAAATTAGCCCCAAAAAGGGATGGACCTTATGTAATCATGGCGGCCCGAAGCCCAACCACGTATCAGGTCGCTTCCAAGGACCAACCAACTATTCCTTTAGGAGTATATCACGTGTCCGATCTAACACCCATAAAGGGGGAAATACAAACATCGAAAGTACCGCAGCATCCAATTCGGAAACGAGGTAGACCCAAGAAAACTGAAGATGTTCCTGGTTGCCTCGTCGAGACGACTTCGCCACCAGAGGGGGAGTCTATAGCAAAAAGACGCAGCCGTCGATTAGTTAGACAGCGCCCCGTAAGTCAGGGTAGCGCTTCTAGTACACCCTCTACCGCGAACAAGTAGTTCCGAACGTGACCACCGACGGAAGACAGAGGGCGCAAGTGGTTTCCACCCCATCACACGGCGCGTCGACGCAGAAGTACCACTTAAGGGAGAATCTGCCTATAAAAGCCCTAACGCAACCACTTGAAGGGCAGTTGGAATTGTCTTCCGCTTGGCATCGAATACTTCGAACCTAGCGCTCAAAGTTGCACTCTTACTAGAGACTTCTTTGTTAATTCTCTTTGTCAGCCCGAAGCATCCCGCAACGGGAACTTTGGAGTTTGACGGACTTGTCGTTTTCGTATTAATTTCGTTTTGTGTTCATACGTTCGTTTCCGTGTAAATATTGTTTTTGTGAATAAAGTAAACTGTATATAGTAGCCCGTGTTTCTCTAAACTCGACGGCTACACTGCCACAAAATATCTCCGTTGAACATTTAAAAAAGGAAGAAGCATCAGCATCTCAAGATTTATTACATTTTTTTTCTACTATGGTAGCTGGTAGTAGCACAAAAACGAAAAGAAAATCGAAAATCCATTCGCCTAGTCAATTCTATGTGTGAAGATGTTGTGTATAGTATCCACAGTGGTAAAATCAAAACATCAAAGCATATTATACTAGGAATGACATTAAAAAGTTTGACTAGTATTCGAAAAATTATCGACATCATTCATAGATATGGACATTGCATCAGTTATCAAGGGATTGAAGAATTAGAAACAGAAGCAACATATACTTCAATCCAAAAATCTACATTATGCCCTGAAACGATAAAAAAATCTCCACATCTGTGTACTGGTGTTGCCAACGACAATTTTGACCGGTTCGTAGAAACAAAAAGTGGCAAAGATACGCTACACGACACTGTTGGTATAATATACCAGAATGAAGATCCTAGTATTACAGACGACGAGGAAATAATGAATGACAATAATAGGCCAAAACAAATAATTTAGTATCTAACTCCTATAAATGCGTCACCTACTGATAGATCAGTAGTTTTAGAAACTATGATACAAAGCCAGAGAATTTGTCAGGATGTACAGCAAGCCTCCATTCAAGTGACTTACGACCTTGCAATAGCAAAAATTGCCTTACAGATTCAATCAACCGAAAAACCTTCATTTGATATTTTATTTATTCACCTGGGGCCTTTCCATCATTACGGCTTATTTCAAAGCAATTGGAAAAATTATAAGCGATTGTGGGTTAACCAACATTATGATGCAAAGTAATTTGCTAGCATCGGTTTCAGTAAGTGGATTTTCAGAAGGAAAACACTTTAATAGATGTAAGAGGCTTCATCCTTTGATGGGATTAGAGTTGGAAATTTTGCATTTTAAATCATTCTTAAAGTTCAAAAATACTGAGATAACAGATCAAATGCTGGAGGAAAATACACGGCTGCAAACGTCAACAGTAGCATCATTTGAAATTGAAAATGAAGAGCTTCAACAATTAATGAACGAGTACAATATTTATAAGGAACAAACACTCAACAACGAGTTTGGAAAAACGCCTCAGTTTTATTTAATTTATATTAATCTTATACATTATTATCTAACTTCAATCAAGAAGTATTCGTACAGGAGATTTTGAATTAGTTAAATATGTATTGCCAAAAATTACGAACTTGTTTTTTATTTGCAATCAACAAAACTATGCTCGCTGGACAATTAAATACTACTCGAATTTACTGAACGTCAACGAAACTCATCCTGATTTGTTCGACCAATTTCAACAAGGCTCTTTCGGTATTCAAAGAACCAATAAACCTTTTTCGATGCAGCCAATAGACTTAGTATTGGAACAAACCATTAATACGGATGCTGCTAGGAGACTCACGTATTTTCGATAAAAATATATTCGTTATTAAAAAATTCTTCAGTTTCTTCGATAATATATTACGTACTCAATTATGTATGAAACTTCTTTTTATAATCCAAATCCATTAACCCTAAAATCTATTATTGTTCTTTATAGACTACAATTCAAACGTTTTGTTTTTCATTATGCAACTTTTATTTGATATTTCAGGGATACTACAGTTTACTAATTCCATTTCTGCAAGACAACGATGGGCTCGAAGTCACGATTTGAGATCATCTATAATCAGCCATATGTATAAAGAGTTAGATTTACTAAAAGAACAAGATGTTACAGCTGAGCTAAACAATCACAATATCAAAAATAGTATTAACCAATTGCAGAAATTCATCGACACTTTCGATGTTTTTATTAACCCATTTGCCGTTGGAGTACCTAGGGATCTTTTAATAAATATCTCATCAGGAAAAGCTGCATCAGAGCCAGTTACAAATTTTCTTTTGAATATTGAAAAATGTGGAGAAGTGCAACGTAAATTGTTCATTGAAGAATGTGAAACAGATGTAAATAGATTTGAAAAGAGTATCAAAAGAACGCCATTACTCAATTTTTCGGAAGTTTATTTGAAGAAGCAGAAAACCAAAGTTGCTGGTAAACTTCAAGAAGTGCGCGTTCAAAGAGATCCACTTGGACGTATGCTTGGCATATCTCTAGATCACAAAATTGATATAACAAAAATGTTATCTTACCCAATAACTTCAGTGCTATTTTGACGGTGCTATTTGCAAAACGACTAAATCTGCGTTAATGAAATCAATAGAGAAAGACATTGAACACCATCCACTACAATATATAGATATATTAATCATTGACGGGTTTTCTTACTGCACACAATGAAAAATGTGCCTCAAACCTTTGGCAATATTTCAAAGAAAAGTTACAAATGGTAACACAATTCAGTGGAAGAAGATTTGACATAATTTTCCATCAGTATTTTACACCCTGTATCAAAAATTATGAGAGATCACTAAGACAGGAATGAACACATCTTGAGTTTACCATAACAGGTCCTGATCAAGTTCGACCTGCTGATTTTTTGAAAGAATTGAAAAACTCGCGGTTTAAAGAGGCACTTGTAAACTTGTTTATTCTGCACTGGGCGACTGATGAGATGATACCATTTATTGGCAATAAACATATAAATATTAATTTCAGGCAATGCCATTCTTTTATTGTAAATAATAATAAGGTTGAGGCTACTATTGATGAACGATTATCGTGTCCACAGCACGAAGAAGCTGACACGAAAATAATTTATCATCTTTGTGATATTGACACTCAGGCAAACATAGTAGTAAGATGTTCTGATACCGACGTTGCAGCAATAATGCTGGGAAATATGCATCACATGAAACATGATAATTCACACGTATGGATATTAACGGGTGTTGGAAATAATCAAAGATATGTCGATGTTACAAAGATATATGAGCACTTGGGATCGTCTCTATGTAGAAGCTTGCCAGGATTTCATGCTTTGACAGGATGTGATTACAACCCTGCTTTCTTCAAAAGAGGAAAACAAAGACCTTTTAAAATATTGAAATCAAATGTTGAATATCAACAAGTGTTTCTTCAATTCGGAGAGGTACAATCACTCACTGATAAAGACACAAAAGACAAGATATTCGACGTGATACAAAAATTTATTTGCGATATATATAATGTCCCCGGAATTTTCGACGTCGATGCTGCCAGGCTTCAACTTTTCATTAATACAGGGTGATTCAGCTATGTATTTACAGATTGAGAAGGCCGCTACTATGTGAGAGAGGGTCGTAGAATGGTGGGGATGGTCCCGTTGTGCTCCCCTGACGTTGCGATTTAGTTTACAACATGATTCCATGGAGTGATCAGCAACGAGCGTTCGTAGTGAAGGCGTTTTTCAAGAATGGTGATTCGGCGGTTGCGGCTCAAAGGCGATTTCGCACACATTTCAATGTTGAAGGATGCTATTCAACGAGAGGTGGAAGCTGTGCCTCAGCAAATGATTCGGCAAGTGATGTTGAACTTTCGGGAGAGGCTCGAAGAGTGTGTGCGGCGAAATGGGTCTCATTTGGAGGACGTAATTTTTAAAACTTAAAATTTTGTTAATTGATTATTCAATGGCAAAACCTACTTAACTATTTACAAAAACTAAACTTTGAAAAATATTCTTCTGAGCTTTTTTAATGCACTTATGAAACTGTAAATATATAGCTGAATCACCCTGTACTTACACAGCATCTGACGTGAGTGAAGAGTTTATTAGAAAAAGCCTGAGAAGCTTTTATTCATGTAATTTACCATCATGCAAAAGTGAACTATTTCAGCAATTCTGTCGAGCAAACTACATCGCAAGTATATGGAATAATGCATATAAACAGCATTTACCTGAATTCAGTCCAGAAAATAATGGGTGGACATTGGTTGAAAACCAATATCAATTTTTCTGGTTCGATGGGGATCAGCTACCAAGTCTTGTCTGTGAATTATTCGAAATTGCATCAGGTATATCAAGTTCACATCAAATTAATTTCTTATATGTGCAGCAATTTATATCTTCATTTTTTTTTCAGAAGATCCCAATAACGATAATAACGATGATGACGACTCAAACATTGACATTCAGGATTGGTTAGAGAATGAAAGTGGAAACTCGGATGAAGCCAATATTGAAGATTAAGACACTACATACTTATGGAAAATTTTTTAGTTATTTACAATATTTTTGTATTTCAATAATAATAAGAAATCCTCATTCAATCCAATAATTTGTTGTTTAAAACCTTCACTTTGAAACAAAATAGTTTTGGGACTCCAAAACGCGTCACAACGCCGAGTAGCTCTCTCACTCACACTCAAGCGCTTGTATAATGCCCTCACGCTCGCACTTACCCCGGAACTACAATTACGTCTGGGAGAATGTTTGACCCTTATGATTGGTCTGACTCTCTACAAAAGGTATTAAAATAGTCCCCCAAGCATCATATATAAAGTTGATGACTTCGAAAATAAGAGAAGTTAAATATTTTTTTTATAAGATTTAAAGCGTCTGGGAGGAATTACCGCCCACAGAAATTGTCTGGCAATATGACATTTTTGTTAATAATAATATCCTGTGTGACATATATAAAAATCAATGCTTCGAATTTAAGAAAAGTAAGCTATATTTTGGTCTACCTTTATTACCTGCTACCTGTGAACGGGCCGCCTAGTGCAGGTAGCGAGTATGCGGATACTCTTAGGGCCCTTTCATATTAGGATTCTTGAATCCGATTCCCATAAAATTTGTTTAATAAACAAACGAATTTGGTGCGTTTCATATTACAGATTCTGAATTTCGAACGATTGACGTTGCGTTACCCCACTCTATTTCTATTATTGTTCCACTTAACGCGCTCGGCTCTCATATAATTATTTACCCATATTTGCGTTCCTTATTCGAGTTTAACAAGAGCAACATGGATGAATTAGAAGTTATAGGTTTGTGGTATTTATTTACGAAAAAAAGAAAGAGAAATAGGAAAACTTGGGTACATAAAATAAATCAAGAGCGTGATGCAAAAGGTATCGTCTGTTACAATACCCCAAAACCTGTTTGGAAAAAATAATATAACTCATCCCTTGCGGAGGGCATATCTCCAATGTTCTGATGACAGACACACGAACAAACGTGAAGAACAAGTCGGGATTAAATTACTTAACACATATTTGTTTTGGTTACTGCGCTCGTAAAGAATTCCGGCGACCGAAAACACCGATCGACGAAATGTTTTTGAATCGCAAGCTCATAAAGAATCTGAATCCTAATGTGAAAAGGTTAATTTGTTCTAACGTAAGTTTTGAATCCAGTACCGGAGCAAAAAACACAAGAACGTGTCAACCGAGCAATAAAGAATCCCAAAGCTATAAAGAATCGGAATCGTAATCTGAAAGGTTCCATTTGCTGCAACGTAACATTTGAATCTGGGCTACGAGAATCCGATATTCACGAATCCTAATATGAAAGGGCCCTCACTCGCATATATAAGAGTGTCCATTCTGTGAAATTCGTTACTTCAAAAATAAGTAACGTCTGGCGGCCCACGGTGGTCCTAAATCCCAAATCGTTGGTCAAAAATAAAAAAATTAATTTCCTATTTTAGGAATTCTAAGTATTGGTTCAGGTAAAGGGGAATCCCTAGCGTACCCTCCGAGGGTCGGTAGGTAACAGGTGTTGCGTTTAGCCGTTGGGATCTCATTCGTAAGTAAGCGCGCGAACAGGTATCGTTTGTCGTACACAACGCTCTAAAACTTCGGCAGTCTTGAAAGTGTCATAACTTCGAGTAGAATTTGTCTATTTCACTTCTACAAAATGGAATCTTCTCCTGAATGTAAGTACATTTTCCATATTAATGCACTTCTTCATATTAACCCTACATCAGGCAGTAAGAAATGTAAACATCTACTCTGTATCCACGTGCCCGCGACAAAAATTTATAATGTTTACTTAGTGTAAAAGTTAATAATTCAACATAATTAATTGACCAGACAGGTTTCATATCATTCTTGAGACTCTTGAGTATTACGTTACCAAAAATTAGCTGCCTACAACTGCCTTTTTACTCGTAATAAATTTTTTTATAAATAAACGCGGGAATTTTCTTCTGACTAACGGTACGGTGTGGCGGGACGTGAAGGGATTATCTCCTCCAAATTTGTTGGTGAAAAATGTCGTTTACAGTATTATTGTATTGTTTGTTGTTGGTTCTATAAGTTAATCATTGAATTCCTTTTTTCTAGGCTCGCATATAAACAGTGAAGTTCGCTGCACTCGCGATGAAATATTTCGTTTAGTTAAAAAGCATTTGAATGACAATGCAAAAAGAGCTCATCAAGTCATCGAGAATAATTTGTCCCAAAAATTAGGCCTTTCGTACACATTATCGAAGACTGAGAAACAAACGGTTCGTCAGTTATTGCACTCCATGCGAACGAAGTGGCAAAAGGCTAGGAGGACCGAATCTGTGTTTCTTCAAAAAAATACGGATTGGTAAAATAAATTTGTCGTTTTTGGAACGAATGACGTCTGGACTTCCACAGAAAAAGAAAAATCACCTGCAGTTCGCATTCGTGGTCGCCCTACGAAAAGTTTTGAAAACTCGAGCGAACGTACGAAAAGGAGAAAAATCGAAAATATACGTAACCAGTCTAGTACCGAAGAGCTTGCCCTTGCCACTCAGATGAATCTTCGAGCTGAAGGAAAAGTGGATGCGGCAAAAGTCATTCAAGATGTCGCTATAGGTAGTCCTACTAGAGCTTCGAAATGCAGGCTATCTCTACGTACTCTTTCAGCGAATGTTTATTCCGATGATGCTGCTTTGTCTCTGATGATTGAGTATCATGTCCAAACATACATATCAGGGAATACGTTCCGGGGCGCTAGAAGTTAACTCGAAGATATACCCATCTTACAAATGTGTGCTGCAGGCCAAAAAAAAAGTGTTATCCCGGCAAATCGGATGCGATCATTTTTTTTACTTCACTTGTACCACTGCGGCTCATGTTTGTTGAAAAGGCAAACAAAAAAAGACATAATTATTTGGCAAAATCCACGACCCTCATCCCCTCGATTTTGTAGACCAATAAAAATAGAGTTTTTGAAAGAGACTGCGGAAGGAACGCGATCTGAAGTAAACGATATACAAGAACAAATAAATCGGCTCCAATCTTTCCATACCGTTGTCAGTGGAAAAGACATTAATGTGACCTACAAATTAGCGTTAACAATGGTCGATGGCAATTTGTAACTCAATCACATCTACTGCATCTTTTCAAAGATGCTATCTTTGCGGTAGTACGTCAAGAGAATTCAACGACATCGAGAAGATGTTGAAGAAAGACATAAACGAGGATCATTTGCAGTATGGAATGTCTTCTCTGCACGTCTGGATTCGATTTTTTGAATGCCTCTTACATGTGTCTTACAAATTAGAAATCGAGAAGTGGTCCTCGAATAAGAAAAGTATTGAGGAACGTAAAAAAACGATACAAAAAGGTTTCCGGGAAGAATTGGGTCTTTTAATTGATAACCCAAAACAAGGTTTTGGTAGTACAAACGACGGGAATACCGCTTGTCGTTTTTTCCAGAATTCAAGCGTTTCTGCGTCTATTACGGGACTAGATGAGGACCTAATAAAAAGATTCCACGTCATCCTGCAAGTCATATCATTTCATTTTCACATATAAAAAAATTCGATTTCATTATTTTATCACTTTCCTTTTTTGTTTTGCCATGATTTTATTTCATCTGCGAATTCTCATTCACCAACCTGAAAGTACAAGAAAATCTCGTCGCAACCACACCTATCGAAATCCGCTTCAGCGTACTTCAAAATGAAGAGGAAATGGAGACGCAGCCAGATAATACCTCGAACGGTAATGTAGAAAATTTCCTTCTCGCGCTTAATGTCAATTTCAAAAAACCGCCACCACAATCATTCACTCAAACTACGACAACAACTAAAGATCAAACGCAAATATCAACTAAATCAGCACCGAACACTGAAATTGTTAAAAACGAAAACATACCCCTCATAGTTCTTCACAACAAAGAAAAATGGCTAAACATCAGCTCTCTACTAAACAGAAACAAAATTTCGATATTAAAAGCGCAATCAACAAATGACGGCATCAGAATCTTTTTACAAGACTCCGACGCTTTTCGCAAAACAATAAAAATTTTAGACAATGAAAAATTATCCTACCACACCTGGCAATTGCCATCCGAGAAAATGCTGCACGTCGTACTTAGAGGAACCCCGAACCAATTGAAACGGACACAATCCAATCAGAAAATCCGCAAAAAGTCATAAGAATGACGAGGAGAGACAAAACTCCGCTCCCACTTATTCTAGTTATTTTACCAAAAACAGAAAAACAAATTTTTCAACTATCAAATCTGGCTTATGTTTCAATTACTGTTGAATCGCAAAATCCGCGCGCCTCTGTAGGACAGTGTTACAACTGCCAGAAATTCGGTCATGCACAGAGCCGATGCACTGCACCACCACGTTGTGTTTTTTGCGGTGAGAATCACCACATCCACGAATGCGAAAAACAACAAGACCTGAAAAAATGCTGCAACTGTGGAGGAGTTCATAAAGCGTCATATAAGGGCTGCGAAAAATGGCCAACCATTACCAAAATCAAAACCGACAAACACATAACTACAAATTCAAGACGTACGTCCTACGCTAACGCGGCTAAGCAAACTTCACTCTCTCCTCTCTCATTTACTGACCTGTTCGGACAATTTCAAAGCATGTACGGACAAATGCAGGACATAGCCCTGCAGCTCAGCAAAATGTTCGAAGCCAAGCACCATTAATGGCGGTACAAGTGAAAGGTTCACTAAAAATATGTTACTGGAACTCAAATAGCCTCTTACACAAAAAGAACGAACTACAAATATTTATGCAAGAAAAAGGAGTTGATATGCTCATAGGAGAAACATGGTTAAAAAAGCCAAACATTCTAAAATTCTCAAATTATCATATGTACCGAAACGACAGAATATCAAACTCGGGCGGAGGTACAGCAATACTCATCAGAAGAAACATTCCCACTGCGAAAAACACCAAAACAATCGAACATCGAACACACTACAATAGAATTAAACCTCGAGACAAAAATACAAATAATCGCAGCTTATAATTCACCGAATTCTACCATCACTTCAAACGACCTAAATGACCCTCAGACGAGAAGATCCTGCTCTTAGGAGACTTAAACGCAAAAACCGAAACTGGGGTTGCAACTCGACAAATTCATCTGGTACGTCCCTAATGTCTTACTTTGAACAGCAAAACATTCAATTGCATATTCCAAGCGAACCGACTCATTACACACCAAACAGATGACCAGAGATACTAGACATTGGAATCCCAAAAAACCTAATTAACATTAGTGACATCGAAGTGATGAAAGAACTGAGCTCCGACCATAACCCCATATTTCTAAAAGTGCTCAATATCAAGAAACCCGATGAAATCTTCACAAAACACTTCACGAACTGGCCAAGATTCCATTTTTACCTCAAACAATCGATCTCGGAAATACAACACCCACTGAATGTAGAAACCATCGAGAAAGAAATAAAACCTTCGAAAACGAGATAATAAATGCAATAACAACTAACACGAAATCAATAGAATTAAAAAACAAAAAACCAATAATCATCCCCGCCGATCTTAAAGAAGAAATCAAACAAAAACACGAAGCAAGAAAAAAAGCACAAAGAACAGTTAATCCAAACGACTACATTACTGCCACTAACCTCAACAACCAAATAAAAACAAACTGAAAACACTTCAAGAAGATCGATGGGACAAAAAAATGAAAGAACTCGAAACAGACAGATCAGGACTATGGAAAATGATTAAGAGCCTTAAAACAAACAAACAAAAAATTCCCCCACTCTCTGGAGAACAAATCACCGGGTATTCCGATACAGAAAAGGCTGACATCCTAGCCGAAACCTTCGAAAACCAGTACTGCACAAACAAAAACAGGAACAACAATAAATCCTTCGAAGACAATATCATGAAACTTCACGAAAAACTAAATAACTCGCCATCGGAAACACCCTGCAAAACCGCCACATACGAAGAAATCTCGGACGTCATTAAAAAACTCAAAACAAAAAAAGCACCAGGAACCGACGGCATCCCGAACATAGCCATCAAATCGATGCCAAAGATCGCCATTCAAAAATTACGCGAAATCGTAAACTCCTGTTTGACACATAACTACTTCCCAACAGCATGGAAAACAGCCAAAATAATCACAATACCCAAACCAGGAAAAAATCACAAAATTCCAGAAAATCACAGACCAGTCAGCCTCTTACCAAGTTTCTCCAAAATACTCGAAAGAATAATCCTCTAAAGATTGAACGAAGAACTAGACAAAACAGGCATTCTACTCAAAGAGCAATTCGGCTTCAGAAAAAATCACTTCACGTTATTACAAGCACTCAACATAACAGAAAACATTCATAACGGTTTTGAAAACAAAGACTTCACCGCGATTGCTTACCTCGACATATCGAAAGCGTTTGACAAGGTATGGCACGGAGGACTTTTACACAAACTATTCACCCCAAACATAAACATCGCACTCGTGAAGATGACACGTTCTTTTCTCAAAAATCGACAATTTTTCGTCCAAGTAGGCAAAGAAAAATCTTCAATCAAAAGAATTCAAGCAGGGGTACCATAAGGGTCAGTACTTGCACCCGTTCTGTACTCGATTTTCACCCACGACATCCCGAAACAAAATTTTCACAACTTAGCACTATATGCAGATGATACCGCCATAGTAACAAATTGCAGAAATCCGGAAATCACAATAAAAAGACTCAACAACGCAGCTACTCACATCTTCGAATGGTTCAAAACATGGAAGATCGAGGTTAACGAACACAAAACAACCGCAGTTATGCACACCAGAAAAACAAAACAACACTTCGACCCCCTTATTCTCGACGACTCACAAGTGCGATGGCCAGATCACGCAAGATACCAGGGAATAATAATAGACAAAAAACTTAACCGGAAACAGCACATTTAAAAAGCCAAAACTACAGGAATCATCGCAATGAATCAACTTTAACCTCTACTATCAAATCCAAATCTATCACTCAAGACAAAAGTCTTAATTCCTATCTCCATCATAAGACCAGCCATAACATACGGTATACAAGTCTGGGGCAGTGCAGCAAATACACACATCAAAAAACATTCAAATAATACAGAATAAAACGCTAAGAATTATAACAAAAGCACCTTGGTTCGTCACAAACAAACAGCTTCACCGTGATCTTCAAATTCCAACAATAATTAAGTTCGCTCAGAAGCTATTAAAAAACACTATAGACAAAATTCAAACACATGAAAATCACTCCCTCAGAGAATTGATACAATAAAACCCTCCCGATCGACGGCCAAGAGACCGTCGTCCACGACTAGTGGAGTCACTAGTTGTGGACTTTTGAAAAAATGCGTTGAAAATTACACAAAATCAGACATAATGGGTAAAGATCCACGTGCATCAGCCCAATAAATTTATTAGAGACCACAGATAGACAGAGCCCGTAGTATTCACCGCCAATACTCTGAGCGAACAACAATAAACAGACTACTTACTTTCAACCACCACACAGTGCACCAGGCACTGCAACGATCAACCGCGCTCCCGTTCATCACCCCGGCGCTTCCCGTTTGAGGGAGGTGGCCGCACCGTTACCATCTCTAACTACCTCTCTCGTAACCTCTTTCCGCAAGGGAATTCAATCGCTTAAACGTACGCGCCAAGCAAACTACCGAGCTACTCGGCCCGTGTTAGAACGCAAAGACGAAACTTCTTCATAAAGTTCCGGACAGCGTGTAACAGAAGAAGACTTTAAAAAAATTTCAACAACAACGAACCTGCGATGCTGATAGGAGACTTAAACTCAAAACACACACAATGAAACTGTCGCTGCAAAAACCAAAAACTGAAAGACATCATGGAGGGAAACGACATTGGAATAATAGTACCTGATGATCACACACACTATTGCGCGTGAAATAACACCACAGATATACTCGACATCGCATTAATCAAGAACTGGAAATGGAAAACGGAACTTGAAACAATACATGAACTCAGCTCAGAACACAGGCCAATAGTCACCACCATAAACACAGGGCCAGAAACTACAACAAACATAAAAAAAAATCACAAACTGGGAAAAATTCCGAAATACATTAACCACTAAACAGCTCCAAATAAATAATGAAAATGAGCTAGCAGTAGTAATTACCGACCTGAGCCAGAGAATACTCGAAGCTGAAAACTTATCCACTAAGGAAATAATCAGTAAACACAAAGTAAAAACCACCGAGAGAATAAAAAAACTCATTGACGATAAGAAAAGAGCGAAGAAGAAATTCTTACGCTCCTTGGATCCAAACGACAAAACACAACTTAACAAAACAATAAACCTTCTCAAGGAAGAGATCAATGATCAATTCAACAATGACTGGGAGAAAAAATCACATCGCTCGAAACACGTCTTTCACCTTTCACTCTGGAACATGACCAAAGCACTATTGGGGAAAAGGAGAAAAAACAAACTTCCTCCTATAAAATACGATAACACGACCTCAACAAATAACCAAGAAAAAGCAGACGCTTTCTCAAAAATGTTGGAGAAGCAATTTAAGAACAACGTTACGCGTACTGACGTAGAACATGAACGGACCATTGAAAAAATAGGCAATGAAAGAGAAATAATAATAAACAACGAAGACACCCTCACGAATGAAACCTACATGACCGAAATCACCGTAGAGGAAAAAGAAAACATAATTAAGGACATGAGAAGTAAAAAATGCCCAGGCAGCGACAAAATAAGGAATCTAGCTTTAAAAAACCTACCGAAAAGTGCACTTGAGGAAATAGGAAACATAAGAAAGGCGATATGGAGACTTGAAACCTTTCCAGAAGTGTAGAAAAAAGCCGATACTATAATGATTCACAAAATAGGAAAAAATGAAACCGGTGCAAACAGTTACAGACCAATAACCCTACTTCCTGGAATAAGCAAAATTATAGAAAAATACATACACAACAGGATGAAAACTTTCATAGAAGATAAAAAAATACTTCCGCCATATCAGTATGGTTTCCGTGAAAATCATAGTACAACATATTAACTAATCAGATTGACAGAAAACATAAAAAGAAAAATGAACTTATCCACTCCAACAACTGCCATTTTCATCGACGCAGAAAAAGCATTTGACAAGGTCTGGCACAGTGCTATGATCTTCAAACTGAAACCATTCGGGTTTCCCAAAACACGACCAATATCAGAATCGACTACCTGAGTAAAAGAAAATTTCAAGTACAAATTGAAAACATTATCAAAAATAACGAACATCGACGCCGGAGTCCCTCAAGGTTCAAACTTAGGCCGTCTCCTATTTAACCTGTATACTGCTCATATGCCAGCCCTCTATAAATGTCAAATCGCACAATTTGCTGACAATGTTGCGATCTACACATCTCACAGATCGAATCAAGCCACTCTCAAATGACTACAAAAAGACATAAATCTAATTGCAAATTGTTTTGAAAAATGAAAAATAAAAATAAATATCGTCAAAAACGAAGCAGTACACTTTACTGCAAAGTCAAGACGAACACCCAAAAGACCAAAAGAAATAAACATCTACAATCAGAAAATAGAATGGAAGACCGAAGCAAAATACCTCGGAATCTTCCTAGACGAAAAACTAACCTTCAAAAAACAAATTCAAGAAAAATTAAAAACTCTCACTCAAAGTGAGAGCCTGCACTTTATCTCATATTGAACACCAAAAGTGAACTATCACTGGAAAACAAAGTAAGAATTATAAAATCAATCTTGATCCCAAAAATTCTGTACGGAGCTGAAATCTGGTACAACAATAACCACACTGAAAAAGATAAAATACAAAGACGACTCAACAAAATTATCAGGAGAACTGTGAAAGCACCACGCTACATGCCTAACGAAATGATAAGAGAGGAACTAAAAATTGAAACCCTCGAGAAAATATTTAATAAACTCACTGAAAATATATTGGATAAGATGTCCGAACACAACAATGAAACAATCATAACGGCAAGTCGCATTGAAAACAGAGGTACAATGAAGCGAAAACCCCTAACACGATTTAAAAGAAATGCTGATCTACAAATTGGTACCTCACGTAAGAAATTAAAAACTACATAAGAGTAGGAGATAATTGAGAAAAAAAAGAATGTCATAATTGTCACTGTAAATTCAAAACCTAGAAGACTGTATACTAAGATGAAGATATGAAGATATGAAGATACTAAGATGAAACGATATAAAAGAAAATGAGGAAGTGGAATCCGGGCTTTTTGGTTGTTGAAGACTTAACGTACGGAAGAGAACGGTTTTCTTTTTGCTAAACTTTTTGTGTGTCAAGACACTCCCTGAATTGTCCGTCCGTTGCCCGCGATTGTTGTTTTGATTGCGGGAACTGAATATAAGTGTGATTTGGACCTGCAACATCTTTCATTTTCATACGCGAGAAGCGTTCCGTGAGGCGAATCGGATTAAAGCCCCCTTTCGCTTGAAACACTCTTTACGATCGCTAATAGCTTAGATCGAATCGAACCCTTCTCCACTGAGCGTATCCGGGTACTTCGATTTGTATTGTGCGTAATATCGCGGCAAAACGGGACTTTGACAGGCCGAGCCCGTCGGGTAGAAAACCCCGCGTAGAAATCTGGCGCCCGAGGGTATTTGTGTGCGAAAATATTAGCGCCCCCGCGAACGATCGTTACAATGGCAAAACAAAAAAGTAACATACCTAGGTGTTGAGTTTGCTAAGCATCTCAAATGGAACATCAACATCAAGAAAAGAATTAATACAGCCAGGGCTATTTTCAACAAACTCTTTCCCATAGCCAGCAATAGCAAAATCTCACCGAAAAACAGACTAAAACTCTACTCTACAATAGTGAGACCCTCGCTGAACTACGCGATTCCTGCATGGCAGGATCTGAATCCAAATCAGATGAAAAAGGTGATTCGTTTTGAAAACCGTTGCATGAGAGGAATAGCATGAGAGGAAGTCCCTTGGTATGTCAGAAATACCATCATTAGAAAAGATCTGGGGAATCCCACAACCATTGAAGAGTACACAAAGAAACTCATAGAATCCTCCAAAAATACCGTAAGTAACCACGAGCGGTCTTATATAAAAGCAGCCTCAATCTTAGGTTGCCATTCAGGCTTCTTATCAAAAAGCTATCCCCGACGCATTAATTCAGACACACACCATTTCAATGAGAATACGCAAGGAGCTACGGCTATGGCGCCGAAAACCAAAGCATGATAACATATTAGAAAAATGATCAGGTCGCTGACGAAAGGCCGCAAAAACTTCTCCTCTCCACCAATCCGTGAAGGAAACCAGATCATCGAAGACCCAAAAGAAAAATTGGAATTCTTCGCGGACAATTTCGAAAATCAATTCAGCGAAAATAATATCGTAACTGAGTTGTCTCAAACCACAGAAATCAGAAAAACAATAGCAAAACTTAATGTCCCACCCACAACAAACTTCTGATTCACCACACCACAAGAAATCAAGGAAATCATATCCAAATAGATAGATAGATAGATAGATAGATACTTTATTCAGTTGCATAGCAATTACGTCACAAACAATCATAAAATATAAAATACAATACTAAAATACACGATGATATATTAACAAATTAAGTACAATCAATATTAAGACCATAAAATTCATCTAAGGTGTAAGGCGGGTTTTCAATAATGACTCTCTTAATTCTCGCTTTAAGTTGACTTTCTGTGAGCTTTCTCCACTGAACAGGTAGTTTGTTGTATAACCTTGTGCCCTCTGCAGCATTGCTCGTTACCTGAAGTCGAGTTCTTGTAATATGCAGATCTTCTTCGTTTCTTATATTATATTCATGTTGGTCTGTCCTCTTCACATGATCCTTTTTGGATTTTACTACCCCCAAAACGAGTTTGATAATCAGTTCTCCTACAACAGTTGGTATTTTCAGTCTTTTGAAAATTGGTCTACAGTGGGTTCTAGAGCTTACTCCTTCTATGGCCCTGAAGGCCTGTTTTTGTGCCAGGAGTACTTCACTTAGGTGACATGAGTTCCCCCATACTTCCAGTCCGTAGGTCATTTTATAATGAAATAAAGAGTAGTATGTTTGCATGGCTGTTTCCTGATTGATGATCTGTCTCACGCGACGTATTGCAAAGGTAATTATGTGCAATTCTCTTTTAAGTTGCTCACACTGTTCCTTCCAATTCAGTTTAGTATCGAAGGTGATGCCTAGGAAGCCAGCATTATCCACAGGGAGGTCTCTAGCTGTTGTGAACAACATCATCTTTGATTTTTCTTTATTAAGGCATAGTTTGTTTGATGCCAACCAGTCAGCTGCTTCTTTATTTACACTCTCCGATTTTCTTGATAATTCCTCCAAGTTGCCATCTTTCACTGCCAATGTAGTGTATGAATGATCGTTTTCATTTTCATAGCCATACTTTGATAGCAATTCACCATTTTTTAATCTTAGTGCATTTATTTGCTCCAAGTAGTTTTTGTTTTCTTCTTTCAATCGCAGGAAAGTATGGTTTTGTTGTTCTATTTTGTTTTCAAATTCAACAATTTGGGTCTTGCACTTTGCCTCTTTGTCAAATTGTTGTGTGAGCTCAACCTGTATAAGCATGTTTTTGTCCTTGATCATACATTATTTAAAGTATTTATCAAACTTTTTTCTTTGTCTAATAAATCATTTAGTTTTCGTTCGTAATTTTCTTCGTTTAAGAGTACGTCATTCTCAAAAGTTACGCTGCTCCATTTCAGGAGCTGCATTTGTTTTGATTGATTGTCAATTATTTCATTTAGGCTGACAATTTGCTTCTGCATTTCTGTGATTTGTTGGTCTTTTTCTTCTTCGATGACTTGTATGTTATTTCTCAATTCACCATTGATTTCTGTTAGTTTCTGCAACTTCTGTTCAATATATTTCTCCTCTTCTTCTTTTCCATTATATTTCTTTACGCAATCCTCTGTGCACTGAACAGAATGCTCACCATTTTTTTGTACATATGACAACCTTTCCATGCAGCTGCTGTTTTTGTTTGTGATTCAAACTACTTCGGCACGGTAAAGACACGAAGGACCAGAGAGTTTTTTGTGGATACTCACAAACCAATAACGATGAAACCAAGTGCTGGTAACAATGTTTAATCTAACAAAATGAATCGTTCGTGCACAGCGAACTTCTAGGTACTACCGTTCCTGTCGACGGTCTGTTAACAACTGTTGATAAAAATAGTACCTGCGTTCTCCTTCCCTTCAAAGGGTAGTCGAACGACAGGGTTTTACAATAGACGTGAATAATGCGTGAACATGCCGCCCGCGTTGAAACCAAGAGGTTTCAAAAAAAAAAAATACATAAATAAAGAGATGGAAAAAATACATAAATGCGTATAAACAAATGAAACATATTAATGAATAATTATAAACCAAAAAATAAATGAATAAAATTACATGTTAACTGGCAATATACAAAGTTTTGACACTGCGCGTTTGATCACTGTGTGGTTGGATAACCGGACGGAAACTACCCGAACTATGTCATCACTTCCTAAGTGTACCTCGACGATTCGCCCTAACTGCCACTTGAATGGGGGAACATTGTCTTCTTTCACGATTACGAGAGCATCCTTTTGGTACAAATCTTTCGTTTGATTGGTTTTCCATTTATTACGGCCTTGCAATTCTGCGATATATTCTTTGGTCCACCTTCCCCAGAAATGTTGAGTCATTTTTTGCACCCTTTCGTAGTGACTTAACCGATTTGGCGACGTCATGGTGAGATCGGCTTCTGGATAGGACGTCATAGCACGTCCAATGAGAAAGTGTGCGGGGGTTAAAGGAGAAAAATCATTGGGATCTGTGGATAAGGAAGACAATGGCCGTGAATTCAAAATGGCTTCCACCTGGGTTAAAAATGTATACAGTTGATCGTACGATAAATGTGAGTCTCCAACGATTCTATGAATATGATTTTTCACCGATTTTACCCCAGCTTCCCAGAGACCTCCGAAGTGAGGCGAACGTGGAGGATAAAATGCCAATGAATACCCCGTGTGGTGTTAAACTCCTGAATATTTTTGACACTTGTGTCATCGTTCAGAAATGACTTTAACTCTGACGCAGCTCCAACAAAATTTGTTCCATTGTCGGAATAAATATTTCTCGGTTTGCCTCTACGGGAAATGAATCTCTTCAATGCAGCTAAGAATGATTCTGTAGTCAATGAAGATACCAACTCTAGATGAATTGCCTTCGTAACGAAACATATGAACAAACAGATATACGATTTTATGTATTTTGTGTTTCTAATTAAACTAGCCTTGATTAAATAAGGTCCTGCATAGTCTACCCCACAGTTGTAAAATGGGGGTGCAGGATTAACCCTTCCTGATGGTAAGGATCCCATAATTGGATTAACAGTTCTTGGTTGCGCTCTAAAACATATTACGCACTGTCGCACGATTTTCCTTGACAGATTACGACCTGATATTGGCCAAAATTGTTCACGTAATGATGACAATAGCATGGTTGGCCCGCAATGTAGTAGGTCCAGATGATATTGCCTCGCGATCAACTGACTTAAATGATGGGAAGAGTCTAAAAGTATGGGGTACTTTTTGTTATAATTATACATGGATTTATTGATCCTGCCACCTACTCTTAGTAAACCATGTTCATCCAAGAATGGATTTAACGATAAAATTTTGCTTTTTTTATGTAAACCTTCCACATTTTTTAAACGTTCGATATCTGATGTAAAAGATTGATTTTGTGCACCTTTAATCAGAAAAATTGATGATATTTTTATTTCTCCAACCGTTAGTGGACCAATCGTTCTACCTTTACCTTTAATGTTATTTAAAAATCTGAAACAATACGCAAAGACTCGTTGCAGCTTGCGGTAAGAAGAGTAATTTAAAAATTCAAAAATTGTTACTTGTTTGCAATAAAACAAATTTATTAGATCGTTTTTCGAGATCTGTCGGCTCTATATCAAGACATATTGGAAGCGTACAGTTTTCGTTGAGCCAATGCGGTCCATGCCACCATAATTTTGATTTCATTATCTTGTTTGGCTCTAAACCGCGAGAAATTAAATCTGCGGGGTTTTCATGGGTGGATACATGAATCCAATTCTTTGATCTTGTAATTCGTTGAATTTCTGTAACTCTGTTAGCTACAAAGGTTTTCCATTTGTTTGAGTCAGATTTGATCCAACTTAATGTAATTGTTGAGTCAGTCCAAAAATATGCGTCTGAATAGTCTATGTTTAATGATGCCTTTACGTTTTCATAGAGTTCTGCTAGCAATAAGGCTGCACAAAGCTCTAGCCGTGGTAAGCTAATTGTTTTTAGAGGAGCTACTCGCGATTTGGCGCATAACAAAATTGTCTTGCATTCGTCTTCAGAGATGCTCCTTGAATAGATGCAAGCGCCGTAAGCTTTCTCTGACGCGTCGCAAAAGCCATGCAGTTCTATTTTAGAATGAGGAGTAATTACATACCGGGGAATACGTAAAGAATTGAATATTGACAATTGGTTTCGGAAAGTGATCCATTCATGTTGAAGAACACTGGGAATGGATTCGTCCCATGATAATTTGAGCGACCATATTTTTTGGATGATTAATTTTGGTATTAACGTCGACGGGCAGAGAAGTCCTAAAGGATCGAAAATCTGTGCTGCTACAGACAAAATGGTGCGCTTTGTTATACTTCTTTGATTATTGAAATCTCCAATGGAATAGCGGAGGTCGTCGGTCTGAGAATTCCACCACACTCCGAGTGTTTTCGTTGCGAGAGTATCAGACGGAATTTCTAACATAATTTGGTTCGAATTCGTATGATTTTTGAAAGAATTCTTTCATCATTTGACAACCACTTTCTTAATTCAAATCCCTACTTGATAATATGGTTGTTATATCTTCTTATAGTTGTATAACGTCTTCTATGGTATCACTACCTGTTAATAAATCGTCCACATAAAAATCTGAGGCTATTTTGGTGCATGCAATTGGGAATGATTCTTTGAATTTCAATGACAATTCTTTAAGGCATCTTATGGCCAAAAAAGGTGCCGACGCTGTCCCATATGTTACGGTATTTAACTGAAAGGTTTCGATTTTCTGAGTATTTTGGTTTCGCCATAAAATTAACTGAAATTTCCTTTGCTCGGGTTTTAGCAAAATTTGCCGATACATTTTTGCTATATCGGCACTAATCACGTATTTATATGATCTAAATCTCAGTAGAACAGAGAAGAGTGTTCCTTGGATTGTAGGTCCCACGGCTTGCAAATTATTTAAGGAAAACCTGAGCTCGTCTTGCACGAAGCGTCGAAAACCACCCGCAATTTTGTGGTTATACTGGATTCTTTAATGATTGCATGATGAGGCAAGTAGTATGTATTTCTACCAACTTTCGTTTCGTCGATTTTACTCATATGTCCCAAAGATTCATACTCTTCGATAAATTTAGTATATTCAGATTTGAGTAAATAATTACAGTTCAATTTCCTTTCAAGAGCGAGTAGCCTTGATAATGCAATATCACGTGATTCACCAAGCATTGTGGTTGGTTTTTGAATGGAATGGACACTACAAATCTACCTTGTGTGTTGACTACTGTAGACTGAACGAAGTGTTGTTCACAAAATTCTTCTTCTTGATTGTAACTAATGGAATTAGGTGTAACAAAATTTTCAATTTCCCAAAATCTTTTTATCTCCTTATCAATTTGATTGCAAAATGTGTTCGTATTTGACGATATAAATGTATTTGTATTAGAACTTAACGATCCACCTAGTATCCATCCTAACAATGTTTTCTGGAGAACCGGTTTTTTATTACCTAAATGAATAGTGCCATTGCAGTGTATTTCCCAAAATATTTCAGCATTCAATAGTAAATCTATTGTATTTGTTTTATGGAAGTCTTTGTCGGCTAGTTTTATATTACTGGGGATGTTTAAGTACGTCCGGTTTAAGGGTTCGTTTGGTACCGAACCTGTTATCTTGTCAAGAACCAGACAATTTATGGTTGTTCTATAGTTACTACTTTGAGATTGTAAAGTAACGGTAGATTTGAACTTAATCATTGAACTTGTTTCATTGATCCCTTTGACGGAAATATCGATTTCATGCATTGGCGCATTCAATTTTTTACATAGATCCGTAGTGATAAAATTTGATTGAGATCCCATATCTAAAAGGGCTCTCGCAATAACTGATTTACCATTATAGACTACTTTAACCTTTGCCGTTGATAATAACACTTGATGAGAAGCTGGAATTTTCGAATGATTGCAATTAGTTGCTTCAGTGACGCTAGTAGTCGGTTGCTCAGTTTCTACTTGACAGTCTCGATTTAAATGCAACAATGAATTGTGCCTTTTTTCGCAATATCTACAATTATGTTTGGAAGAACAGTTTTTGACAGAATGACCCTTTCGTAAACAATTAATGCATAAATGAAATTCTTTTGCCTTTGCTATCCGGGCATTTATATCTAGATCTAAAAATGTGGTACAATAATAAATTAAATGGTTACCTGTACATATTGGGCATTTGTCTAACGATTGTTTAGTATGTTGAAAGGAATTTGATTTTGAAGAATGAGTCACGAATGATTTGATAGTTTTTGAGGATCGGTTTTCTGACGATTATTCACATCTATTGATTCCAGCAATTTGCATTGCCCATTCAGAAAGGCTACAAAATCTGCGATATAGGCGTTGCTATTGTTTAACGATTCCCAGTCTCTCGATGTTGTTTGATCCAATTTTGATTTTATTATGCAAATAATTAAGTTATTATATAACTCTTCGGGGTTTGCTGCGCTTTCCAGTGATTTAGTAATGCGTGAAACATTATCCGTTAACTCACGAAGAGAAGAAAATGATTCTTTGTTTATTTTTGAATATTCCATAATGATTGAAATAAATTTTGGATTAACTGGTTTTTGTTGTCGAACCGTTCTTTTAATAATGCTATAGCAATATTGTAATTTTCATCTGAAATCGGCAGATGTTCGATTATTTTACTAGCACCACCTTTAAGACATGATTTTAAATAATAGAATTTCTCGACTGTGGAAATGTGTTGTTTCTCATGAACTAATGAATTAAATGAATTGAAAAATGATGTCCATTGGTCATATGCTCCATTAAACTTAGGCAATTCGATCGTCGGGAGTTTGATACTACTACTATTCGCTGTTTGATATGAATCGTTTTTATTTGAGATATGGAATTACTTTGACAAATTCGAAATTTATCCAGAAAATTTTTAATTTCAAATTTGAGTGTGAAAAAGAAGAGGTAAATTCATCAATTTCTGTATCTAGTTCGTCTATTTGCGCTTCATCTTTTCCTGAAGCTCTAATTGATACGTTAATTCAACATGTAATTGTTCAATTTTATCATGTAACGTTTCCATCTGATTCAATCTCTGTTCCAGTTCTGTCAAACTACTAAGTGGTGGTGTTTGGTTCCCGGATGTAGCAGTTAAATTTTCAAAAAATGTTTTGGTTTTAGTGAACTTCGATTTAATAGCACGCTTTTCTGACTTTAATTTTGAATAATCGGCCATTGTATTTATTTCGAATCGCTTTAAGGAAAACAGAATTTAAGGTCAAGGTAAAATACTGGTAGGTTTGGATGATTATAAAGGAAAACACTTACTCAGTTAAACGTGACGTCAATTTGATGTTGTGTGATTCCAAGATTTGTTAAATGTCGAATGATGATGGAGATGATTCCAGGTATGTTGATGATGTCAAATTTGTTGCTGGTTATATGATTCTATATGTGTTGCTGGTTATCCGGCTCGAAGGTCCAATGTTTTTGTTTGTGATTCAAACTACTTCGGCACGGTAAAGACACGAAGGACCAGAGAGTTTTTTGTGGATACTCACAAACCAATAACGATGAAACCAAGTGCTGGTAACAATGTTTAATCTAACAAAATGAATCGTTCGTGCACAGCGAACTTCTAGGTACTACCGTTCCTGTCGACGGTCTGTTAACAACTGTTGATAAAAATAGTACCTGCGTTCTCCTTCCCTTCAAAGGGTAGTCGAACGACAGGGTTTTACAATAGACGTGAATAATGCGTGAACAGCTGCCATGAAAGACGCTGTGGCAAACCTGACAAAAAAGTTGGCATGACTTTTATTTGAACAACATTTAAACTTGCCCATCTTGAACCCGACCGAGATTCGAGAATATTATTTCTCTTTGTAAGGTTGATAAGCTGCCACCTGCACAGTAGATAAAGTTTTTTTACACTTTCACGAAATGTTTAATGTAGATTTTTTAATAAAGCAACAAGAAAGCACCGGGTCATGACAGCATCCGGAACTTAACTCTGAAGAATCTTCTAACAAAGCAAATAGTCGAGATAACAAACATTATTAATTCAATGTTTCGGTTACATCACTTCCCATCATCATGGAAACATGCAATTGTCATTACTATCCCAAAAGCGGGAGCTTCGACGAAATCTTCAAAAAATTATAGACGGATCAGCCTATTACCTGCATTAGGAAAAGTAGCAGAAACTGTCATCGTGCGAAGAATCGAAACAATCGGAAGTACAAGCGAAGTCCTACCCGAGCAACAATTCGGCTTCAGCAGAGAACTATCGTCGACTCTGCAAACAGCCCGGCTTACGAAACTAAATCAAAGAAACTTCAATAAAAGATGGAAAGTCGAGGCCATCATGTTAGATATAGCCAAGGCTTTTGATAAAGTATGACATGACGGATTAATATTCAAACTCATAGAAATGGGCTTTCCAAATCACATGATCAAACTCGTACAATCGTTTCTGACAAATCGATCATTCCAAATGAAAAACAACAACCTAATATTTTCAAGACTAAGCATCAAAGCAGGAGTCCCTCAAGGCTCGTGTTTAGCTCCAAAGCTCTACAACTTATACACAGCGGATATCCCCAAGGATCCGAAAACTCATCTTTTCCTATTTGCCGACGACACGGCAATTGTAGCGGAATCGCCAAGGGAATAAGCAATAACCAAAAAGGTCCAAAAACACCTTACTCAGATAGAATCTTGGTGCAAAAAATGGAAGATTGAAATCAACGCAAAAAAGACGCAAGCAATCATCTCTCGAAATAACCGCAAGAAAATTGGAATTCCTGCACTAATCTCAATCAACAATACGAATATCCCGTGGCAAAAAAGCACAGCAACATACCTTGGTGTCATCTACGATAAACATCTAAAATGGGAAATCAATCTTAAATCCAGACTGAACCAGGCAAAGGCAACACTAAACAAGCTACATCCGCTAATCAACAACGACAAACTAAATCTGAATGACAAGTTAAAAATCTATAACACAATAGTAAAACCGTCTTTAACATACTGGATACCAGCTTGGAACAGTCTGACTGCTACACAAAAATCAAAACTCAAGTCATTCAAAACAAAACTCTTCGAAAAATAGCCAAGGCACCATGGATCGTCAGGAACACAATTATCAGACGTGATTTGGGAAATCTCCCCACATCATCGAACACATATCAAAAATAATAGCCGCACATGACTCCAATGTACGGGATCACCGGCGGACATTCATCCGAGACGCTTTTAAGTAAGCAACTCACCCACAAAAAATTCCGATAATAGGGGCAACGGCCTCTGAAATTACGATGCAATATATCATGACTAATAATACAACATCCACAAAGAAAACGTGAGGAGCTTCGGCTCACCATCAAAAACAAAAGCAAGATCTAAGACAACATATTAGACACATTCTGGTGAGACTATTCGATCCAGAACTCCACGTTTGTGCGTAAAGCGAGATTACGAATCAAAGCGATTTTTCTAGTTGAAAGTTGCTGTTTAAGGGAGAGAAAAATTAAGGCGTTTTTCAAACCGAGAATGGCGAGTCAACAGCTTCAACAAATTATCGAAAACATCGGCTCTTTGGAGCCAAACATCATCGAAAGCTTTATTGAGGCGCTCATTGCGAAGGTGACCGCGATCCGGGCTTCCGAGAACGCGACCTCAGAAGAAGTGCCGACCACGTCCCGAAACGACGGCGTCCCCGAGATGGAAGAACAATTTGCTCAACCAAAGCGGATTAAACGTGCTAAACCCGCTGATCAGGAAGCGGAACGAACGAAGCTGGTGTTCGAAACGAGAAATCGTTTCGCCCAGCTTCCAACGAAGAAATCGAGATGAGGGAAGACCACGCCCCCTTAGAAGTCGATAAAAATTTAGACGAAAATTTTCCCGTTTTAGGGAGAAAAAGCAACGAAAGGGTAAGTATACCTTCAAAAATTGTTGTCCCTGCTGCTGCTCCTGTGTTTAGCAGGTTGGTTCAACAAGAAGTTTATTTATTTCCGCCCGATGTTCGGTCGTCCAGTCAGCATGCTGAATTAATGAAAAACGCGATAATTCAAGGAGGATTAAAATCACTCAAGAAACGCGGACAAATTCGAAAACTCGTTATTATGCTCGGGAACGACCTTGAGAGAATATACCTCGACGAAGAAGGAAATGTATGTTTCAAAGGTACATACTTGGACGAATCGATCGCGCCAACGAACCCCTCTGCGGCTAAGGATCAGGTTACGACAGAAATGAGAAAGAGTTTATCAACGTTAACAAAGGACATGGTTGTGGAAACATTCACCGGAAGATACCAGAATGCGAGATGCGAATGGAGATAGGTGAAAATCAACGCCCTGAAGCTTTATGCCTATTTTTGGACGGTTCCCCTAAGGAATGGTACTCGGCCACTCGGAAGATTTTTGACGGTAAAAATCCGACTTGGGTGGAATGGAGCCAGTCTTTTGAGGACAAAGGTTGGGCTGATGTTACATTCGCGTATAATTTTAAATTTATAAAAGGGTCGTTAACGGAATACACTGTTAAAAAATTGAATTTACTAGTCAAAACAGATCCTGATCTTACTGAAAAATCTAGAGTGATGCACATTGTTGTAGGCTTACCCGTCTTTATTCGCGAAAAACTAAACAAACGAGAAATCGATAATCAGAGCAAATTGATGATCGACCTCAATCAGTTGGAATCATTTGCAAATAAAAATTCAAAACCAAAATATTCAGATAGTTCAAACAACATTACTACCGGTAGATCAAACACGAATAACATTCAGGAACAAAGGAAAACTCCGTGCACAATTTGCGAAAAATTGGGATTTTTGGGTCGCTATCATCCAGAACTCTTTTGTAGAAATAAAAAATCACCCAAAGGGTATATTAAGGTAGCTAATAACACAGAATTAGAAGAGGCCCTAAACAAAAATATTACAGATCAAAAAAACTAGATTTACCTTCGCTTATTGAACTGAAAGTGCTCGTAGAAAATCAACGCGGAAAGGGATTATATGATCCTGGAGCCAACATCACAATGATCAAATACGAATTTTTAAAGAAATTAGGTAGGAATGTACAAATATTAAAACCATATACTTTCAGGACAAAGTAAAAGGCTTAGTATATTTGCGATTAAAAATTTATAATATTGAAAAAAGAATGAGATTTTTTGTAACAGACAACACGGAATTCAGATTCGACGTTCTTATAGGTCTCGATACAATTAAAGAGTACAGATTACGTCAGGATGAAAACCTGAAGATTTCACAAGCGTCAGAAAAAAAAAATAACTAGCCAAAAAAAAATCGGTGAGACAGAAATTCATATTAATTGGAATGAGCATATACATATAAACGATTTTGAGATTAAAACAGAACATTTGGATAATTGGAAAAAAATGAAAATATATAATATACAGTAATGTCCGCTTATAACGAACCCGCTTATAACGAACTTTCGCTTATAGCGAACCAATTACAAAAGTACGAACTTAGTGTCCTATTTCACCAATGTTAATTTTTTCGCATATAACGAACCCGGCTATAACGAACTTCCGGATATAGCGAACCTCAAATTCTTCATATACTCACAAAAATGTTCGGTTATAGCGAACTTTTACACATAAACAGGAACTTCCCCGAATTATTCGACCCCACTCATCGGACTCGCGCATCGAAAATTGTTTGGCCTAGATTCCAGTTAGTATTCGCTTGGTGTTTCTGAATGATATCATAACATGAGTGACTCACTTTCCAAAAAATCACGTAAGGCCTTTACATTGAAGAACAAATATGACATTGTCAAAAGATTACAACAAGGGGCAAAACAAAGCGAAATTTGTTCGGAGATGGGGCTGAGTAAATCCACTGTTGGTACAATTTGGAAGAAAAAAGAAACAATCCTGGAAATTTTCGAAAAAACTCAAAATTCAAATGTTAAAAAAATTAAGAAACCTACAAATTCGGAAGTTGATCAGGGACTTTTAAAATGGTTTTCTCAACAAAGAAACAAAAATGTTACTATTAGCGGTGCTGTATTGCAATCTAAGGCCGAAGACTTTGGAAGAAAGCTTTCAAACGATGAGGAACCGGATCCTAAATTTAGTAGAAGCTGGATTGAAAGATTTAAGAAAAGGCATAACATAACAAGTGGAAAAATTGTCGGTGAATCTGCTGCAGTCAATATGAATGTTGTTAATGACTGGCTAGATAACAAGTGGCCAAAAATTAGAAAGGGCTTCAAGGATGAGGACATATTCAACGGAGATGAAACTGGGTTGTTCTATAAACTTACCCCAGATAAGACTTTAAGATTCAAAGGGGAAACCTGTGAAGGTGGAAAACTTTCTAAGGAAAGAATCACTGTTCTTGTGGTGGCAAATGTATTAGGAACAGAAAAGCGAAAATTATTGGTAATTGGGAAGCCC
Source organism: Novius pumilus (assembly GCA_020654155.1). Classification (NCBI taxonomy): domain Eukaryota; kingdom Metazoa; phylum Arthropoda; class Insecta; order Coleoptera; family Coccinellidae; genus Novius; species Novius pumilus. Next base: position 319,116 of record JAIFOV010000018.1, read on the forward strand.
AAAAACCCTAGGTGTTTCAAGAATGTTGTAAATTTACCAGTAAATTACAAATTCAATAAGAGAGCGTGGATGACGTCGGAGATTTTCACAAATGAATTACACGAATGGAATCTTGAATTACGCAAAGAAAAACGTCGAATAATACTATTAGTGGACAATTGCCCAGCTCACCCTGAACCTAAAAATTTGGATTGCATCAAATTAGTGTTCATGCCACCAAATACTAGTTCAAAACTACAGCCAATGGATCAGGGAGTTATCCATAGCTTGAAAAGCCATTATCGGAGACTTCTTCTAGCAAAAATGGTAAATTTTATTGATGGTGGGGGCGAAAATTTCAAAATCAATCTCTTGGACGCAATAAACTTCATTCATTTGGCTTGGCAAAGGGTATCGAGGCACACAATTTTCAATTGTTTTCAACACGGCGGTTTCGTCAAACTGAGTGATGATTTCGATTCGGATGACGAGCTGCCATTAGTCGAATGGATAAGAAAAGTTGGACAGGAGGATAATGAGAGCGATATTGAAGACGATGGTGCATATTCCATGACAGATTTCAATCAATTTGTTCGTGTTGATGACAATCTTGTGAGTGTCGAATTTTTAGATGATGATGCCATTGTCGCTTCAGTGTCTTCCGTAGTGGATAGTGTTGAAGATGGCGAGGAAGATGAAGATGAGTGTGTCACTGAGGAGTTGACCCCTATTCCAACTACAACTGACACACTCAAACATCTTGGCAACGTTCGTAATTTCCTTTTAGCCCGGAATACTCCCCAAAATGTACTCGATCATCTTGCTCAAGTAGAATTACATATTAACCATATTCACTTCAAAACTATTAAGCAAACAAAAATTAATGATTTCTTCAAAAATAATATTTAATAAGTCAAAAATATGTTTATGATTTTTCTATTTAATGTTCATTTCATGTTTTAATAAATGTTTTTCTAATATGAGAGTGTATCGTTTATTGCGAACTCCGCTTATAGCGAACCGTTTTCGTCGGTCCCTTGAGGTTCGTTATAAGCGGACACTACTGTAGTTGACAAGTATCAATCGCTATTTGCTAAGAATAAATATGACACCGGAAAAGTGAAAGATTATGAAGCACATATACAACTGATAGAAAACCGATACATTGCAAAAAAACCTTATAGATGCTCTTTTAGGGATTAACAGGAAATTGAAAACCAAATCAAACAACTATTAAAAGGAGGTTTAATAGAAGAGTCTTGTTCACCTTTTGCTTCGCCCGTTACTTTAGCATATAAGAAAACAGATGATGGATGTCACAAAGAGAAAAATAGATTATGTATCGACTTTAGGGATTTGAATAAACTGTTAGTTCCCGATAGCCAGCCTTTTCCATTAATAGACGACATAATAGAAAAAACTCAAGGAAGTACGTGGTTCACGGCACTGGATATAAACTCCGCTTTCTGGTCGATACCCATACGAGTAAAAGACAGACATAAAACGGCATTTGTTACACAGCATGGTCACTGGCAATGGGTTGCGATGCCATTCGGTCTAAAGAATTCGCCCGCCATTTTTCAAAGAATTCTATCAAGAATCATCAGAAGAAATAATTTGGGGGGTTTTTCAACTAATTATATAGATGACATTCTCATTTTCTCAAAAACATTTAACGAGCATATTCAACATGTAGAAGTTCTGATGCAGGCTATTCAGAAAGAAGGATTCCGGTTGAAATTTATGAAATGCAAATTTGCTATGAATTCGGTACAATATTTAGGTCACAAAATAGGTCACAACACTGTGACACCTGCACATGATAATGTAATATCAATAAAAAAATTTCCGGTTCCTCAAAATAAAAAAAATATTAGGCAATTCTTAGGCAAAATCAACTTTTATCACAAATACATTCCAAATTCCGCAAAGACCTTGGAACCGTTTTATAATTTGCTACGGAAAAATGTCGATTTCAAATGGACACAAATGTGTCAAAACTCCTTTGAACAGATAAAAAATTACCTAACTTCACCACCCATTTTAGCAGTCTTTAATAGGTCAATTCATATTTATACTCATGCAAGTTTAGAAGGGATAGGCGCAGTGCTAAAACAGCCTCAGAAGAATGGTCAATTAAAACCAGTGGCATATTTCTCGAAAAAGTTAAATGAGACACAAAAAAAGAAAAAGGCCATATATCTTGAATGTTTGGCAATTAAGGAAGCGGTTAAATATTGGCAATACTGGCTGTTAGGAATAAATTCACCGTTTTCTCAGATCATAAGCCTTTCGAAAATTTGAAGGTAAAAGACCCGATGAAGAATTGAATCGGAGTAAATTAGATCCAATTCGGATTGGTCCATTCCCAATTGTAGAAAGACTGTCGGATTCTATCTTCACAGTTGATGTAGGTTATAAAGAAAAAGATTTTCGTTTATATCATGTTAGTAAAATGATACCCTATCAAATTCCTTGTTCATAAAAAAAATAATGAAAAAAAAAGAGGGTATCTTCTTAAAGAGGGGGGATGTAAGATTCATTGACCCTTCAATATCATCTTAGAATCAATATGATTAGATTGGGTGAGGTTGAGATAAGTTCAGTTGTGGTCGACACGCCGAACATTTAGCAAGGAAGTTTATGTACGTTTGTTTCTTCTTTTTAAGCCTTCGGAAAAGTGACTTTCGTTATAGATTCAGGTGAGCTCTTGTAGAAACATTGTATATACAGATAATCGAATAATTAGGTTTAATTTCGAATGTTATTGTTATTTTGTGATTGCAGTAATAAACTGCATCTGGCGAATCTAGATTTGTTGAGATAGAAGAAAAGACGAAACCTATCTTACATATGTATGTATTTTAGTTTCAATAGTGTAAGATACATAATGGGACCAAACCTTCAGGTCAGGGATCGCACCTTTATGTAACGTCTATCAAAAAGTTCCCATACACGACACAGTGAGTAAGTATGGGGATAGAGAGACGGGTGGACGTATATGTGCAGCGGTGTGCTGATAAGGAATAAAGAGTGTCGTTTTGAAGCAATAATTATTGTGCCCTGATTAGCAGCCAAGCCCCTTACAATAGATAATAAATGTGTATAGTAATACGGTATAGAGTTTGTATTTCAGTGACATGAACAATCTCTATCCTGTGAACAACGCTGGTTTTATTCTGTTCATTTTATCCCGATTGTACTGTATTAAGTTTAGAAGTTTGATATTAAGTTTATTTCATGTTTAATTTTGGGTCTGAGGCATCAAACTAACAATAAACTAATACTCTTATGCAATATGATTATTTTTTTAACAAGGAGACACAATTAAAAACTATAAATTTTATTTCTGTTATTAAAAGGCAAGATTTTACTTTACAAGTTTCGTATAAGTTTATTTTATATTTAAATAACAATAAATATCATTATAATAAAGACACATCATTACTCTATCCCCTGTCCCATGTCGATTCAAATGTGCCCCCATCGAGAGGTAGATTTGAACAAATTTGAATTAACAAAAAAAAAACACTTTTTTCTCTTTGACGTTTTCAATAAATTTGAACATTCCATCGTTTTCATATTAACAAAGGAGTAGGTAAGCTAAGAAAAATATGTCTTTTCAATTAATCTTTACAGTTGATTTTTTATGAGTCCAAATATGAAAAACGTGCTAATGTGTCCCCTTTTCCCCTACTAGTAAATTTTTGATAAGTAAAATTCGCTAAAAGGAACGCAATTTACGTGAAGTTAATACATGAGTTGAATATCGCTACTCTTATCTTCTCAAGAGATATCGAAATTTACAAAACCAAAATATAACTTTGATTGACCACAATGAGGAATTAATCAATCGACCTTCGACGAAGTTTTGTAACACATCTTTTCTTACCAGAATCATCGCTGATTCGGATTCGGTATTCGTTTTTCGAAAAACGGATTATGAAAATTATGTATTGATTTTAGATATTTTGCTGCATTTCTAATAATCATAGCTCACGTAATTTTTATATTATTTTTGATAGTTTCGTATTAGAAGGTGAATTTCAACTATTTCAAAAACAACTTTTTTCCTAAACCATCCTATCAAAATCTTCTTGATATTGAAAAACTGATGAATAATTTAAAAAACGTTATTCCACTTCTGCTATAAATGAATCTCAAACTTTCTCTGAATGTTTTTTAGAATTTGTACATTCAATTCCATTTTCACTCGAATTCATTTATTGCTACGACATTCCCGATTCACATTGATCGAAATTATTTGACATTGCTGCGGCATGAATCACGGTGGATAATTATTGTACATTAATTGCTCCTCTTCAAGACAGACTGTAGCGGCTCTTCGGAAAAGTGAATAGTACAAATAGCCAACGGAAAAAGGTCTTCACTGATTAAAGCTGATTGATGGTTATAATAATTGTGTGGGCACATAGGTATAATATTTTCAGTCGAGCATATTGTGGAACAGGCGTCTGATATATTTTCTCGAACCTGCGAGTCAATTCTCCTTCAGAACAGACTGTTGAAGTTTTATAAAGCCAAAAAATGAATTTATTGAAATTGAAATTTTGTGTAGGTGTATCTAATTAACTGTTTTTCATTCAAAAAAATGATCACCTAACTATTTGGATTTGAAATTTCTTGCAGAGGTATCCAATTGAACATTAATCATGAAAAAATGTCATAGAATGAGGCCGGTCGAACAGCGAAAATCCATTTTTTCATTTCAATACTTATTGAAAAATTCTCTTTTATATAATCAAAAATTTCTAGCCCTGTCGTTTATGATTGAATTGCAGATTGCTTATTATACAGTAGAAAATAATTGTCAACATAATTTTAGTCTCACAAAGATTCAGAGGTAATTAGGTCTTTGAAGAAATCTGATAATGAATTAGCTATCAAACTGATCTAATTTGAAACATTATTATCCCAAACAGTTTGTCTATTCAAGGATTAGTAGAAAATACTCGAATTAAACATCAGCTTGCTAAGGCTGTGTAGAGGGGTCTATGAAGACCAACCAAGCCATCAACCTTTCAAAATTGTTCTGCACACCAACTGTTCCACCGACCAATAATTACTGTGGTGCCTGTGTAGCAAAATATTAATTTAATTTTGCGATAAGTATTCATTCAACCAGAAAGCGAAAGAAGTGCAAGGGACAATTTAAAAGACGTGGCAATTCTGGCTTGAACGCTCACATTGAACACCAACCTCATCTTTTTCGAAGCCTAGCTCCATGGGTTCAAATAATTTTTTCATTACCACTTGGAAGTGGACTTAGAAATTATTTGTAGACGGCATGGGTGAACCGACCGCTTAATTGATTCTTCGGCATTAATAAAACAATGGATTCTTAAGGTAAAACTTACCGCTTTTTGATTTTGCGCACCACTGCTTCATTGTACGTTCATTCAAAAACTGATGAGCAACATGAACGGCATAATTCCTCTTCTTCTTGTTAATCCCTCCAATACTCTTTGGCAGTCCCTTCCGAGTATATGTAAAGAATCTTGGGCTCCGCGATCAGCAATGTACCCAACTTCCGTGGCCTCTTGGTTTCATGTGGTGACAGCACCAACAGTGCCCGATTTAAAGAAATGATGAACCAATATTATCAAGAACATACTCAATTTTTCACTGACGCATCTGTTGCGCCCCAATCCGCGTCTCTTGGTTTCACAGGGTTTATATGACAGACTTCCTTACCATTGGCCAATAACCACCGCACGCCTGTTCGCGATACATGTATGTTTACAGATAATTATCGAAATATACTCCCTTTGGTTATTATTACTACATTCCTTACAAAAACAGGGAGATTACACTCAATGCGAACACCGATTTACTCGTAGTCAACGGCATAACTTTCCCGGTCAAATTATGAAATTATAAAAAAGTGGGGTTAGAAAATCAAACCAAAGAGTATCTGTGACTTATATATTCTTTGGTCAAACCATTGAACAATAGCTAATTTATCTACGGCGGGGCAAAATAAGATGCAACCCGCGATACACATGAAAGGTAGAAGCGTTGCAGGAAAAGGTGACTTTTTCGAATGTTTTACCCAGATGGACACGAAAATAGGAAAACATTGACAAACGGTATCTGTAAATTCAAAATTCCTGTCTCCTAGGTTTTTTCGATTTTATTCACATGCGATTGTCAGAAGATTTACGAGGAATTTTTTGGGAACTACATACATATTTCTCAAAATATCCAAAATGTGACGAAAATACAAATATTCAAAAATTTTGCGGAAAATCATAATTGTTCATTTTCTCTTGTTTTAATGTTCTTTTGTTTTTCTGTAGATTTTATCTAAATTTTTTCCGAAATCCTTTTCATTTTTGAGATTGTTTTCCAAATTCACTACTTTTTTATAAGCCCTTTCCCAACACTTTCGAAGAAATTCGAACTGTTTAATCTGAACTCACGAGAACGATCTTCTCACCACGATGTATAAAGAACAACTGAACTAAAACTAATTCCTCGCCTCCTCTATATACCATAACTCCTTAGCCTACCTGATGTAATGTGGCTCCGTAGCCTACTTTATATGATGAGGCGCTACAACTCCAACACACAGTCACGGCGAAAGTCCTATCCCTGTGAAGATACTTCATCGATATTAAAAAAATGCAGGGACATGACAGTAATGCTACTACTACTTTTCAATAATTCTCGACTGAGAGCACGATTAGAATCGCAAGAATTTGGAGACTGCTTAGTCGTTGCCGATAAGGGATACCCTAATAACAATGTTGTAATCACTCCATTAAGAAATCCCCAAACAGCGGCAGAGCATTAGTTCAACTTGTCACAAGCAAGAACAAGGAATCCTGTGGAACGCTGTTTTGGTGTTTTGAAGAAACGCTCCCCAATTCTATCTGTCGGATTTCGTTTAGATATCAGCAAGGTTGGAGCGATTAATGTAACATGTGCAGTGTTGCATAAAATCGCCTGTGAAACGGGAGAAGATGCTCCTGAAATGGATGAAATCACGCAGGAGGCAATGACGTCCATAGAAATGGATTTAGAAGAAGCATCATAAGTTAACAACAAACACATTAATTTGAGCATTACATATTTTCAGAAACCCTTATAAGGAAGTCATTGTAATCTATTTTATTGTTTATATTCAGGCATTAATATTAAATTTAATTCTTAACATTTCTAATTTTAATAGATGTTCTTTCTCGTTGTGTCGCATCTTCTGCTCATGTTCCTCTTTCTTCATTTGAATCTCGATTTCATGCTGTTCACGCATTTGTTGAATTTTCAAGTAGTGTACCTCTGCAGCAAAGTCCTGTTTTTGTTGTTGTTCACTTTCCTTTTTCTTGGCCCAATCCCCTAACCTGATCCTGAGGTCCTTTGCCGGTAAAGTCCTTTTAGGTCTATTTTTTGAAGATTTAACTGCTCGTGGAAAATGAGCTTTTTCAGAATCAGCACCTTTTACGAAGTTAGGAGAAGTATTGCCAACCCACAATCGTTTCGAACCTGATTCCCCCATTTCTTCTTCTGTTTGTCTTGTCATTTGTTGTATTTCAACAGCGTTCACGTGAGTAGTGTGGCTATCAAATTGAGAACAAGAACCTGTTGCTTTCTCTCAAAGCATATTCTGGATTGCCACATCATTGTCGTTCAATTCAATGTGGCAATACCTCCCCCCCCCACCGTTTGAAAGAGTAACATTTTATTATCTGCGTATTTTTTTAGTGTTTTTTTTTCAAATCGATGTACTTATTTTTCTGAGATTGTGCAGTTCTTATCTCCGATCCACAAAGCGAATTGAACTCTTTCGCCACATTTTTTTTGTCTTTGTTGGAGCCCGCATCAGTTTGCATAGTTTTCTTGTATCAAAGTCACGAGAGTGTGCTCCTCATAGGTTGAGAAAATTTTCTCTCTTTTAGCTGAAATATTTAAAATATTCGAAATATTGGTTATCTATGCGATAATACTAGACTCACTATTATTAAATTTGTCAGGTACCGAACACTTGCGGGCTTCAGAGAAGAACAATAACTAGGGTTTTCTATCTTCTATTCCAATTTTATTACCCTTCAGTTTCAGAAAGGATTCCGACAATGCCGACAATGGAAACAGGTAAATTACAAGTTTATCGTTGTCCAAGTTTTCGCAGAAATTGGATAAATCCATAATTTGCCGTTTGATGTTCGTGAATTTTGTTTTCGCTTACACTTAAATCATTGGAATGTTTTCGTAACCTCAATAAACATTGAATTTATGATCTGTCTATTTTTTATTGCAGCCAACATAGCGAAATCAAGGTTTAGCCAACCACTCGCTAACCAAGGTTGATACAACGTATTGTCAGTTAAACCCCTGGACAACTTAAACCACTGGTCAGGTAATCGCCGGGTTAACTGGGGTTGCTACAACGCACCCTTAACGACATGTCAATAAGATCAAAAAACACCAGAATTTTCCTCAAGAATTATTTTCAGCAAATTTTCATGAAAAGTTCCAGTTTTTTAGAAAGCAGTGTTTATATATATTTATGTTCGTATAGTATTTGGAGTTTGTAACTCACGGAGTGGACAGGATATTAAAAACCAATTTTTGATGTACTTTTCACAAAACAATACTTTCTAAATGATGAAACCGGTATAGATATATTACAGATAAACCACCAATGTCTATGTCTATGTTAAATCTTTTATCTATATCTGTTAAAAACTACCTTGTGCAAATTTTAGACCATAAATCTCCCAAATGGCGGACATTGGTTAAGTGCAGCTATATACAGGCTGTTCGGCACATTGACCGACAAGAATTTTGTGGACACTGGTAGGCTCATTTGCTACCTTCCAGTCTTGGACCCTGGGTTCTGAGGGTCACGGTTATGGGGATATGATTTTTTTCCTTTTTACTCAAAATCCCACCTTTAAACCCTCGTAACTTTTTTTTCACCATCGTCAGAGCGCGAATTTTTTCTTCTCTAACATATGTGTGTTCAAATAATAAAACGTTCTATTCAAGTCAATACAACTAAGAGAACATATGCATTTTTAATCTACAAAATTAGTAAAAGGTTGAAGAAAACACAAGTTCTAAATTCAATTTCAGGAAAAGTAATAGGTATTAAGAACTTCATCTTCTTTCAAAAAATTCTGTAGTTTATGACCTTTCTAACAGTATGCTATACTCTAGAAGTTGTTCATTAGTTCTGTTATAAATTCGTGGTATTCGCTCGACGGGTGGAACTGGTACATAACAAAAAAACTATTTTTAACACACACAGTGAAGGCGAGCATGTAAAAACCCGTTTATTTCTCACACATGTAAATTAGCTCTTGTGTCTTGGTCGTCATCTGTCGTTGGGCTGGACTAATCTTATCGGACTACATTACTTTTCACATCGTCTGAACGGGGCTGTTTATTTGGACTTCCTAGAAACTGTATTACCAGAACTAATCTCCGACATTCCTGTGTTTCAAGAAAACGTGCCGATTGTCTTCCAGCACGACGGTTGTCCGGCGCATTTTTATAGAGCTCTTCTGGAGCACCTGAACAACTACTTTTCGAATTCATGAATAGGTAGATCAGGCCTGCACCCTGGCCCGCACGGTCCCCAGATCTAACTCCCCTGGATTTTTACGTCTGGGGACGTGCAATTTTATGAATTTTACGATGGTGCTCACAAAAGAACAGTTGATTGTGAGAATAAATGCCGCAATTTCAGTTATGAAACAAGAAAAGAGGTTGACCACCACAACCGTTGAGGTGAGAAAAAGGTGTCGTGCTTGAATTCGAAATAGAGGAGAACATTTTGAACGGAATTTGTAAATTAATTAAACATCAATTCAATGAATTATTGTAAAAATAAGATTGTTTTACTGATTAAATTCCCACAAACCAATTGGTTATCTACCAATACCCTTAAGTTGACCTCGACTTGATGACTTGTATTTATTAATTTTATCCACTAAGAAATAAAAGAGGCACGAAGCTTAAGAGTGGAATTTTGACCAGCCCTTTTTGTTAGATTAGAAAGTACGACTTCTAGCGTTTTGAATGGATAACCTGAATTTATACCAGAAATAATGAATAACTATTAGAGCATAGCTTATTGTTAGAAAGGTCATGAACTACAGAATATTTGAAAAGAAAATGAAGCTCTGAATAGCCATTACTTTTTCTGAAATTGAATTTGGAACATGTGTTTTGTTCAAACTTTAACTCATTTTGTAGATTGAAAATGCTGATATGTCCTCTTAGTTGTGTTGACTGGAACAGAACGTTTTATTATTTGAACACACATATGTTAGAGAACACAATAAAAAAAATTCGTGCTCTTACGATGGTAAAAAAAAGTTACGAGGTTTTAAAGGTGGGTTTTTGGGTAAAGATGAAAAAAAATCATATCCCTATAACCGTAACACTCAGAATCCAGGGTCCAAGACTGGAAGGTAGCAAATGAGCCTACCAGTGTACACAAAATTTTTGTCGGTCTATGTGCCGAACACCCTGTAGAATATCCCCCGTTGATCTCTTAAAAATTTCAATATATTTTGTAACAAAAATCTTGTTTATGCCGCCCATCTGACGATGTTATGAAATTTTGTCAGCTGAGATTACTAGATATCGAGCACGTTTAGTGGCAAGAGGATTTTCTCAAACAAAAGGAATTTATTTCCATTATTATTTGAAACTGCCGTTGAACTCAATTGGGAAATTGATCATTCAGATGTAGGAAGCGCTTTTCTGTATGGTGAATTTGTTAGAAACATTTGAATTTGCCGCGCCCCCCACGATGCTGGTCGTACACTTTGTGTTTGGGCGAGCTGGCGAAACCGAGGCACGCACACCGAGACGCACAGTGGTCGAAACGCGGAAAAAAATCTTTTTTTTTAATGCGAGATTTTTTGATCGCATGTTCGATTCTGATAGGCTATTTTCTTGAGAATTCATACATAAGAATGATTTTGCGTTGAAAAAATGGTAGACCCATTTGCACACGTTGAAAGGTGAAAAATGAAGGAACTACGAATTTAGAATAGCAACAAATCAACATCACGAAAGGTGTTTAGTTTGTTCCTAGAATTCAATTGACCCATTCAATGCCCTTGGAACATTCTTCAGTTACTTTGAATACAACAATTGAGTCAAAAATATGTCTGAATCATCCTCGAAAATATTGATAACTTTTCGTGAGTTTAATTTTCGGTTTTTTTCATTTTAAAAAAAAGCTCCAACAGTCTCCAGTTGATTTCTATGTTTTTCCAATAGGAGATAGATTGTTCTTTAACTCCTTCAAATTTGGTTTCCGCCAGCGACCGCCCGTGTTCCCCATGCCGTTTTTTCGATGAATATTTTCACATTTTATCACATCTGTTCGAGCAGGTCTCAAAAAAATCATGATAAGAATCGAAGTAAAGTTTATTTTATTCACTTAAATATAATTTTCGACCAAAATCATTCGGTTTTCGATATCTTCAGTCACAATGTCCTCACAAATACGAATTTCCTTTACGGACCTCACTGAAATATTTTTCAATGGTGAAGATTTCGAATCATATTTTACGAATATACTTGGACATTCACGAGAACATCAGGTGGCTGAACTGATGAAACAATTAAAGAACCGTTTCCTTCCACACTTGAATGAACGTTACAGGACCGTTAACCAGAGTAAGTCAAAGTTTTCTAAAAAATACAAGGATTAGCTGGAGGGCGAGTTTGTTTTTGAATTTGAAACTATCGGCTCGAACGTTGGTTTGTCCAAAGAAAAAATTGGTCGAGGAAGACCAGAAAAAGCATTCGAAAATTGCTCGGAGAGGACAAGAAGATATAAAATCGCAAAGCTGAGAGAAAACCATTCGCAGGAACTTATTAACGCTTCGCATACAAAGAATGATGTATTCGAAAAGTTTGATCCGGACACTGCCCTATCTTTAATCGTGCAGACTAAGCTTACGCGTTACCAATACGAAGTTATCAGAAAGGCTGCCAAACAAATTGGGCACCATATTTTTCCGTCCTACGATAAAGTCTTAGAATCGAAAAAAAAATGTTATCCGGAAAACACGGAAGTAAGTGAATGGTCTGCCAAAGTCCCACTACAAGAACTTGTAGATCACACCATCGATAGACTTTTCCTTGTTCTCCCTCTGGAAAATACGGTAGGAAGCGAATTAGTCATGCAATGGAAATGTGATGGGGCATCTGGTCAGGAGCCGTACATGCAGGCATTGTCGACTAACGAAATAGGAACATCGGACGCACACCTCTTCATGACATCAATCGTTCCCCTGAAGATGACGGTAGCCTCAACTGGAAATGTTGTTTGGAAAAATCCACGCCCATCTTCAACACGATACTGTAGAATTTTACAATTTTTAGTCCAAAAAGAGACGAATGATTTGATATGGAAAGAAAAAGATCGCGTTGAAGATGAAATCAAACAACTTCGCAACACAGTTATTAATATTGATGGAAAGAGCGCAATCATTTCGCACAATTTTTCTTTTACAATGCTCGACGGAAAGACAGCCCAAGTCGTTACAGGAACAGCATCGCCTAGTAACTGTGTGGTATGCGGTGCGAAACCTACTGAAATGAACAACTTACCTCTCGTACGTTCTAAACCAGCTTCGGATAGTGCTTTGACTTCAGGACTGTCGCCTTTACATGCCAGAATAAAATTCATGGAATTTATTCTACATATTGCCTACAGCCTAGATTTTAAAAAGTGGAGGCAATCAGATGTAACACGCCAAATCAGAGAAGAAACGAAGAGACGTTTACAAAGCGAATTCAAATCCAGAATGGGGCTTCATGTAAGTATCTATTTAGCTTCCTAAAAACATTAGAATGACAGAAAGGATAGGGTCCTATATAATATTTAGAAAACGCGTAAACATTTCCTAATTTAAGTAAAACTCATGATTTTTGTTTAGGTCGATAAAGTTAAACAGGGTTATGGGAGCAGTAATACCGGGAACGTCTCACGGAGATTCTTTAATGATCCCTTATTGACAGCCCAAATCACTGGAGTCGATGCTAAGTTAATTGAATATCTGTCGATCATACTTGCACTAATTACATGCGGGGATTATGCTGTTGATACTGAGAAATTCAGACTGTTCGCTGAAGAAACTGCGGAGCTGGCTATTTCCTTATATCCATGGTATTACATGCCCGCTTCTGTACACAGAGTTTTGATGCATGGTGCAGAAATAATCGAAACCGCTGCACTTCCTATTGCTCTCCTCTCAGAGGAGGCTGCTGAGAGCAGAAACAAAGATTATAGATCATTTAGATTCCATCATTCGCGAAAAACTTCTCGTTTGGCAACTAATGAAGACATCCTCCATATGCTGTTACTATCTTCTGATCCACTACTTTCTCATCTCAGGCCAGAACCGAAGAAAAAACATTTGCCTTAAAGTGATGGCGCTAGAGCACTACTTATTTCGAATGAAGCTAATTTGTAGATATCCGCATTTATGAAAAAGATATCTTTTTACTTACATTGATCACGAGAAATTTAAATTTTCATATTATGCGCGTCAAAATTATTGAACAAAATTTCTGCAGATACAAAAATTATCAGAAAAATTCTGAAACGTGTCAATTATCATTTGAAATTTGCCAAATTTCGATGTATAACTGAAAAGAAGCGATTATTGAAAAGGTTTTCTCATTATCTTTTTGAATCTGCTAAAATAGAGAAAGAAAGTTTTCTCTCGTCTGAAAAAAAATTAATAAATCGTTTCAGCATGTGTCTTCACCCCATTTCTCGAGTTGAAAGGGTTGGTGAGGATTTGAAGAAGTGTAAAATCAAAAATTTTATATTATGTCGAACTTCTCTTAATTCAAAGAATCATTCTGTCAGGTAGCATTTTCTCAGAGCGAATGAGACAATACCAAATGAAATTTGTTTTCTATTTTAGACAGAAAAAATTCATCTTCCGCACTTCTCAATAGAATATTCAAAGACCTTTCCAAAGAGGCACTACATGATTCCCTTTCCCCATTCAGGAAATGGGGCTGACCTGGGGAAAGGGGTTTGTAGCGAAAAATTTCGTGCAGTACATTGAAATTCAGCAAAATCTAAACCAAATTTTTCCAAAGATTTGTTTTTTTTGCAGAAATAAATTTATGCCATAATTTGGACGAGCACGGTATAAATTAGATTCTATGTAAATTGTGCCACATTATGGTACCTATCGATATTGTTATAAACAGTATCATCATTCTCATTTGGTTAAATTTTTTTCTTACAGATGCGGAGCCAATTATTCCTAGCAGGTGAAATTTAATATTTTTCGTTGAGTAGGACCAATATTTCCCAAATTTTGTAATCGGAAAAAATTACTACTTATTCAGATTATTCTTATCCAATAGAATATATGTCTTTGGTTTATGAATTGTACGATATTCCGCTTTCCGATTGATCACACTCACAAACAATCATGTTTTATCCAATAAACATTCCAACAATCAGTAGACGGTATAGACATACAGCTTAGTCTTTAAAACTGTTTATACTTTCTGCTTGGAAATTGTCAAGATCGATTCAGCGGATCAGTTACTATAGAGATTTACCTCCATCAAGAATATTTTCGAAAAAATGGAGCATCCTTGTATTTTTTGCCGTTTTTAGGCTATTTCCTACCACTGTGCGGCGCATCATCACTAGTTCACTTTTGATAAAAAAAAAGAAATGAGACGTTACTCAAAACATGTTACGAAGATATATACGTAATTTGTTTTTGATTTCAGTTGATGCAGTTCTCAATTTTATCAGCAATTTGAAGGGTGTGGAGTCTCCTGAAAAAACAGTGGCCGAATTTATCTCAGCAGTGAATATAGAGCAGAGAATATACAACGCATATGCCGACGAGGATTTGAAGGTCAAGGAAAGTTATTTCCGGGAGCTATTTCACACACAGTATAACATAAGTTTTGGTACACCTAGTACCGACGAATGTAGCACGTGTCTTGAAATATGTGAAAAACTGAAGGCGGAAGAAGATGAAAATGTCTGCAAAGAACTGAACATAAAAAAAATTACTCCACCAAAAGCAAGCAAACTGCTTTTTCCAGAGATTGAAAGAAAAACCCGATGACTGCCTTCTCCTATCATTTTACTGCCAAAAAAATTTGGTGTTGCCAAAAGTGAGCAACTAGTCAGCATAGCTGTTGTTTGCGGCGAATCATCTCCAAAACTTGAACCAAAAAATAGGTCTATTTATACGTGGACAGAAAATCATCTTGTGACGAAGTGTTTTTTTTTACAACCAGATTGGCAGAATATCGTCGGAAATTTTTATTGCGACCGGTGTCATAGGGAAGCGACGTCCGGGGATTTCTCTTCGAGAACATTCGATACTTTTGGAAAATGGCATGGTTGGCCAATGCGGGTTTCAGTTAGAGTCACGTGGGTAGGGTCAGGGGAAACGATATAAAAGAAAATGAGGAAGTGGGGTCCGGGCTTTTTGGTTGTTGAAGAGTTAACGCGCGGAAGAGAGCGGGTTTTTTTATTGGTAGACGACGTGGCCATATTACTTTTTTTTCTTTTTTTTTTATTATCGGGTTAGACCGGAAAACCGGCGAAAGCACGAGAGTAAGGTAAATTTTTGTGTGTCAAGACAGTCCCTGAATTGTCCATCCGTTGCCCGTGATTGTTGTTGCGATTGCGGGAACTGAATATAAGTGTGATTTGGACTTGTAACATCTTTCATTTTTCATACGCGAGAATCGTTCCGTGAGGCGAATCGGATTAAAGCCCCCTTTCGCTTGAAACACTCTGTACGATCGTTAATAGCTTAGATCGAATCGAACCCTTCTCCACTGAGCGTATCCGGGTACTTCGATTTGTATTGTGCGTAATATCGCGGCAAAACGGGACTTTGACAGGCCGAGCCCGTCGGGTAGAAAACCCCGCGTAGAAATCTGGCGCCCGAGGGTATTTGTGTGCGAAAATATTAGCGCCCCCGCGAACGATCGTTAAACGCTAGAAAAAGGAAGCCAGCGTCCGGGGTGCATTATACCACCACATTGACGAAATACTCATATAAAGAGGGTAGAAAATCGCCTGTCAAAATATTTCGAACTCAAGCTGTTGGGTGACGTTAGCTACTGTTTGGGTATCGAGTTCATGAGGCAAAATAACCCAATATCCATGAAACAACAAGGCTTCATCAAAGATCTACTGAATAGGTTCGACATGAGCGAAGCAAACTCGATTTCCACGCCACTGCAGAGCCGATTGAAACTAACGAAGAACAAGTCGATGACAGAGGAAGACTTCAAGAAACCTTACTGCGAATTGATTACTGCCCTAAATTATTCGGCAACTTCGACCAGACCGGATATAAGCTTCGACGTAAGCTACCTGGGACAATTTGATAATTGCTACGATGAGGAGCATTGGAAGTCGACCAAGCCTGTGCTTCGATATCTCAAGTGGACAATAGACGTAAAATTAATTTCCACAAATAACTGCAGTTTTGTAGAGGACTACGTAGATGCTAATTGGGGAAACAACATCGACACCGCAGGTCTTCAGTGGCTTCGTGTTCTCAATGAACGGTTCCCTTATTTCCTGGGAAACAAGAAAACAAAACAGAGTCGCCCTATCTACCACCGGAACCGAATACGTTGCACTGGCCGAAGCTGCGAAGAAATACATATTCCTACGTCGGTTTCTACAAGAAATCCGTCTTGGGGATTCAGCTGAAGTTCGCATACATTACGATAATAACAGCGCCATCAAACTAGCTGAAAATCCGACATTCCATGACAGAAGCAAACACATAGATATCAGGCACCACTTTCGCCAGGATCTGCTAAAAGAGAAGGAGCTCACCCTGAGTCACGTCGGTACTGAACGTCAGATCGCAGATGTCTTCACCAAGGGTCTACCAAGAATGAAGAATGATTGGTGTGTGGACAGCTGTGGTTTACACGGAGGCTAGTGGACAAGGTTTCTCAACTCGAGGGGGGCTGTTATAAACATATGAAATTGTCGCGCGCCCCACGGTGCCAAGTTCAAGTTCAGTTGGCAGTTGGCGTTGTTCGGTCGTCAGTTGACAGCATTCACAGTCAGCGGTTTCACTTCGGCCCACAGCCATCTGTGAACGAGAAAACTAAGAAACTCGGTCCAGCAACGTCGGAAAACCAGCGAGCGCCGGTCCCTGAGCCACACCGGAGCAAAAGCATTGGACTTTTTAAAGACCTGGACGCCACTTTGAGAGTTCAGCTATCCCTGAGAAAACACACTTGAGACAGTGCACATACCCGGTGAGTCGTTAAAAATGTCGATAAATAATCCCAAACCCCTCCGAACTAAAACGAAAACCAAAACCCCGGAACGAACAATTATCGACTCCACCTCATCTACAGTCAAAATACCTACCACCGCCAACCTGCAACCACATCAACAACCACCAGCTTCTTGATGCAACCAAATCAGATAAAACTAGGTAAAAATTCACCGAGCTTGCAACAAACTACTTTAGGATGGATCGTCACAGGATCCATTATCATGAATCATTTTAGTCTGAACTCGACATGTTATTTATCTCAAAACGTATCTAACGAAATACTAAACAACCTCTTGACAAATTTTTGGAAAACTGAAAAAGTCACGCGAAAAATCGTTTACACGAAAGATGAACAGTATTGCGATGAATATTTTGAAAGAACTACAACACGAAACTCGGAAGGCAGATTCATAGTTAGGTTGCCTTTTTCAACAAGAATCGTTAACCTAGGCGATTCTCAATCCTACGCGTTAAAACGATTACATTCCTTAGAACGTGGGTTCAACGAGATACATTTTTCAAAAACGAGTACGCAGAATTTTTGAATCAATATGAAAAACTGGGTCATGTGACATTTTTACAAAATGTAGATAATGAAATTGATCAGTCATCATCACGCGGTGGTAAAGAATGCCAGTACAACAACACGTAGAGTCGTTTTCGATGATTCGGCGAAAACAAACTCTGGAATATCATTGAACGATCTCCTACTTGTCGGACCCAATATACAAGACGACTTGTTCTCGATTGTGATGCTTTTACGATTACATCGCTATGTTTTGAGCGCTGACGTAACAGCCTTCGGCCGGGTAGGGGGGTCCTTCGGGCCTCCCGTTGTCGGGGACACAACAGAACGCTTGGTTTGGTTGGAATGCGGTCGATTTTCGATGTGAATGATGAAAGAAACTGTTTATTATTCAGGCTACGGTCGGAGTGTAGCCATAATATAAGATTTTGAAGTGTGCGGATGATGATTTTCATTTGTTTTTCAAGTATTCATATTGAAGAGTGTGAAGTAATTTCTTCTTCGTTTTGTATAAAAGGAATCGAAGAAATTAGTTGTAAATTTATTATTTTCTTTGTCATTTTGGCTGTGCTAGAAACCACAGCGAGGATATAGCGGTTGTAAAGTGGCTTTGGATGATATCTGGTGTTTTCTTCCTTCAAATTGCGTTTCGAAATTTCAATTTTTTGTTTTCAAGTGTTTACATCGAAAGATACTTATTAATTTCAGTTTAATTTATTTTCATTACACTATGAACTATATAATTTTTTTTAGTATCCTTCATTATTATTTTTTATTATTATTATTAATACCGCTCCATTGAAAAGAGATGTAATTTTCTCCTCTATTTTTCTTCCTATAATATTAGTTTCTTTTATTTATAATAGAAATTGAAGATTTGTAAATTTATTTTTCGAATTATTATATTTTTCCTTGATTTTGGCTGTGCTGAAACCACAGCGATGATAAACGGTTGTAAAGTGTGGACATGGGACGTGGGTGCGGTGGATGATATGTATTTCTCTTCTTATATCAATTAATTTTTTATAAAAGAAACCGATGACTTGCAAATTGATTTTTAAATTTTTATGAATCTTTTGGTTTTCATCATTTTGGCTGTAGTGAAACCACAGCGAGGATATAGCGGTTGTAAAGTATAGTGCGTATGTATATGATATCCGATTTCTTAATTGAAAAACCGTTTCGAAATTTCAATTAGTTTTCAAGTGGAATTTATATTGAAAGTAAATTCTGTTTCATTCATTTAGTATGATACGAACCATATTTTTTTGGGGATTCAATCTTTTCAATCGATATTGACACTCTATCAAGAAGAAGATTATTGTTTCCTGCTCTGTTCTTCTACATGCAATATTGGTTTTCATTTTTTATAAAAGGAATCGAATAGTTGTAAATTTGTATTTTTGAGAGTCAATTTTTTTTGTCATCTTGGCTGTGCTAAACCCACAGCGATGATATACGCTTGTAAATTACTGGATAAATGTATGAAATGCATTACTGGAAAATAACGTATTTCTGTGTCTTCATTTTTTATTTTTTATCAACTCGTTTTCTCCTTTTGTTTAGGTGTTTTAATTTCATGAACTCACTGTGAACAGTTATTCTGAACTGGAATAAATGAAATATTTCTTGGGATGAACTTCTTCCCGCAGATTTTACAATGCAATGGACAACATTTTCAAGCGAATTATATTTCATTAACGATATAAATATAGCCAGACAGGTTTAATGTGGAAATCATATCTCGATCAATCTTCACGGCTTTAGAGACGCTTCAGAAATAGCATACGGAGCTTGCATTTATATTTGCTCGAAAAATTCATATGGTGAAGTAGTTTCAAGAATTTTATGCGCTAAGTCGAAGGTAGTTCCGCAAGGGAAACATACGCTACCTAGATTAGAGTTATTAGCAGCCACATTACTTTCTGAATTAATGGAAACAGTAAAAAACATTGTTGACGTAAAAATTGCAGGTATCACGTATTACGCCGATTCGACAATAGTTTCAGCATGGTTAAAAATTGATTCCGCACGGCTAAAAACATTCGTTGCGAATCGCGTTGCAAAAATAACCTATTTCACTCAAGTACATGAATGGAAATATGTAAAATCAGAAAACAATCCCGCCGACATAATTTCAAGAGCGAATGAGGCTTCTCAATTGAAAACTCTCGAAATATGGTGGCGGGGCCACGAATTTTTGGTTAACGGCGAATTACAACCGAATAGTTTAAATTACATTAATGACACCAATTTAGGTGATTTACCCGATATACAACAACTTAACATTTCATTGCTTAACATCCGAACTGTTTTGGCCCCACACATATTCGAAAGGTATTCCACACTTGGCAAATTCCAACGCGTTGTTGCATATTGTCTGAAATTTAAACGAATTGCTTTGAACAAAGACACGCCATCAAAAAATCTCACGGTTAAAGAACTCGAGTATTCCCTAAGAACATTGATTCGAATTACTCAAAGAAATGCGGTTATTAAGGCAGTCAAGTCCAATATCATCAAAGAGCAAATTAATTAGCCTGAATCCATTTCTGGGTCAGCACGGTTTGATGAAAGTCGGAGGTAGATTAAAACATGCAAACATTGATTTTTCCCAGAAACACCCAATTATTCTTCCAAACCGACACAAGTAATCGCAGCTTATTGTTGAACTCCAACATCGACGACATCTCCATGCAGGCGCACAAAATTTACTATCCTTCATTAGGCTAAATTATTTATATACGGTTGTAATACCGTATATTACGGTGGCGCCACAAATTCGAGAGCGCCGTGCGTTTGTGTGTGTGTTCCCGAAAGGACGTCGATCCGATAACTGGCCGAGTTTTTGGGATTTGTCGGGGTTTTTGGGCGGGATCGGCAGAAAACGGGTTCATCTAGGTCAAGTTCGCGAACGGGCGGGATCGGTCGAACGGGTCGCGAGATATAGGGGTGGGGGCGTTTTTTTTTTCGCGATTCTTTTGTGACGTTCTCGGGGGGAGCGGCCGGTCCGTGAAGAACGGTAATTTATCGTGGATATTTTTTCTCGCTCTCGAACCCCGAACTTGATAGGGATTTTTTTTGCAAAAAACCGAAAATCGTCGATTTTCGCGAAATTTTTAAAAATTCACATCTCGAAAAGTAAGTGGTATAGAAGAACGCGGTTTGCGTTTTCGAAAAGGGCGTCGGCGGCTCTTCGTTTTCGCTCCTCTACGCGATCGCTTAGCTCCCGCCCTCCTGGGGGTAAAAAATTCGCGAACGCGAAATTTTCGTTTTTCTTTCATATCTCGGAGGCGGTAGGTAGGACGACGCGACGATCTTCTAGAGGTCGTTCTCGAACGACGCGACGCATCTTTTGCTAGAAGGTTCCGAAACTCTAGGACCTTTCGTAATCGAAATAGAAAAAAATCGGGTTACGCCAATCGATTTTTCGGGGGCGCCTCTCGCTCCGAAAAAATTCGGAACCCTTTTTTCGAATAGACGATAAACGCGGCTTTCTTTCTTCTCGTTACGTCGTGGACGTACGATCTACCGATTTCCCGAAAAAAAATTCGAAACTAAGCCGTCCCGCTCGAAAAATGTTTCCTTTCGTGATATCTCCGCTATCCCGCCTCCCCTTCGATTACCGCTCACGCGAAAATATTCGAAAAGAAATTAACTACGTTTTGTCGGATGAACGCGCGGCCGTAAGTAAAGGCGTTTTCGAGAAAAACTCAAAAATATCGAGAAAAATCGACAAATTTCCCCTTGTGTGCCGAACCTATACGATTGCCCTCCGGAAAGTTCCGAACGAACATCGACCGATCTAGCAGGCCCGCATTCGAACGTCAAATCGCGACGTGACGATCGAAGGAAACGATCGATTTTCTAAGATTCGCCTCTGGACGACGACGACGATGGCGGTAATGCGGGAAATTCTCTGCGACCGGAAGAAAAAAATAAATGGGGTACGTCGTTGTTATTATTATTATTATTATTAATTGATGTGGCCGACAAAGACAAACTTTCCGCTCGCGGGGACCGCTTCTTCGATTTATCATTATTATCGTTTGTATAAAAATTAACATAACTTCAAATTTATTTCGGTTCTTTTCAGACGATTTGTTATTATTATTAATTACACATAATCGACACGAATAATAGAAGGAGCAAAACTTGATGATGATGAATATCGGGAAGATGCCGAGTTGTTAAACAGAAATTAAAAATTGACGGTTACTCGTGTAAGTACTAACAAACAAACAACGAGCAACGTTAGAAAAGTCGACGTAGAAAAGGACGCTGATATAAGAGCGGAAGAAGGCATCTTCGAGACCAAAATAATAAATAAATGAACGAATGGAACGATGACGGACAAAAGTCAATTATATTCCAAAAAACTCGAACTTTTTGGTGAGTCTAATTTGTTTCGATAATTCCAATAATGAATATAATGATCGAAAAGTTGAGTATTTAAAAAAATTATCTTCTTCTGTAAATTTCTCTCGATCGTATACACAAAATGAAATTTATTGATTTCGAGTGGTTGCTATTTCAATTTAACTTTTCAATACACACGCACACACATCGTGTCCACTCTTTACAACCGTATATCATCGCTGTGGTTTCAGCACAGCCAAAATCAAGGAAAAAAATAACAATTCGAAAAACAAATTTACAAATTTCAATATCTATTATAAATAAAAGAAACTAATATTATAGGAAGAAAAATAGAGGAGAAAATTACATCTTTTTTTAATGGAGCGGTATTAATAATTATAAATAATACTA
The DNA here is from genome assembly GCA_020654155.1 of Novius pumilus. NCBI lineage: Eukaryota > Metazoa > Arthropoda > Insecta > Coleoptera > Coccinellidae > Novius > Novius pumilus. Next base: position 341,694 of record JAIFOV010000018.1, read on the forward strand.
GAAAAAATTATATTTATATAGCGGTTGTACCGCTATATTACGGTAGCGTGAGATCGATCGGGAGAAAAAATGTGCGTCGCACGAATCGATGTAGAGAGGTTGGCGGGTCAAATTTTAGGGATAGGAGGCTCATTTTTGTAGCGATCGGTAGATCTTGACATTCTTTTGAACGAGTTCGAAAACGGACGTGATCGGTCTGTCCGTTATCGATTTATCGGCGGTCGCGCGTTTTTTTTTTCGAGAATTTTTTGTGACATTCGTCGGGGGACTAGGGGATCGGAAGGAGGCTCGGACGGTCCGCGAAGAATGTTATTTTATCGTGGGTATTTTTTCTTGCTCTCGAACCAGAAACTTAATACGATTTTTTTGCAAAAAACCGAAAATCGCCCATTTTCGCGAAATTTTTAAAAGCCCTCATCTCAAGAAGTACGTACGATTGGAAGACGCGAGATACGTTTTAGAAAAAGGCAAACACAGTTCTTTGTTTTTTGTCTGCCGTTCGATTCTGCAGCTCCCTCGCTTCTTGTAGTAAAAAAATCGCAAAAGTCGAAATTTTTCGTTTTTTGTTTATATCTGGGAGGCGATACGTCGGACGACGCGACGATCTTCTAAAGATGTTTCTTAATTATTGCGAGAAATTTTTCGCTAGAAGGTTTCGAAACTGTAGGACCTATCGTAAGAGAAATAGAAAAAAGTAGGGTGCCGCGAATCGATTTTCGTTGGGTAAAGCTAACTCCTAAAAAATTTGGGATGCCTGTTTGGAATAGACAATTAATACGGCTTTCTTTCTTCTCGAGACATCGCGGACGTAGGATTTATCGATTCTTCGCAAAAAATTCCAAAACTAAACCGTCCGCTCCAAAAACGTTTCTTTTAGTAATATCTCCTTTATTGCGTCACGTATTATCGCTCACACGAAAATGTTCGAAAAAAAAATTAACTACGAATCGTCCGAGAAACGTAGAGCCGTAGGAATAGCCGTTTTCGAGGAAAACGGCCGAAAATTTCGAAAATTCGAAAAATTCCTCTTGTGTGCCGAAGGTATACGATTGCGCTCCCGAACGTTCCGAACGGACGCGTTGACAGACGTGAATTAAAGGAGCCGGTCTGGCCTTTGCAATGGAAATATCGATTTACCTATCGAACGAACTGAATAGAAACTATAAATTCCGAAGATTCGCCTACCGATCGCGTCCGGATGGAGTCTCGTCGTTATTTCGAATTCGTTTAATTCGCAATGAGTTTGTTTTAATCCTCAAATTAGACACCTTTATTTACGCCTTATGGTAGCCGTGGTGTTCGAGTGGTAAGATACATAGTGAGTGACCTCAGGATCGAAACCGCGACGGTGAAAAGATTTTTTCCATCGATTATCTGCTCCGTCTATGTCTTCTGTCTATGCTAAAGTAACATAACCTCGACGATTTATTTCAATCATCTTCGGTTGTTTATCGTTTCCAGAGTTGTTTCTTTCATTGAAATGGAACAAATAATGTAAGGTGCAAAACTGAAATTGAATATTGGAAAGATGCCTAAATATAAAAAAAATGGAATGGTATTCACCTTCAACAAATTTTGCTCGCCCACTATTGGGAACGAATTTTTCACATCACAAACAATAAGGTGTAAACGACAAAAAAAAGCAGATAAGATTGTAAAAGTTGAACTACAAAGTGAAATACTATGATATGCACTTGTGAAAAAAAAGTACGCAAAACAACAACATTGTGGAATCTGTAAGAACATTTTGGTAAATTTAAATTTCTTCAATAATTCCAACATATATGACATTTATTCCATTTCAGAATAACTGTTCACAGTGAGTTCATGAAATTAAAACACCTAAACAAAAGGAGAAAACGAGTTAATGAAAAATAAAAAATGAATACACACAAATACGTTATTTTCCAGTTATATATTCCATACATTTATCTAGTAATTTACAACCGTATATCATCGCTGTGGTTTTAGCACAGCCAAGATGACAAAAAAAAAAATTGACTCTCAAAAATACAAATTTACAACTATTCGATTCCATTTATAAAAAATGAAAACTAATATTGCATGTAGAAAAACAGAGCAGAAAACAATAATTTTCTTCTTGATAGAGTGTCAATATCGATTGAAAAGATTGAATCCCCAAAAAAATATAGTTCGTAGCATACTAAATAAATGAAACAGAATATACTTTCAATATAAATTGTACTTGAAAACTAATTGGAATTTCGAAACGCTTCTTCAATTAAAACATCAGATATCATATCCACACCATACCAACCGCAATATCCTCGCTGTGGTTTCTAGCACAGCCAAAATGACAAAGAAAATAAACTTCCCAGAAAATAATAAATTTACAACTAATTTCTTCGATTCCTTTTATATAAAACGAAGAAGACATTACTTCACACTCTTCAATATGAATACTCGGAAAACAAATGAAAATCATCATCCGCGCACTTCAAAATCTTTTCATCCCGTGACATTCATATCGAAAATCGACCGCATTACAACCGTATATTCTCTCCATTTTCCTAACGATTTTCGTGATATTTAAGAAAAATTTGGTACGCCTACGGTGACCCAAGAGCTGATCTTATATAGAGCGGAGCGCATATAGTGATCTGGCCTCTAGAGTGATCGGGGCGCATAGAGGGATCGGGGCGCAAAGGCGCAGGAGGGCCCGAAGGCTTGTTGGCCTATTGACGGCAAAAAATTGGTGAAAAGAACAATCAAAGGCTGTATAAGATGCTTCAAGGCAAACCCAGAACCTGTGAAGTATCTCATGGGAAATTTACCAATGACTAGAGTAGTTCCTAGCCGAGCTTTTTCAAAATGCGGAGTTGACTATGCCGGTCCAGTTTTCGTAAAAGATGGAACGTTACGCAATTCCAAGCTCGTCAAGACATACATTTGCATTTTTGTTTGTTTTACAACCCGCGCGATATACATTGAACTCGTAAAGGATCTCTCGACCGACAGTTTTCTGAACTCGCTAAAAAGATTTGTGGCTAGACGGGGTAAACCTGCAGAGATTCACTTTGACAATGGTACACAGTTCGTCGGTGCAAATATTCATTTCATCGAGTTACGCAACTTATTAATAAACAAATATCACAAAACAAAGGTCGAAACATTTCTCGCAAATCATAGTACGAAATGGACGTTCATTCCCCCTAGATCCCCTCACATGGGCGGACTTTGGGAGGCCGCGGTAAAATCGGTCAAATTTCACCTAAAACGAATTTTAGGTGTGGCTTCAGTCACGTATGAAGAAATGTATACGGTGTTGACGCAGATTGAATCCTGTCTTAATTCCCGACCACTTTCACCTCTCTCCAACGATCCTGACGACCTCCTGCCTCTCACTCCGGGACATTTCTTGATCGGAGACTCGCTAGCTTCTCTACCGCAAGAAGACGTTAGGAGTATCAATATGAACAGGCTGTCCCGGTACCAATATATCCAGCAGCTCTGCCAGCGTTAGTCCAGAGAATATCTAATACAACTACAATGGAGATACAAGTGGAGATCCCCAGGATCAGAGACTAAAATCGGCGATCTAGTCATCTTGAACGAGGACAACGTTCCATCGTTACACTGGTCCATGGCATGCGTGATAGAGACACATCCTGGCAAGGATAAAGTGCTGCGTATTGTGACAGTTCGGTTGGCAAACGGAAATTTAGTCAAACGCGCAGTAAATACGGTGTGCGTTTTACCCATAGAGTGCGAGAACTCTTAAATCCTTGTCTTAGTTTAGTCTGTATATATCGTTTTTTAATTCTTTATTCTTTTCTTTATTTTTGTTGTTGTTTTTATTCGTTAATTAAGTTAGGGTTCTCTTATTATATCTACTTAAAGCGTTTCATGTCTATATGTAATTCATCATCGTGCACGGTTTGTACATTTGTAAATATTGAAAGTGGAACTTTCAAGGCGGCCGGCATATGTTAGAAACCGAATAACGCCGCTTCGCGCAGGTAGCGTCACTGAGAGAGTGAGGAGATAAGACGCTTCAACCCTTGTTCGAGAACATTCCACAAGATCGAATGATCTCAGTCGAATAATAAAATATAATAACGTCACGAAATAAAAATCGTAATCATTTTTCCCGTACGGGAGGTCCTTCGATACAAATCACACGAATTACTCAACAGATCCTGTGACAAGGCCGTCGACCACGGGATACGTCTTCATGAAAAATGGAGCAGCCGTGACATGGAGCAGTCAACTGCAAACAACTGTTGGACTATCTACCACCGAGGCCGAGTTCATGGCGTCCTGCTCTGCCACAAAAGGAGCTCTCTGGGTTAGACAATTAGTGTTAGATGTTGGTCAATATAAACAAGACTATATAACACTTAATATTGATAATCACAGTGCTATCTGTTTAATTAAAAATTCAGAATATCACAAGAGATGTAAACATATTGTGGGGGTGCTCGGTACCCTCAGTACAGAAAACATCCACCGTGGCGCAACGTCGCCTAAGTGGGGATGCGGATTAAAATCATACGATTGTACCAGTGATGGATAAATCGATTTGGGGGTAAGACGTTTGCGATTATTCTCCTTCTGAGACGAGATAACAAAACTAATGCGATAAATAGCCGCACCCAGTTGCGACATTGGTGACCCCGACGTGATATGAACACGCAACCTTCTGATAGCTTGTGGGCCAGTCCGATTCATATGGTGCCTAAAAAAGATGGCACATGGCGCCTATGTGATGACTATCGGAGATTAAATTCCGTAACTGTCTCTGACAGATATCCAACACCTCACATACACGATTGTACTGCAAATCTGAGTCAAAATGTTCTTTTCTCTTCACTCGACCTTCACAGGGCGTACCATCAAATTCCAATGGCACCCGAAGATGTGAAGAAGACCGCAATCATAACTCCTTTTGGATTATTGAGTATAAATACATGTGTCTTGGGTTGCGAAATGCAAGTCAGACTTTCCAAAGGTACATAAATCGAGCTCTAGATGATCTTGACTTTACTTTCGTGTATATAATGTGGGGTTTAAGGATATTGTCTGGCCAAGCTTCAACTAAGTTTATTACAATAGCAACATGTTTCGGTCTTGTTCAATTTACATGAAGACCATCTTCAGGCTACAAATACAAGGGGATGTCAGGTTTACAAAGCATTCAATTAATAGACATGTTACCTTAATCACGTACAATAATTAAAACACAAAGATATCTTGAATCGGAGATTTGTACCGCACGATCAAAAGTCAGGTTAAAATTGTCATTAAAACAAGCAAAATCGCACGTAGTTGCCGGTGGAGAGATTACGACTATTTCCGATGGTTTGTTGCTACATCTGTATTATCAAAATTGGAACTTCTGTTTTATTATACAGGTCTTTGTTGTTCCTGCTGTTGCCCCAGCGGGTGTTGACGCAATGTGATTTCTACCCAGTTCTCTGAATGTCAACGTGAAGAAATTCAAGCAAACGCGGGTAAACGGCGGGAGCAACTATGACTCTCTACCGTAACGTCATTGAGAGCGGTCGCAAATTATCGCGTCCGTAAATATTTCGATTTCTCAAAGTGTTTCAGTACCTATAAAATTAGTGCGCAGTGTTTAAACGACACATAAGAACACAACGGATGTCCTGTGATATAAATTTGGGACGAAGCCACTATAATAAACGAATAAGGTACGTTTAAAATTCACTTTCTCTAATTTAAATTTTTTTTTGACGCGAATTGCCAAAATTGACAGTTCACATCAATATTGAATTTCGATTCATTGTATTTTCATAATGAATCCTCACTAAATTCTTCTCTTGATATTAAACAAATTTGGGGTTAATATCTATCAGTATTTCGGCTTTCATAAAAATTAAAAAAAAATAAAACACATTTATATTTTTTATATGAAATGCCAGAACTGAAGACACTTAATGATTACATAATTTCCAAAGAGAGATCTTTTTGAGTATTACTGAATATTCATATATACTTTCAATATATTCCTCTCCTTATTTCGACTTTGATTCTTGGTGTGATTTCCAAAGACCAATTATGAAATTCTGATATATAATCGTGTCTAAATAAATGAAGATAAGAGAGAAGGAAAATTAATGAATAATCTAATATACATCCCTGTCTTTACACCTGATTCTGCCTTGTGTCTTTTTTATTTCAGATCAAGCCTAATGGAACTTATATGGTTCATCCGAAAGTCATCGAAGCTTTTCAGTCGTCCTACTTGTTGATTCCCTGGTGCCACATTCTCTTATGGAATATTCGAATTGATAAACCGGTTAGTTTTTATTATATATTTATCTTTGAGAGTCATTCCGCTTTAGGCGAGATATCACTAAGATCGTATTAAAATTTATTTAGGCTTGCGAGATACTGTTCAATTCCGCAAGTTTCGATCTTGTAATAATGGATTTTCAATATGAGTGTGGGAGACCTTTCATCTGAATAAATGCATTAAGATCACATAAATAACGATGGTGTCGCTTGGGAGTCTCGAATGGTTCAAGTGAATGTCCTAATTGTGGAAAGACTTTTAAAACTTACACTGGAATACGTCAACATCAAAAAAAGACACATGAGGAAAGTCACAATAAGGAAATAGAAGAGGAATATCAAAGAAAAATTCCAAGTAATCGATACAGGGCCCCTTGGACAGAAAATGAATTACAAATAATGGCAAAAGAAGAAGCTGCTTTTCAAGGTGAGGATATAATTTACCATTTATCCAGAATAACTGGTCGTACAAAAGAGAATTGAATTACTTTCTGATAGAAATAATCTTTCTAGAAATGACAATTGTGAAATTATATCTGAAGTATTGATTCAATCCATTGCTTCTCGAGGAGATCACGAATTTGTTGAAAGAAATTCCAATTCGATAGAAAATGAAGATGTTTTAAACTGTATTCTCTCAATTCAATTAAATGAATCACTCCACATCACTATGACAGAGAATATTATTTCCAAATCAACGAATTTTTCACAAGATATTCACAACTGGATAAAGAATCTGATTGATGAATATGCTACGATTAGACGTGCAAACCATCAGAATTCCGAAAATTCTTTGTTTAATGAATCTTCTAAACATAAAATAAGAGCTTTTGAATTTAAAATAACCCAAGAAGAATTCAAGAAAGATCGAAAAGAACTCGCAAGAACTTTAATTGACGGCCTATCGAATATTGAAATTATAAATCAACCGTCGATGTTCAATAGACTCGTCATTTTATAAAAATTTCGGTGCTCCCTCTGATGATGACAATGAAAGCATTCTGGATTATGCTGAAGAATTAAGTATTTGTTATCATCCAATTACAAGGATTGAAATTAATAACATTTTGACTTCTATCAAAAATAATTCGGCTGGACCAGATGGAATAACTCCAAAATAATTGAAAAAGATCCCAATTATAATATTAGAGCTCCTTTTTAACATCATGCTCTGTACTGGATATATTCCTCAAATTTTGAAAAAAAATTGTTCTTATTCCCAAATCGAAAGAGAACTTAATCGACATCAATAATTGGAGACCCATTATAGTATCATCTCTTATGCTAAGAACAATTAATAAGATCATCGCTAGTAGACTTTCAAATGTGAAACTTGCGGATACTCAAAGGGTATTCACTTCGATTGATGGATGTTTTTTGAATAATTTAACAATACAGACTTTGATCAAAAGACACAGGATCAAATGAAAAACTTTACATATCATTTCTCTTGACATAAGAAAAGCGTTTGATTCTATTTCTCATAAAAGCATTGAAAGAGCATTGTCGAAACTGAGAATTGATTGTAAGACATCTCGTTATATTTTGAACAGTTTGATCGACTGTACAACTTCGATAACCTGCGGAAAAACTACAAGACCTTTTGATATTAAAAGACGAGTTAAACAAGGTGATCCTCTTCCTCCTATACTCTTTAACTTTGCTATGGACGAACTTTTATCAAAATTGGGACAATTTGATGGAGGTGACTTGAATGGAATGAACGTTTCAGCATTAGCTTACGCTGATGACGTTGTTCCAATTGCTGATGATGACCTTAAAGCCAATTCATTACTAACAGAAACAGTTGAATTCCTTAACAAACGAGGTTTATCTATCAATGCAAAAAAATATTCTGCTTTATCTTTGAGATCCATTCCTCGGAAGAAAAAATCATTTACTGTCACTTCACCAATTTTCAAGACTCACAACAAAAATATTAAACAAATCAACGTTAACGAATCTTTTAAATATTTGGCCCTAAATTTTACAAATCAAGGAGTTTGCAGTTGTACAATCAAAGATTTGGACACACAGATTGGGAGAATTGTTAAAGCCGCTGTGAAACCATCACCAAAAACTTTGTATCATCAAAAAATATCTGATTCCTCGATACATTCACGCTTTACAATCTCCTTCAATCAATGAAAAAACACTCAAAATTGCAGATAGGAAAATCAGGATAGCTATTAAAAAAATTTTATACCTACCCTCTCATATCTCGGATAGTGCTCTATATGCACCCACAAAAGAGGGAGGCATTGGAATTTTTTCTCTGACTAAAAAAATTCCTATCGTCATCAAAAATCGTGTTGAAGCATTAACATCCGTTTAATCTTTGAAGCTTCCGAAAAATGATTTAATCGGATAACCAGAATGATTTCGACCGATCAAATTACGAATACTCAAGTTGATCGAACAGATTGCTAAGGATTTTCAATCCGGTTTTTATGGAGGTGGTTTGCAACAAACTAATAACAAATGGGCTGCACACCCTTTTATTGATAATCCACCCATTTATTGGACTGGACAAGATTTTATTCGCACGATCCACCTGAGATTAAACTGTTTGCCAATAAGGGGACTACCTTACAATCCTCGTCAGTCACGAATATGCCGTGCTGGATGCGATCGAATTGAATCTCTTAGCCATGTATTGCAAAAATGCCCACATACCTCCAGAATGAAGAGGCATAATTTTGTAGTTAAACGATTAAAAGAAGCTGCAAAGAAAGGAAAATGGATCATTCAAGAAGAGCCTCACATTAGAGATGAGACTAGAATTTAAAAAAAAACCTGGTATTGGTGCTAGAGGTATTTGGTGTAATGAAAACGATATACTTTTGAACGAATTAGACATTCAAAAAAATAAAATCACTTTCGATCTAATTCATACCGCAATGAGAGGCAGCTGGAATATTCATCGTGACTTTATGCGAATAGCTTGGAGATGAAATGTCTCTTTCACATTTATCCTCAATATATTCTTACGGCTTAGAGACTACGAAGCTGAATTGTATTACACTATAAGTTAATCATGTATAATTCTTTGATTCAGTGTAATAAAGTATTCTATAGCCAAATGCCTCATCAACTAATTAGTGACGCGCGTCCGGGGCGGAGTAGCTACAATGCCTAAGAACGTTATCGGTAGGTGTATACCAGGCCGATTGTTCGGGTGCGTAGTGAAGCTGCCGGACCGAGCTCAGGGGTCCTTTTCGCCTCGGCGTAAATGATACGGGGATCGCCACACCCGAGTTACCCTAGGACCTGGTGACAGCACCTTGTATATACGTTAAGGCTATGTCATGTCTATGGCCTTGCGGGGGCTCGGCTTAATCGCCCTGCTCAGGGGAGACAACCCCTTCAACAAACCCTATCCTACGGTATCGGAAGGACGCCTAAGGGATGCGTGGTTGAGAGAAGTCAGTCGTAAGTCCTCTCCTTACCCTGTGGCCGGGCAACCTAAGGAGTTCTCCCCCCTCCCGGGTATGGGCGCACTGCCTGGGAGTGACCTTTATTTCGTCCCAACTCGTGGGATTTTCTATGGGAAAATCAAAGAAAAAAACCAAAACTCAACCTTCGGTGGCTTTGCCGCCACCAAAAACTCCGTCCGAGGAGCGGGCTTCCTCCGCTTCCTCGGACAGTCCTGCTTCGTCTTCGGCGGGATCCGGCACTTCACTCCTAACCTCCCGCTCAGCTCGTGTCGCGTCGAAAGCGGCTCCTTCGGGTACCGCTCAAGCGCGAGCAAAATCTTCTTGCCGGGAGGCTGGTGGGTCATCTAAGACCTCCAGTGCTTCCGGCATTTTGCTTAAAAATTTTTTGGCAAAGGAAACGGCATCCGCCAGTCCTAAGCCATCTGGGAAGGGCGGCCCGCATCGGCTGCCCCCTCCCCTTCAGTTTCTAAGAACAACACTGAAAGGTGTAGTTCCGCCGCTTGTGATCCAGAGACTCCTCTTGCTCTCTCCGGAAAGGTTGGCATGAACCTTTCGTCCTTCTTGCGGAATCACTCCGCACGTCTTTCGCAAGCCGTTCGTGACACAGTGGTGTCACACTTTGAAAAGATGGAGAGCCTGCTTAGTCAGGTGATCCATCAAAACGCTCTTTTGGAGGGTCGTCTCCAAGAGAGAAAATCGAAAATCGTTTACTGATGCCATCCGGAGCATCCGCACCGCTCCTGCGTCGTACTTCCTCAAATTCTCCTCCTGTCGTTGCGGGTCCCTCCGCAAGACAGCCTGTTGCGAAGCATGTCGTCATGGTGTCCTCTTCGGAAACGAAGGACCCTGAGGCAGTGCGAACTTCCGTAGCATCCTCGCTAAGGAAGGGTAATTTTCGGATACAAGGTATCCACAAGCTCCGCTCCGGCACCGTCGTTGTCGAGATCCTTCCGAGGAGGAAAAGAATCGCGTAAAAGCGGATCTTCAATCCTCGGAACATCTTAGCTGCGACGAGAAGCGTCGCATCCTCCCAAGGGTGCGGATACTCGGCGTTCCGAAGTCTTTTGACAGCAAGTCGGTTTTGGCTGACTTGATGTCGAAAAACATATCGGACGCTGTTTCTGAAGAGACGAAGAGCGCGGTCACGATCGTGACCAGATTGCGTTCACATCTTCCAAACAAGGAGCATGTCGTGGTATCTGTCCCTGGGCAGATTCGTTCGCTTGTGCTACAGTCGGTGCTACAAGTGTCACTCGTACGCACATAAGTCTGACAATCGCACTTCTAAAGAGCCAACTTGCGTGTATTGCGCTGAAAAGGGGCACAATTTCAATTCGTGCCCTGATAAGAGCAAGCGCGCCAAGTGCACGAACTGCTTTTCTTCCGCTGGCATGAAACATGACAGCGATCATGACGTCACTAGTTCGACGTGTCTGTTCCGTCTCAGGAACATGGAGAGAATGAGCGAGATGCTGGATTACACGTAATCCTTCGCGTAATACAGTGTAATACTCAGCGATCCCTTGCTGTTTGCTCCGAATTAGTCATGGTTTGCTCGTCTATGAAGTTCGACATGGCGGTTATATAGGAACCGTATCAGGCGTTCGGGGATGTGCGTGGGTTGGGCCTACGCACACGCCTCGTGCGTTCTGCACAGTCTCCTGCTATGGCCGTTATTGCTATTTTCAACCCAGAGGTTGAAGTTCTCGAATTGTCGCAGTTCTGCGACACCCACTTCAATATTATCTCCGTCAAATTCGACGGAAGGGAAGTAATTATCATCAACGCATATTTCCAGTTCAGCTCACCAATCGAACCTTTTCTGTCTCGTCTCGACGAAATATTTCACAATTTTCAGGGGAAATCTTTCCTCGTCTGTGTTGACACCAACGCCAAATCGCCTCTCTGGCATTCCGATACCCTCGACGGTCGGGGTGCTCTTCTTCAAGACCTTCTCGGTCAACATCGATTGGTGATCTCCAACATTCCGGGGCAACCAAGCACTTTCTGTACCGTAAATGGCGAATCTAACATAGACGTTACGTGTGTTTCAAGAAACATAAGTCATTTAATAACTAATTGGGCGGTTCACGAAGATCTTATCTGCAGTGATCACCGTGCCATTAGTTTCAATCTTGGTCGTCGCCATACTTTCGAGGCTGAACTTCAGCATCGGGTCACCCGGGTTTCGGCGGTGGCTCGCACACCACGCGACGTCGAACGTCATGCGGCCAAGATCAACTCGGCCATCTACAATTCTGCTGTGAGAAGTATGCCATTTACTAATCGTTCTTCTTTTGTTATAGGTTGGTGGAACCAGCAGCTCGACACTACCAAGTTGGCAGTCAGGACGGCGAGACGGGAATTTCAGCGCGCCAGGTTACGAGACATGCCGGGTCCGGAACTTGACCTTCTTTTCATAAGATATCGAGATCTTCGGAACCGGTATGTCTCGGAAATTCGTCTTGCAAAATTAAAGAACTAGGAACGCTTCGTGCGAGACGAGTTCAGCTCCAACATTTGGGGCACTTCTTTCAAAATCGCGTCGGAAAAAATCACCGCTGCAACCGTCTTAAACTCCATTGAACTGCCGGATGGTACGCACACTACTGGCGTTGAGGAGTCGATTCGAGCCGTCTTTGATAGGTTCTTTCCGTTGGATGACTCTCGGGAGGACGATCCTGGGATGGCAGAGCGCAGGGCGGATATGGTGGACTATATCGGTAGTCTGGATAGCCGTCCTTCATCAGTTTTTACCTCCGAAGAACTTGAGGATGCCTTCCGTGCGACCCGCTCCAAGAGTGCGCCGGGCTTGGATCTAATCTCCGGGGTCATCGCCGAGAGAGCTGGGCAAGTCGTTTCGAATCAGCTTCTTCATCTGTACAACAACTGTCTTAGTAAGGGTATATTTCCACATATGTGGAAGATCGCTCGCGTTTGTTTGCTGTTAAAGTCGAAAGAAAAACCGAAAGACCAGCCAAAGTCTTATCGGCCTATCTGTTTGCTTCCAGAACTTGGTAAGGTTCTGGAGCGTCTTATTCTCGTGCGCTTGAAAAATTCTTATATTTCTTCTACTTTCAGAGCAGAGCAACAGTTCGGTTTCACTTCCGGGCGTTCTACCGAGGACGCCTTTCACTGTGTTGTTAATTTTACCAGGAGGACAGAAGACAAGTACGTTGGGGCCATCTTCATCGACATTGATGGAGCATTCGACTGCCTATGGTCTGACAGTCGCCGTCATGTGTACTTCGTGCTCCGATAATAAATTCAGTTTCTGAAGATCTATTTGAAGCGTGCGAGTATAAACGATCGGAATCGATTCGTAAAGTGTTGCTGCATCGTTGGTTGTGTTATTCAGTGAATCAGATTTATTTTCACTAAAGAATTCAAGAGTGAAATTTTCCACTGAAGAATTCGTTATTACGTTTAGATTTTGAGAGTTGCTGGTTCCTTTTATATCCTTTTTGGAGTTGAAGATAAAAAACTGTGAGTTTTTACAATATTTAAGTTCTATTTTTACATTTCAAATTCTGACATTTATATTAATCTTTTTGACGTTTCTCTCTCCTAGTGTTTTTTGGTTCATTTACATCTAAATCTCCATCTTTATCTATTTTTGAGTGTTCATTTAAAAGCCTGCTTCATAATATTCAATATTTCAGTTCTGTTTTTACATTTTAAATTTTGACGTTTCTCTCTCCTAGTGTTTTTTTTTTGGTTCATTTACATCTAAATCTTCATCTTTATCCATTTTTGAGTGTTCATTTGAAAGCCTGCTTCATAATATTCAATATTTCAGTTCTATTTTTACATTCTTAAATTTTGACATTTATATTAATTTTTTGACGTTCCTCTCTCCTAGTGTTTTTCGGTTCATTTACATCTTCATCTTAATCGATTTCTTGGTCTTCTTTCAAAAGCCTGCTTTATAATATTCAATATTCAAGCTTCATTTTTCAATTTAGTTTTTTGACGTTTATATTGATTTTCTGACTTTTCTCTCTCCTTATGTTTACTGGTTCATATACAACTGAATCTTCATCTTTTTCTTTCTCTCTGTGTTGATTCAATCTACAGATTTATATATAATTGTTTCACTAATATAATATGTCAACTACAAGGGATACATTGGTGGAAACAGATTTTTCATGTGAGAAATCTGTTTCGAATTCTATACGTACCGTGAATTGTGCAATTCAAGACATATTGAATGCAATATCACAGGAGAACCATGGTAAGATATCCTTCAATAAAGGAGATATCATTATTGTGACAGACGGATTAAATAAAATACAATCTCAGTTCCTCGAAATTGCGGGTATTACAATTCATCTTCAGGATGAATTCATGAAGAATTTGAAGATGTCTGCTACAACAAGGACATCGGTGGCAACAAATACTTCGTTCATCAATTCTAATATCAATGTTGAGAGAAATTTAAGTATTTCTTTTTCACCTAAAGATGGAAAGTCATCATCCATACCAGAAACTGAGATATCAACAGCTACAGAAAATATATCCATCAATTCTGACTTTAATGTTGAAAGTAAAGTGAGAACTCATAATACGTCGAGTGTTACAAATTCATCATCTAAAATCGTAACTACTTCAATTCCTTCACCGATTAAAGATAAAGAAGAGACATCTTGTACAATGGAAGTTAATAATAATGTCACAACTATTCCTCAGAAGAAGAAAAGGAAACTGAATAATAAGAAGAAAATGAATAGCCCTGGTGTGATCAAACCAAAAATCAATGAAGTAAATACAGAAGAAAAGATGCAACGATCAATTGATGTAGTTAGAGGAAAACTAGATTCGGAAAAGAGCAATGAATCTAAGTTTAAAATGACCTTTGCAAGTGTCGCCGCTTTACCTGAATCTGAGGTGAAATTATAAACAAAAAATAGAAATAAATATATACAGCCGAAATTCCATATCATCATTTCAAAAGAAGGTATGTCATCGAATGATATTTTACAGTATTTGGTGACTATTGATCGTAAGAATGTTGGACATCTGAAAGCTATCTATCCCATTTCGGACGAAAGAGTGGTCCTCAAATGTAAAGATTTCAGTCAACAAAAGGAATTGGAAGTAATACTCAAAGAAGCTGAATTGAGTATATATAATAGTAGGCCTTACAGACGAACAATTACCGTTACAGGTTTACCAACCGGCTCAAGAGCTGAGTCTGTAATAGAACAAATCTATTCACAAAATGAGTTAATAAAGAACAACATGTGTAAAGAGGAATATCTAAAATCGATTAATTTTCTTGTTAGAAAGAAATGTAAAAATCCGAAGAAAGATAATATCATCTTTTGTGTTGACGAGAACTTGCGTGAGAGATTATTGAACTTAAAGAAAATATGTATAGGTTTTTTAATTTATTTCGTTGAAGAAGAGATCAATATTGCTCGATGTTATAATTGTAGTGGTTTTGGACACAATGCAAAATCGTGCAAATCAACGAAATGTTGTGCAAAGTGTAGTGGGGAACATTCTCTCAAAGATTGTTCTAATGCGTTAGTTGAGTGCCCAAATTGTAAGCGTGCGGGTTTAAAGGAGCTGGGACATAAAGCGTCCCAACATAACGAGTGTGAAATGTATCGTCGGAGGGTACAATTAGAAGTGTTGAAGTTAGTGAAGTGATAGTTTTCAATTATTTGAATCTATTTCAATTTAATGCGGGTAGAGGCAAAGAAGCTTGTAATCTTTTACAATTTGAAGCTGATAAAAATAACGTTGATGTTATTTATGTTCAAGAATCATACATATGGAATAATATATGGAAAAATTGGTTGAAATTCGGTAGTGGAAAATGTGTAACTTTTGTGAAAGACTGTTGGGAAGTCATTGAACTCTCACAATATAGCTATCCTGGAATGAATACTATCAAAATTTCAATGGCTCAAACATTGTTATATCAAATGTTTATATCGAACCAACACGTAATTTATCAGGTACTTTAAGTATCTTAGAGCGCATTGTTATGGATGTTTCAGGTCCACTTGTGATTGTGGTGACTTTAATGCAAAAAATGATATTTGGGGTGGTAATGTTACTGATTTAAGATGTGAACAAGTCATGGATTTGATTGGGAGATGTCAATTAGAAATAGCAAATGATTTCAATTCTCCTTCTACTTTTTTGAGCTCTAATGGACGAAGCTGGATTGATCTTTGCTGTGTAAGGAATGTGCATTTTACTCATTGGGAGGTTCTTTCTGAAGATCTTCTCAGTGATCATCATGCTGTTCTTGTCAAAGTAGAATCAGTTGGGAGAAATTCTTCAAGAAATGAATTTGTTCATCAACGTACATTCAATCTTGGGAGAGCTGATTGGGAACTTTTCACAGAATATCTCCGAGAAGAGGTTCCAATTGAGTTTGACGGATTGTCTGCTCATGATGCTGCAGATTTATTTCAGAATTATGCAATGAGAGCTTGCGAAGTGGCAATTTCAATTAGTGGAAGAAAAAAGTCAAATAACTCAGTTTGGTGGAACAACAATCTCTATAAGTTAAGAAAGAATTGTCGTTGAGGAGAGAAGCTCAGAGAGAACGAGTTGAAAGTGAGAGAGTTCGTCGATTTCAAATATTCCAATCGAAAAGAACGGATTATAAAAAGGCTATAAAAGACGCAAAATTTGAATCTTTGAAGAGAAAGCTTGAAGAGACTTCTTCCAATGATCCTTGGAGCTTAGCATATAGAATCATCTCAGCTGACAGACGAGGTCCCACAAATTGGTCTACCATGAAAAACAATGTGAGAAATTGGTCAAATGACAAAATTTCTACGGCAAAAATCTTTCTGGAAAAATACTTCCCGTTTGATCAGTTATCGGATGATTCTATATAACATACACAAATAAGACAACGAAGGATTGAATTTAATTCACGAGTCGAAATTCCATTCAATTTACAAGAGATAGGCCGTATAGTTAATAAAAGACCAAAGAGAAAAGCTCCCGGAAAAGATGGTTTCCCATCAATGGGACTGAAACCTTTATTCGAAGCTGTCGGCGTGAACATGGTCAAAATCTTCAATCTCTGTTTAAATGAAGGCGTCTTTCCCAACATCTGGAATGAAGCTAATGTAACTTGGCTTCCAAAACCGAATGGTGGTTTACCTTTTACCAACGATTGGCAAAATTCTTGATAAAGCATTGGCTAGTACATTATCGTACTATATTTGATACGGGTTTGTTGTGGATAGATCAAATGAAAAACATAAGGGGAAAATTATCGGCTACAGCTCATAGGTTGAGAGCGGTTGTTGGGAGAAACTGGGGAACTGATGTTAAAATTGTTAGAGGAATATACTTGAGAGATATTAGACCAGCAATTTCATATGGTGCCGAAATTTGGGGAGAAAGATCTTCGGATAGTAGGATTCAAAAACATTTAGCAGCAGCTCAGAGACCATTTCTTCTAGCAATTACTAAAGCTTATCGTACAACATCTAATGTAGCATTTCAAGTTCCTTCAGGTTGCCTTCCATTACATCTTTGGGATCAAATCCATCCTCATATGTTGAGCTATTGGTTGCTAAACTCAAACGATATTTTATGAGTGCTTCAAGATGTAATGGAAGGCAACCTGAAGGAACTTGAAATGCTACATTAAATGTTGAATACGATAAGTTTTAGTAATGCTAGATGATTTGACAATTGCTGTCAAAACGTTAACAGTTTCTTTTTTCGTGTTATCTTACAAATTAAAATTTTTTCATTAGAATGAATACGAAAAATATATGGGAGATGATCCTGATAAACAGGGCTCATACTGTTCCTCGAACAACTGAGGTCCAGAAGAATCATCACTTGGAAGACCGGTCCTGGTTATCAAAACCCTCCCGGTCAGAGCAATAGTTTAGTTTCGTTACTGGATTTGAATGTTGAAGGAATTTCCAAGGACAAGGGTGATTACATTTCAAAAATTAGTAAGAGACCATAAGGTGGAAGTAATCTGCCTACAAGAGACTCACACAACAACAGATGAGCAACTCCGTGACAGGGAATATAGCAGGTTATGTATTAATTGATTATCTTTTAAGCCCTATTTATGGTCTTGCGTGTTATGTTAAACTATCGACAGCTGACAATGTTACTTTGATACGCAAAGGTGAACTCAATGGAGTCTTTTTATTGCTTTTAAATTTTGTGAGTTTCTATTATAACATTTATAAACCACCAAATAACGCTTGGCTGGAAATTTCCATGTTATCTTTCCTCATCCTTCTATATATTGCGGTGATTTTAATTGCCACCACAATATGTGGGGTTATACATGCTCGGATAGTAATGGATTGGCGTTGGTAGATTGATAGAAAAGAAATGATTTATACCTGATATTTGATGCTAAAGATAAATGCACATTTCATTCTGCAAGGTGGAATAGGGGATATAACCCAGATTTATGTATAGTGTCATCTTCTTCCGATGGTAAACCTCTCTCAGTAAGTAAGACGTAGGGTGCTAGGTGATTTTCCTCGTAGTCAACATAGGCCTATACTGATTTGCCTAGGTAGTCTGATTCATGTTGCTAGCTCTGTTGAAGAAACCACGGTGGAATTTAAGAAGGCGAAATGGGACGATTTTAAGAATAAAGTTGATACGAATATTAGATGGATTCCCCTACTCGTGCAAACTATAACAGATTCGTTGGGCTAATTAAAAAAAGCAGCGAAAGAGTTTATTCCAAGAGGTTTCCGTCAGAAATATATTCCAGGTTGGTCTACTGAAACTGAAAATTTGTACAATGAATATCGAAGTTCTCCAAATCGAAGAGAAGGGGGAAAAGCTATTAAATGCTATCAATAATGGTCGAAAAGATAAATGGAATTCATTGGTTTCTGGGATGAATTTCACCCATTCAAGCAGGAGTTCTTGGGATTTGTTACGTAAATTAGGTGAAGCTACTCAGATTACTAAGTTATCTTCGAAAATAGATCCAGAGGTCGTCATTCGTGGTTTAATTAGGACCTCAAATTCCAACAAAGTAGATAATTCAAAAGCACGAGAGATGAAGAAAAAATTACATAAATTGAGAATTTCACACCCCTTTTCAGAGACTTTATCTTGCCCTTTCAATATGAATGAATTACTTTTTCGGCGATCAATTATACGAAATCTAGAAAAGCAGCCGGTTTTGACAGGATATATCCCGAGTTCATGAAACATTTAGGACCCAAAACATTGAATTGGTTGTTGTTATTTTATAATAATATCCTCAGCTCTGGACAATTACCAGTTGAATTTAGAAAAGTGAAAATAATTTCAATCCTCAAATCAGGTAAAGATCCTTCTATTGCAAAAAATATGGTGCCAGTGAAATTTTGGAACGGGAGAAAGATCTTCGGATAGTAGGATTCAAAATCATTTCAATAATAAGTTGCAGCAGCTCAGAGACCATTTCTTCTAGCAATTACTAAAGCGACAGGAAAATTCAAGTTTTCATTGATCGTACAACATCTAATGTAGCATTTCAAGTTCCTTCAGGTTGCCTTCCATTACATCTGAATGAAGATTTAAAAATATTGAGTGATTATTTCTGAAGCACTGAACAATAATAAAATATCGTTTGAGTTTAGCAACCAATAGATTCCACTTTAACGTTCAACATATGAGGGTGGATTTGAGCTGATCCTTTAGCCTTAGTTTATTCTGCTGCTAATTGCCGAACATCCAGCAAATACCCATCCAAGAATGGAAAATTCTAAGATCTAGTCATATGTTGAATGGTAGTCTCAGATATACTGACGCATCCAGAAGAAGGTGTTAAAGTTTCCTTCTGCTATATCTATAGATGGAGATGGTTGTTGTAATAGCATGAGTAGGTAGATTACAAGACAACTATCCTGTTCACATGGCAGAGTTATTTGCTATAAATGAAGCTTTGCAAATTGTTGGACAGAAGAAGGAGTTGAATATTATTACTGATTCTCGAACATCTTTATCTATGATATGTGATCCATATAGTCGTGGTTTTGCTCAGAAGGTTGGTTTCAAGATAAGAAGTTTAGAGCATTCTGGATGTAAGTTCAACCTATTCTGGACGAGCGATCGAGATGACCCAAGATTAGCTCTAGTTGATGAAGCTGCTAAGAGAGCAATGAATTCAAGGCCTTATGAAGGTGAAGAAAGTCGTAGGTCAATTGCTCTCTGTTGTAGGAAACGGAGTATGTTCAAATGGCAGCAAGAATGGACAGATTCTTCGAAGGGTAGATTGACGAATTCTTTTATCCCCATAGTTCGAGAAATTTTGTTCAGTTTCATTCCTAAATCCATATTCTTGCTGATAGGATATTTGAAGCTTACTATCTGCGCTTCAATTCGAGAGAAACGACGGGAATTTGTGCGTGTGGGAATGGCGCGGAAACTGCTGAACACGTAATGTATCAGTGTTGTTTAGATTACAGAGTGCGTGCAAGAGGGAGATATTTTTCGACATCTGCAGAGCTGCATCGATTCAGACTAACTCTGGTCTCATCTAGCGAAGAGATTGAGAAATTCAACAAGTTTGCATCTGAACTCCTGGAAGTGGTAAATGTGTAAGGTGATTCCGAATGTGTACGAAAGTTGCGTGAATGTGTGTGTGGGGGTCTTCTTTCCTGCAAAATTTTTTGGATTCTGGTTTGGAAGGTTGGGTTTCCTTGGCCCTGGCTTTGTGTGATGTTTGGGGAAGGATAACGTTGTAGTGCCTTGAACCGAAAGGTGGGTAGGCGGCAGTGCTTTTTAAGTGCTCCACTGTATAATACTGCCTATGGTGGCCAAGTATCTTCCGGAGATGTCGACAAGTCGGATTCGATCCAGGCATTATTCGTCTGCTTGCCAGTTACCTCAAAGATCACCATTTCAATTTCAAACAAGGTACTTATTCGTACACGCGCTCTATTTCACAGGGATGTCCCCAAGGCTCCTTCCTAGGGCCGTTCTTGTGGAATCTCGTTTTTGATGAATGCTTGAACGCACTGGCAGAGGAAGGCGGGCTGCAGATACGCGGATCTTCTTCCAACAGTCGTCTACAGTTGGAGCGTAGGCTCCAAAACTTAGTTGATAAAACTTCGAACTTGCTCTCGCGAAATAAATTGAAGGCATCTGCTTCCAAAACTTCCGGTCTTCTCTTGAAAAGTTCTCTGTCAATCGACCACCTTCTGTGCCTTTGAACGGCGTTTCCGTAACCTGGTATCCACAAGTGAAATATCTTGGTGTTATCTTGGATTGCGGACTCACGTTCCTTCCTCACATAAGGATGGTGCGTGATCAGGTCTCGTCCGTCAGTAACAAGTTGGCTCGCCTTGCAAGATCCGTCGGTGAACTTCATAGAGACTCCTTCAGGGTCTACTATCGCACTATCATTGTGCCCATCATTTGCTATTGCGCGAGTGTTTGGCTGCACCGTGCAGACCATTCACATTTTAATCGCGTTCTTAATTATGCTCAGCGGGGCACGTTACTTTCGGTCACGGGTGCTTGTCGTACCGTTTCTTACGTGTCCGCATTGCCACGGCATTCTATCTTCGAAAAGGCCTCCCGTATAGCTACGGCGGCATAGATTTTCCTGCAATTCAAGATGACGAACCTAACAGGCTACATAAGATGAACGAAGCCTTGAAGCTAGGTTGCTTGAGGTTTGGCAGTCCGAGTGGGATGGTGAAACGCACGGGCGACTTCTTCGTGAGTGGCTTGCGACTGGGAATTTCATTCAGAACAATAAGTGGTTTGAACACTGCATTCCGCTGTCCTGTATTTTGACGGGACATGGACATTTTCTTCAAAATTTGAATAGACTTGGCCTCTGAGAAAACAGTCGGTGCCGCTGTGGAGAGCTCGAGACTGCGGAGCACGTCCTCCGGTACTGTGAATATTTCCATCAGCTTAGAGTAGATTTAGATCTTGTTGGACTGGAGTCTGCTAACAATAATCTCCACAATTTCATTAATCAACCTCTGATTTTAGTGCTTCAATCCATGGCTAGGAGCATAATAGACACTCTCAATAACCGATAAACCTATTCTCCACTCCTTTTTCCCATTTTTCTCTCCGTCAGGCAATGATGACGAGAGTGTGTTTGTGAAATGGTGAAGAGCTTCGGCTCATAGACCATAGAAAACATCAGCTGGGCCTATACCTTATGCTTTAAAACGAGTTTAAATTATTCACCTCGACATTACCCGTCAAAAGTAACAGTGGTGCCGAAACCCGGGAACAATAAATCGACCAGAAACAGTGAAGTGAGTGGGTGAAGTGAATAGTGTGAAAATGAAAACGACAACAAAACGAGATTGTCGGAAGAAACAGCCAAAGGAATTAGCAACAACAGAGCTAGAACCGCCGTAAGCAAAGACGTACCGAAAAAGAGCGTACCAACAACGTGAGAAAAGTGTCGTGGAGAACAGAAACGCTACGCCCCGTGAGAAAAAAGGGCGTACGGTTAAGTCGACCGACACTACGAGCAATACGACGACGACGACGGCGGAAGAAAGACAAATCAGCGAACGTCCATCAGGAATGTACGACGAGATGGAGGCACTCGATCGGAGACCAATTGTATTTTCGAACTCGAACGTGAGCAGCGAAGAACTTTTGAACCTGGAGGACTACCAAGGAGCGACGCGACCTACGCCGGTGGACGTCGCGGCATCATCCGAGACACCGGCGGACCCAGCAAGCAGAATAGTAACCTTTATTATTAAGCTTAGCGATTGAAGCGGCAGGTGCGGCAGGGACTGTAAATCGCAATATACCTTATGCTCGAAAACGAGTTGAAATTGTCCACTTCGACATTACCCGTCAAAAGTAACACCCGGGGTCTTGGTACACCAAGAAAGTTACTCAACTGAAGGAAAGCCCCGATCAATATCCGGATTATCATTGGGAGGAAGGTAAGCTCTATCGACACGTGTTCGATCCCAACGATTTTTCTGAATTGGAGGAGGAGAAACCATGGAAGCTCTTTTACCCACGAACGAGAGGGCTGGGGTGTTGAAAGAGAACCATGATAGAGAAACGGCGGGATATCTGGGCATTGCGAAGACGATCGGTACTGTGGCAAAATATTACTATTGGCCCGGCTTGTTTCGAGATGTTGCGCGTTATCTAGTTATCTACGAAGTTGTTCGTCGTGCTAACGTTACAAAATTCAGCAACAGAAATCGCCAGGCATGATGCTGCCATATCGATTCGGAGGGACCGTGGTCATGATTTAAGATCGGTTTACGAAGTGGGTAGAGTGCAAACCGTTAAAGAAGGCCACTACCTCTGCCGTATTTCAGGATCTCTACGAGCAGATGGTGATGCGATTTGGTTGTCCTAGGACTGTAATTAGTGATCACGGTCGGCAGTTCGATAGTAGAAGCTTCCGCAGCGGCCTGGCCGAGTTGGGGATCGAACATCGGTTTTTACCGGTTTACATGCCGCAGTGCAATCCGTTGGTTCGGGCCAATAGGACTGTGAAGACAATGATAGCGCAGTTTTGCGAGGTAGACCAGAGACTATGGGACGCAAAGCTACCAGAGCTGATGTTTGCGGTTGATACCGCCGTTCATGAATCGACGGGGCATTCACCGGCATTCCTGAATTATGGACGGGAGCCGGAAATCCCGAAAGCACGCCACAGGGAGACCAGGGCCGGTCGGGGGGCCGAAGACGAACCCATAAGCAATGAGCAGATTTCCCGGTATGCTCAAAGGATGTACCGGCTGAACGATACCATGGGGTTCGTGAAGAATGAGTTGGCACAAGCTTTTACCCAGCAAAGTCACCGCTACAACTTGCGCCGACAGGATTGGTGTTATCAGGTGGGAGACAAAGTGATGCGCCCAGAACACCCATTATCCTCCGGGGGAGATAGATTTGCCGCCAAACTGGATCCGAAGTTTTCCGGACCTTTCACGGTGTGGCGCGTGATCTCCCTGATGATATACGACTTGAAAACGGAGGACGGAAAACAGAAAACACCTGAAGCCCTATCACGAGGGGTGACCCGAAGGGAGTAGAGTGACCGTTAGCTACTAACACCATATTACTAAGGGAGGGCTCGGATTTAGAAGTACTAATTGTTTTTCTCCCTTTCCAGAGACACTTTTGAAGTGACCTATGAAGAAGATTCGGCACACCGGTCTCTCCCGATGGGCATTCTGGTGTACCAGCGGTCGTGGCACAACAGCCCGGAGTGCGACATTGATTCCGCCATTCCACGGGTCCGGGGATATGTACTGGCGATGTGGGGGCTAGGGTCACCTGCAGGAGAGGTGCCCTAATCCCGCTCTCCCCTTGCTCCCCTTGCGGGACCACAGAGGTACTGACCCGGGACTGCCCGTGTTGGGGAGTCATAGGTCCCCGATGATCCGGTTCCGGTCGAAGACTGACGCCGACCGGGATCTCCGCTGGGGGCACCGGCGACCTCAGGACCAGGTTCTGAAATGGATTCGGCATGTACGAAATATCAATTTTAGGGGTTAATATGGGGGAGGTGGTTTGTTTGTGGCGATTGTTTTTTTTCAAAAACCGGTTTTTTTTGTTTTGTTTTTTCTTTGGGTTAGGGATGGAATTCGAATGTAACATTTTGATGTGGGGGTGCACGGGGTGACAATTACGGGGAGTGTCGATTGGTTTTCTTGGGGGTCGCGGTGCGATTTTAAAATTTCATATACGAAAAGTTTTCGTGAAGAAGGAGGGGGATGTGACGAAGTGTTTTTTTCTTACAACCGTATTGGTACAAAATCGTCAGAATTTTTATCGCGACCGGTGGCATAGGGAAGCGACGTCCGGGGATTTCTCTTCGAGAACATTCGATACTTCTGGAAAATGACATGGTTGGCCTATGCGGGTTTCAGTTAGAGTCACGTGGATAGTGTCTGGGGGAACGATAAAAGAAAATGGGGAAGTGGGGCTCGACCTTGCTTGCTTGAGAATTGAAGAGAGTAGGTAGTTTTATGAAAACGTCGGTTTTTTCCAGTTTATTATGGTGATTTTATTTTTTGTTTCTCTTTGGCGCAACTGGCGGAAAAAGGAAGAATAAGTTAAATTTTCGTGTGTCAAGACACTTCCTGAATTGTCCGTCCGTCGCTCGCGATTAGTGTTGTAATTGCGGGAACTGAATATAAGTGTGATTTGGACCTGTAACATCTTTCATTTTTATACTCGAGAATCGTTCCGTGAGGCGAATCGAATTAAAGCCCCTTTTCGCTTGAAACACTTTCTACGATCGCTAATAACTCAGATCGAATCGAACCCTTCTCCACTGAGCGTATCCGGGTACTTCGATTTTTATTGTGAGTAGCATCGCGGCAAAACGGGACTTTGACAGGCCGAGCCCGTCGGGGAGAAAACCTCGCGTAAAAATCTGGCGCCCGAGGGTATTTGTGTGCGAAAATATTAGCGCCCCGAGAACGATCGTCACAATGCGAAACTCGTTTTGGCATCGTTGGTGGAAAGAAATATTGAGCCAATATCAGCAAAGAAACAGGTGGCAGAGAATCACTCCTAACTTTGGCATAGGGGATGTCGTTATCATGACAGATGACATTACTCCTCCAACTCATTGGCCGCTGGGTCAAGTTATTGAGGTACATCCAGGAAAAGATGGGTTAGTCCGCGTCGTTACGATAAGAACTTCGAAGTCTACCTTTATTCGTTCGATAACTAAGCTGATAAAGCTGCCCCAGGATGCGGATATCGAAGAGATCGCATAATCGAAACGACAAGGCATAGTCGTGTTGTTGTTTGTCAACCTTTTTTTTTCTTTTTTTGTTATCATTCCTACCATTCGCTGCCATTTGACCAATTTTTCTTTTTGTTTCTTCTTTATATTTCTATAGAAATAAGGAATAACCTAATTGGTCCCAATTGGTAAATCATTATTATTATTTTTTCTTCTACTTCTTTTGCATATTATATCAACTTTTGTAAATCTGAGCATACCATTATCGCACTACAACTCAATTATAACAATTGGTTCTTCTTTTTTTTTGTTTCTCTGCTTTGGCTCTGTTTTCTTGCTGCCGAAGCAGCAAGGCGGGCGGTATGTTCAGATATGGCTGTATTCTTGTATGTCATGCACTTCGCGCATGTGTGTGCACGTGCGTGGGACGCATGACCGTTAAGAGGGGAAAGATATATATATATATATATTTAAAACGATATGACGTACGAACGTAAAAGATGTTATAAAAAACTCACTTATTTTTGTCTCTGAAACGTTAAGGACAATGGGTTTTCGTCATTCGTAACATTTAGAAACGAAGTGGTTTGAAACACGTTTCGGCCCACTGCATTTTATAACATCTTTTACGTTCGTACGTCATATCGTTTTAAATTCATATCCATGGTTATTACCAGAAAACAGTTTTGACTTCTGTCAAAACTGTTCCTTTCTCATTATTAAATATTCAACACAGCTGTGAAAGTGCGTGCCAACGTCAAACGCGTATGCAACAAGCTGCACCTCCGTTGTACTGACGAGGCCAGGGGTGCAGTGGGCCGAAACGTGTTTCAAACCACTTCGTTTCTAAATGTTACGAATGACGAAAACCCATTGTCCTTAACGTTTCAGAGACAAAAATAAGTGAGTTTTTTATAACATCTTTTACGTTCGTACGTCATATCGTTTTAAATATATTATATATATATATATTATACAATACCAAATGCAAACACAAAAGATGTTAAAAAGGAACTCACTTGTATTAGTTTCACGAATGTTAAGGACGAAGGATGCTCGTCTTTCGTAACAATGGAAACAAAGTGGTCAAAAAACACGTTTCGGCCCACTGCACCTCTGGCCTCGTCAGTACAACGGAGGTGCAGCTTGTTGCATACGTGTTTGACGTCTGCATGAAATTTCACAATTGTGACAGATATTAAATACGACGATGACGATGTTTCTTGGCAACAAGCCATGAATGTGAATTTAAACACAATACCAAATGCAAACACAAAAGATGTTAAAAAGGAACTCACTTGTATTAGTTTCACGAATGTTAAGGACGAAGGATGCTCGTCTTTCGTAACAATGGAAACAAAGTGGTCAAAAAACACGTTTCGGCCCACTGCACCTCTGGCCTCGTCAGTACAAACTAATACAAGTGAGTTCCTTTTTAACATCTTTTGTGTTTGCATTTGGTATTGTGTTTAAATTCACATTCATGGCTTGTTGCCAAGAAACATCGTCATCGTCGTATTTAATATCTGTCACAATTGTGAAATTTCATGCAGACGTCAAACACGTATGCAACAAGCTGCACCTCCGTTGTACTGACGAGGCCAGAGGTGCAGTGGGCCGAAACGTGTTTTTTGACCACTTTGTTTCCATTGTTACGAAAGACGAGCATCCTTCGTCCTTAACATTCGTGAAACTAATACAAGTGAGTTCCTTTTTAACATCTTTTGTGTTTGCATTTGGTATTGTGTTTAAATTCACATTCATGGCTTGTTGCCAAGAAACATCGTCATCGTCGTATTTAATATCTGTCACAATTGTGAAATTTCATGCAGACGTCAAACACGTATGCAACAAGCTGCACCTCCGTTGTACTGACGAGGCCAGAGGTGCAGTGGGCCGAAACGTGTTTTTTGACCACTTTGTTTCCATTGTTACGAAAGACGAGCATCCTTCGTCCTTAACATTCGTGAAACTAATACAAGTGAGTTCCTTTTTAACATCTTTTGTGTTTGCATTTGGTATTGTGTTTAAATTCACATTCATGGCTTGTTGCCAAGAAACATCGTCATCGTCGTATATTATATATATTATATATAAGGGTGTTTCGACTATAGAGGGCAGATTTGAAGTAGTCCAATCTAATTTTTTTAATGACTCAATATTTCGTTACACAATCGTGGAAATGTGTAACATAAGGAAAAATAACACTATGAATGAGAAATCAGATACTGATAATCTAAGTAACATTTTCAGCTTTCTACTCTCCCTTGACATCAACAATTAATTGTTAAATTGCTTAACAACCGTTGTAATATGAAATTGTTATCATTAATTGTCAAATAACATCTTGTACATTTAAAAAAAATTCGCTCTCCTAAAGAAACGTAAGCTCATAGTAAGTCTAAGTAATGTAAGTTCCTTTATAACTTATCAACCGTATTTTAACAATCGTTTTATAATTATAGTTACTCCCGAGGATGTTCACGATTGTGTAACGAAATATTGAGTCATTAAAAAAATTAGATTGGACTACTTCAAATCTGCCCTCTATAGTCGAAACACCCTTATACACCTAATAATAGCGTTTTGCTTTTTACGACTAATACTCTTCCTCTATTATATATTATATATATATACGTCACACGATATAATTGTTCATTAAAATTGTTATTCCTGGTTCGTAATTTTATCTCAAAGGCAACTGAAAGTATCGAAAACTATAATAGGTTATGGTCCTAGTTTTCGTTTGACTGTATTACAGTTGAGAGTCACGAGAACATAAAAGATAGTTTATAGTTGAACACGTAAATTTTTAGACGTTATTTATCTGTGGAGTGTTGCTTCCCTTTCGTTGAAGTCGACATGGAACTGGCAAAACACATAAAACCTCTGGCTGGTGAAGCTGACTGGCCTATATGGAAGAGGAAAATGAAAGATCTAGGCGATGTGGATGTGATTGAAGGCAGGCTAGTAAAACCTAATCAATTAGAAGAAAACGCTAAGATTGAAGAAATTCAAAAACACAAAAAGGCAAATGAACTATATCGTAAGGCAAACAACTATGCAAAATCAATGATATCAAGCGCAGCTACGGCACGAGAAGTGTGGGAGGCATTAAAGTTAAATTTTGAAGCATCATCCAGAGATCAACTGTTCAAAATTTGTACAGATTTCTTCTCTTTCTATTGGATCAATGGAGAAGATGTGTCGACACATATTGCCAAATTGAGGAGCTTATGGAATGAACTGAAAAATGGATTGAAGTCGAAACAAGAGAATGCTCTACCTGAGTTAAAACTAGTGTAACCGTTGCGAATTATTTAAATAGCCCGCGCAACGGCGTCATCTCGAACTTCGTCGTAGATTTTGGAATTTCTGGATCCCCGCTATCCTGACAACCACATAACACTAGTTTGCAAAGTTCTTAACATACTACCAAAGAATTTTGAAAGTTTCAAATCTAGTTGGATGTTGTTATCCAAAACAGAGGATAAAACATTGAATGAATTGGTTACCAAAGTTATGTATGTATGAAAGAAATTTCAAAAAAAACACAGAAAAAACTACAGGAGAGGCGTTACTAGTGAAAGGAGAAAAGTCAAAGTATGAAAGATCAAAAGAAAATGACTCTTGTAATTATTGTAAGAAGAGAGAACATTGGATAACCTGTAAGAACTGGATTGCTAATGGAACACCTAAAAGGAACACCGCGTAGAGTAATGTTTTAGATACCACTATTGTTTTACAAACAAGCAGTGAAGATGTTCTACAGTTTGAAACTAATTCGTCAGGATGGTGGATTGACAATGGAGCTACAAAACATGTTACAAACAGCCTAGATCAATTTGTGGATTTTCAGGAACAACACATATCTCGATCAAACACTTTTTTATCACGGAAAAGTCGTAGAGGGAAAATTAAATGTTCAACAGATCTCAACGGAGGAACAAGTGACTGACATAATGCCGAAGTCGTTACTGAAGAATCGTTTGAATTATCTATGTATAAAATTGGGACTTTTCGATTCTTAAAGTTAATATTTGGTTTGTAACACGTTTTTAACGAGGGAATGTGTTGAAAGTTCGTTGAAAATTCGTAGTTGATTTATAGATGTCAGTAGTAGTAGTTTCTTTTCGTTTTCATGTTTAGTTTTTTTTTCTGTGGTCATAATTAAGAAAGTAAGGTTAAGTAACTAAGATATAAAACGCTTGTCACACGATATAATGATGTTCATTGTAACTATTATTCCTGATTCGTAATTTTATCTCAAAGCGACTGAAAGTATCGAAAACTATAACACCGGTGACCCCAAGATCAGATGGTGAGATGGATCCGGCATTTGCGGAATATACACTTCAGGGATTAATATGGGAGGGGTGGTTTTCTTTTGGATTAAAAAAAAATAGTTTGAGGTAATCTTACGAAAAATCCGGGTTCTTTCGGAAGGGTGATAACATTTTTTTGGGGTTGGGGATGGAATTCGAATGTAACATTTTGATGTCAGGGTGCACGTGAGTTACGTCGACGACCCTACAAGGCCGTGTCGCTGTGCCCGCAACACAACACCAGACGACACCATTTCCCGGTAGCGCCTGGAATATGACGATTCAACACTTTCATCGCTTCGTCCAATATAATCTATATTTTATTTATTGTAATTCATTCTAATACTGGCAATCGGTTGATACAGTTCGTTCATTGTAATAAATAAAAGTTCTTCTTTAAAAACGCTTCCGCTAATTCGGGAACCGTTACTGACGCAGTGGTGGTTGAGTACAAGTTTTTTTTCGGAAAATTCATGGCATCGAGACTGGTTTTCGTTGAAAAACTGTGGATTTTGATCCTTAAGTGCCCAGTGAATCAACGAACGATCTACACAATTCGAGAAGGCATTGAGTTGACCTGGGAAATTGGCAGCCGATACCGGATTGGAATCAACCCACGAAAACAGAAACAAGGATAGAACTGGACGCATCCTGAGATTTTGGAAGATGAGAGAGTGAGTACTAAGTACATTCCTGTTATTTTCCTTATCGTTTTTCACATTCTTCGTTTTCGTTCAACGAAATTACATACTGAAATCCGTGCGAATTTCGCAAATTTGTGGGTGAAATTGATAAGTTGGCACAAAGATTTTCTCAATCATTACAAGTGTCTGTTGAAGAGAAAATGCCGAACGCTAACGTTGCAGAACAGCCAAATTTGAGCTTATTAAAAATGTACGTTGTTACAATTCCTCAATTTGGAGGAGATTCAAATACTTTGTCAAGCTTCGTTTCAGCTTGCAATTTTATAGTCGAAACATTTGGACGTTTTCAGGATCCTGTCTTAAACAATTATATTCTTAGAGTAAATAGGAAAAAATTGGTAGATAGAGCACAAATTTTAGTTGGTTGTAGAGAAGAATTGAGTAGTATCAATGCTTCGGAGACGTTCGCAGTTTAGAATGTTGAGAGCAAGAATTGTTCATTGAAACTCCTTATAAAAGAGAATCTTATTTGAGCTTCGGTAGAAGATTACAAGTTCTGTGAAGCAAGTTAAATCAGAAAATAAATTCTATTCCTGCAACGAAATAGATGCCTCCACAAAATTAATATACAGTGACTGACAAAAAGATCGGAACACCTATGGAAAGAAACTGTTGCAGATAGAAAGGAGACGTAGGAAAAGAGAGAAAAATGAAAAAGGTATCGGGTTAAAGAAAATGATTGCAGTTTTTGACACAAGTCAAGAAAAATGCACAAATCGCCTAACCAGAAGGTCCAAATACAAGTGCAAATGAAAAAAAACGAATTTATTGCGAGACAAAATGATCGGAACACTCCATGAGGGCGACAGAAATGAACAAATAACAAGCACTGGGACGATAGGAATAACACATGGTAAGATAAGAACACGTAAGCACATGTGTTAAAAATGCATTTGCTATGAATTCGCACCAGTTATATAGTTACAGTTATACAGAGAGGTCTTGTGTGTAAAAATGCCCCCAAATACTTCTTTTAATGTACGCCAACTTGTTATCTGGCATCACACAAAAGGCTTATCAATAAGGAAAATTGCGGATGTTACACAAGTATGTACCACTACCGTACACCGTATATTGAAACAATTTAAAGATGAAAATAGGATCGAGGCAAAGACTTCTACAGGTAGACCGCGGAAATTGTCCGAACGAACAACATCGATACTAGAGCGTGAGGTTAAGAAAAACCCAAAAATTTCTGCCCCTAAACTTGCTACAAAGCTTAAAGAATGCTACATTGAAAATGTTCATCCTAAGACAGTACTACGTGCACTAGAACGTAGGGGATATCGGTCACGTATTGCCCGTAAGAAACCATGCATTTCGGCAGTTAACAAACAGGTACGTCTAGATTTTGCTGAAAAATGGATCCGTTCCCCGGAATCGTGGTGGAACCGTGTCCTATTTACTGACGAGAGTAAATTCAATATTTTGGGTAGCGACGGGTACTGCCGTGTGTTGCGAAAGCCCAATACTGAGCTGAAAGAAAAAAATATTCGCGCTACCGTCAAACACGGCGGAGGTAGCGTCATGGTCTGGGGATGCATGAGTGCTGCTCGGGTCGGCGAATTAGTTTTTATCGAAAATGTGATGACTAAGGAGTCTTACGTTGAGCTACTCCGGGCGAATTTACCACCGAGTGTCGAAAAATTAGGCTTGCCGCACGATTACGTTTTCTTTCAAGATAATGACCCCAAACATAAATCACATTATGCGCGTATGTGGCTTTTATACAACACCCCCAAAGTCCTCGACACAGCAGCCCAGAGTCCGGACCTTAATTCCATCGAAAATTTATGGGACCATCTTGATCGTCAGATCCGTCAACATACGATCTCAAGTAAATCTCAGCTGAAGCAAGTCCTCCAAGAAGAATGGAGTCGAATTACGTCGGACTACACCACAAAGTTGGTAAAATCGATGCCTGAACGATTGCGTGATGTCATTAATGCCAAAGGAGGACATACGCGTTATTAATTCCTGAGTTTTTGTTAATTTTTGGAGCACTTTGAATCGATGTTCCGATCATTTTGTCTTGAAATAAATTTGGGTTTTCCTGTTTGTAAGTGCATTTTCCCGTCTGAATGGATTATAGCAGAAAATATTTCGACAGATGCTAAGAGGTAGAGTTCATTCTTTTCAAATATTTTGGTCTCAGACTTTTTTTGCCTTCCTACAGCTCTTTAGTTCTTCCTGTTAACTTTTTTACATTGTTGTTCCGATCTTTTTGTCAGTCACTGTATAAAAGGCAGTATCAACAAACCAGTCTGAGAACGTTCATAAGAGGTATTTCGGGTCAATTACAAAGTATTATTCGACTAAAAAATCCGGATTCCTTGGAAAATGCCATGAACTATATAATTGAGGAACAAAATTTCAATTATACACAAAATTTAACAGCTGTTTCTCACAACACATCCTGATATAATAACAATCAACCTCAACGGTTTGATCCAAAACATTTTCAGCAAAATAATAGTATCGCATTGAATCAAATAGCATCACCTGGCGCGTCGAAACAAATTCCAGTGTCGAATAATCCGACGAATGTTCAAACCCGCCAAGTAAATAACTATGCGCCTATGCAGACATTCAATGGTACACAAAGTAAGAATGTTTTTAAACCTACGGGCAGAATGCCTTTGAACAAAACAGAACCTATGTCAGCCGTTCAAAAAAAACACTGTTAGAACTAATTTTCAACCAAGAAATAACTATTTCAAAAGTTCGGATCCGAGAAATTTTATTCCCGAAAAACTTTACCAAATTGATGAGCGGGATATGTATTCCCAAGGTAACGAATATTCCCAAGAACATTCTAATTTAATGGTCGAAAATGAACAAGAACAACAAGCGAATTACGATCCCAACGAATGGTTTTCAGCAGGTAATGACCAAAATTTTCGTCCATCGGCCGACAATTCGAATCAGGAATGACACTAGTTGAATTAAATATAATCAGTAATAATAATTTACCTTTTATCCAATTACATAATCCGCCAATGAAATTGCTTATAGATACAGGGTGTTATCAGGCCATATTAAAACCTTCTATTGCTAAAAAATATTTTCCAAATTGCATTTACCATAGTACAACTAAAATAAAAACAGGAGTTGGGGAAACCGAAGTTAGGTTCAAAGCTGATATTCCAGCCCCAGACGAATTTAAGTGTCAGTATACCATTACATATATCCTATTCGATTTCCATGCATATTTCGATGGTATTTTTCTGAAAGAATGAAAAAATATGGGTATTTCCACAGATTTGTCAAAAAATGTTCTAAAAAATCAATATCCAGAATTACCCATTTATCTTTCTAAGAATAATTACATTAAAAAGAAATCACGGTTAATTCAGCCGAAATAAGAAACGCGCATTTTCAGAAAAACATGGGCATTATGAATTCCTGCGTTTGCCAATGGGTACGAGAAATTCACCGAGTTCATTACAAAGGGTTATGGATAATGTTTTAGGAGAATTGCAAGGTAAAATCTGTTTAGTCTGTATGGACGATATCATAGTTTTCTCGGAAAATCTTACTGAACATATCTCAAATTCGAAAACATTGTTTCATAAACTACGACAGGCAAGATTCAAAATTCAATTAGACAAATCCGAATTTTTGCGGAAAGACGTCGAATTTTTGGGCCATGTTATTACTCCAGAAGGAATTCGACCTAATCGAAAGAAAATTAGGGCGATAAAAAAATTTCTTATCCCTAAAACGGCTGAGGAAATTAAATCCTTTTTAGGACTCCTGGAGTACTATCGTAGGTTCATACAAAATTTTGCAAAAATTACAAAAATTTTTACAAACTGTCTAAAAAAAGGGGCCAAAATTGCACATAATTCGGAATTCAAAGAAAGCTTCGAATATTGTAGGAACATTTTATGTAATGAGCCTATTCTCCAGTTTCCTGATTTCAATAAAGAATTCATTCTAACAACAGAAGCCTCTAAATTTGCATTGGGATGCGCCCTGAGTCAGGGTAAAATGGGACAAGGTTCACCAGTAGCATACGCTTTCCGCACCTTGAAAAAGAGCTGTTAGCAATTGTTTATGGAACTAAACAATTTCGACCCTATCTGTATGGTAGGGAGTTCACAATTGTAACAGACCATGCTCCACTACAATGGTTATTTTCATTAAAAGAGCCTAATTCTAAATTGATGCGATGGAGATTAAAATTAGAAGAGTACACCTATAAAGTGATTTACAAAAAAGGAAAGCAAAATACTAATGCAGATGTCTTATCGAGAATTGAAATAAACGTTCTTGAAAATGAATCAGTGATTGTTCATCCAGATGAAAGTCTTGATGATATAACTTGTATATCCGATTCAGGCGAGCACAATGTTGAACTGCATGATTTAGATCCACTTTCTGATATATTTGACCCTACTGAAATGAGTTAAAATCGAATATTAATACATGCAAATGTTCACGTTAATCCATCAGAATATAACGAAACAATTCACACCGCGGAAGAGAACCCTATTCAGGAATTACCCATTGCGTTTTCTGTAAACCTTATAAATAATTATTTAAACCAAATAATATTATATTATTATAACGTAGCGTATTCAAAACCGTTCGCTAATGAAACAAGAAAACATGTCAGATTAACGGAAAATTATAAAGATGAGGTAATCAGATTTTGTAAAGAGCATTTTTTCTTCTTCTTCTTCTTAGTTCTTTCCACGCCGTTCGGCGCATAGGGCGGTGTAAAATTTCCATTTATTACGATCGGTGGCAATCTCGTCTATTAAATTCACCTCCAGTTCCATTCCTTTCAAATCCTTCTCCCAAGTTCTTCTCCACGTTATGCGCGGTCTTCCACGTCTACGTCTTCCTTGATCAGGTAACCATTTCATCGCAATCCGAGCAGGGCGATCAGTTGGCAAGCGCAAAATATGGCCCGCGAAGCGAAAACGTCGTTCTGCTACGATATCGGGCAATAGACGACATGATGTTTCTTCAAGGACCCAAGCATTAGTTTTTCGATCATGAAATGAAATTTTAAGAATTCGACGTAAGCAACGTTGTTGGAATACATTCGGAGGGTGTATAACAGCTTTGGTTGATTTCCACGTTTCTGCTGCGTAGATTGCTGTTGGTATTATCATCGTCTCGAAAAAGCGGATCTTTAATCTGTTGTTGATCCAATTTAATCTCCAAATTGGAGATGGACGTTGAAATAAGCCGTATGTCAATCCAATTCGCCTTCTAACTTCGATTTTCGCATCACCATTAATAACTAAATCACTACCTAAACATGTGAACCTCGTTACTTCATCCACTGTCTGATGGTCAATTACAATCGAGCTATGTGTCGGATCAGTATCTCCTATGCGCATCAGTTTAGTCTTTTGAACGTTTATTCTGAGACCAACTTTCATCGCCATATCTATTAAATTTTTAGATCCTAAAAAGTTTCATTGTATTTTTGTGAAAGAATCAGACACAGATTTTGTCAGTAATCTTTGCGCTATTATGAAAAATATGTTCAAAAGCCATTCATTTAATCTGTATATTTCGAATAAATTTTTGACGGATATAGAGGACAGAGAAACAAAGAGACATCTTATCCTATCATCATACAAAACCGAGGTATACACGAAACAATTAACGCCCTAAAACAAAAATATTATTGGCCACACATGAGAAAGGATGTTACTGACTTTATAAATGAGTGTGATATACGTCAGTTACCAAAATATGACAGAAATCCTCCTAAAATGAAATAAGGAAACCGTTAGAATTCGTTTTTCTGGATATACTCCAAATTTATAACACCAAATTCCTAACAATATTGGACGTATTTTCAAAGTATGGACAAGCTTATATCCTAGAACCTGGATGCTCAGCAATCACAGTGTTTGAAAACATTTTAAAATTCGTCATACATTTCGGTATTCCAACTTCAATTACATGCGATAATGAATTTTGTAAACTCCATAATATACATTTACACTTCACTACACCGGGAAATTCAAACAGTAGTGGACCAATCAATCGTTTTCATTCTACTTTGTTAGCACTCTTAAGGGTCCTAAAACTAAAAGAACCACAAACGCCGGTGAAACAATTAGTCCAATTAGATTTGACGTTTGATGTCATTGTGATCAGAAGCGTAATTTTTGCTCCGTCATTTTCGCCGATTTTCGACCTGATAGAGTGCCTCTTAAATTTGTGCTTATCATTTAGCCGACTTATAGAAGTGCAGCGGATGCCCGGAAGTTGAATTACAATCGAACTCGTCACTGATACAGCAGTTCAACATGGTACCGGTTACTTCATATACGTGCCCAGTTTGCGGGAAATAATGTAAGGGAAGAGCCGGTTTAGGAGTACACTGGACCAAAAAACATGCTCAGGAAGATAGGTCAGCCCTGAACCTCGTAATCGGGCTCAGCATCCCACCACCTGCAGCTTCAACAAGGCCGATGGAACCAAACCAGCCAGTTTTATCAAACATCGAAGAAATGAGGGAGCTTTTGGTTTTCATCCAAACCGTGAGAGCTCACACAACAGTTTTGAAAAGGATTCCAAAAGCTGCACGAATTCAAATTGCCATCGAGTATTCCAAACTTATAGGAACTTGCTTAACGCCTGACACACCGTTTGTGGCTTGGGCGCATCTTTTCACATTTACATATGTAGCAATAACTCGTGGGTGCTTGCCACTATATTCTGTCGAAGTCGACAGGGGTTTTTTGTTGCTTTTATAATTTCGTTATTATTACTCTGAAACGCGTCCCCACTATGAAGACACTGTGATCGCCGCGTTAATGATTTCGCACGTCGACGAAATCAATTAGTCGTGTATTTGCTGTAAGATCAATTAGTTATAAACGTTGCTTTTGTCGACCGGCGATCGAGGGTCTTTGCTGCGATTCAGGTGAGACGCGCTCGCTTGTTGTGATCGTAGAATGATTTTTGTTTTTTTTTGTTTTGAATTACAGTACTTTTCTGCATCAACGCTACCTGCGTTTTATTTAGTCGAACGAACTTATACATATATCGCTCTGAAATCACCTGACAAGAAAAATAAGAATACGAAAGATCTGTCGATCGCGACAATCGTAAAACGAAATTTGGACTGGTGGTCAGAATTGAAAAGACTTTCGTTCGCCGACTTTTCACACAACATTTCCACAAACCTACAACGAAGAAGGAAATCAAAGACAGCCAAGGATGCGGAGGCAATTCGCTTAAAGTTAGTTCAGGCAAAACTATGCGATGGCGACATATCAGGAGCAATCCGAATGTTGACTTCAAACGACACGGTAGCCGCAGTGAACCTCGAAACTTTTCAAAAGCTGCAGGAAAAACACCCTGAACCCAACGTACCCATCGACGTTGACATCGAAGCGGTCGGAATTCAGCCGGTTTCAACAACTGAAGTTAAAAAATCAATTTTTGGATTCGCAGCTGGAAGCGCTGCCGGTCTGGGCGGGATTCGACCCCAACACTTGAAAGATTTAGTCGGAAGAGAAACTGGCGAACACGGTGAAAGATTTGTGGAATCTCTGTGCAATTTCTCAGATTTTTGTCTGATCGGTAAAGTACCGGGGTACGTAACTCACTTCCTGTACGGAGCAACGCTTTGCGGTCTAAACAAAAAAGACGACAGCATTAGACCAATCGCCATCGGAAACACTCTTCGTAGATTAATATCAAGGATCGCAAGTTTAAGAATCGCAGACCGATTGGGAAACGAACTTCGACCCAAGCAAATTGGTTACGGCACTCGAGGAGGATGCGAAGCGGGGGTACACGCTGCTCGCCATTTTGTTAATTTCCGTCATACATCAGTTAAGATTTTGGCAAAGTTAGACTTTAAGAATGCTTACAACGAAATCGAACGCCACCCCATGCTGCAGGCAATAAAAGCAAAATGCCTGGAGATCTTTCCCTACATCCATCAATGCTACGCACAACCAACGTGGTTATCCTTCGGAGATTTTTCAATGTTGTCGTAAAGAGGCTGCCAGCAAGGGGATCCGTGTGGTCCAGCGATTTTCTGTTTAGGTATACACGATATGGTCGACTCGCTAATGTCCGAATTCAATATCTGGTATATGGACGACGGAACGATCGGAGGCAATCCTGATACCGTTTTCAACGATCTGAAAGTGGTCATCGATCGGTCGGCTGAAATGGGCTTGCAGCTAAATTTCTCAAAATGCGAATTTAAAATCCTCGGAAACACCAGCAGCGACGAACGGGTGCATATTTTAGAGCGTCTCAATCAACTGGCGCCTGGAATCGTCGAACGGCCGCATGATATTGAACTTCTTGGGGCACCACTAACGTTATCAGGCATCAAAGCATCGATTCAAAAGAAAGTGAACAAATTGAAAACTATGGTCGTGCGGTTGGAAAAACTGAACGCTCATCATTCGTATTGCCTGCTCCGGAGTTCGTTATCCATTCCACAACTTAATTACTTGCTTCGAACAACACCTTGCTGGCAGGCTTTAGACGCACTAGAGGAATATGACAACGTTTTAAAGTCGGCGATGGAAAATATTGTGAATTGTCGTTTTTCCGGTAGATCGTGGGACGAGGCTGTATTACCCGTCAAACTGGGAGGACTTGGACTAAGAAACGCCACTAACCTTTGCTACTCAAGTTTCTTAGGGTCGATAAACTCGGTTTCGGACTTAATCAGAAACATCGTTCCGACATTCTCTTGCTCAACAGACAAGGACACAACTGAAGCAATGGACGCTTGGGCTATGATCTCACAATCCGAAACTTTGCCAGAGGCAGACCGTAAATCCCAGCATAAATGGGACACTGAATTGTGCACAAAGATTCAGCATCGATTGCTCAATGAGTTTTCAGACGACACTTCGAAGGCAAGAATACTGGCAAACAACACGAAAGAGTCAGGAGCTTGGCTAAACGCTTTCCCCTTCTCATCACTGGGGACCTTACTAGACAATCATTCGTTCCGAGTCGCGGTATCTCTTCGACTGGGAATTCCAGTGTGCGTCACCCACAATTGCGTTTGCGGAACCACAGTTGATGTGATGGGTCACCATGGGTTGTGCTGCAAAAAGAGCGCCGGACGATACGCTAGACACTCAATGGTCAACGAATTGATTAAACGAGCACTTGCCACTTGCAAAATTCCAGCTTTACTCGAACCCACCGGGTGCAATCGTTCGGACGGCAAACAACCTGACGGTCTGACGCTGGTACCGTGGAAAAATGGAAAACCAATGGTTTGGGATTTTACATGTGCTGATACGCTAGCTAGATCGTACGTGAAAAAGAACGCGAGAAACCCAGGCCACGCAGCAAAAAAACGTGAGAACTATAAGAGGTGGATCTACAGGAATTTGGCGCCCGATTTCCATTTCGTTCCGGTTTGCATTGAAACTTTGGGATCAGTTGGTGAGGACGGGCTGAAACTTATCAAGCGAATCGGCGAACTGATGCAAAATGTTACCGGGGAAAAACGTTCAACAAGTTTCCTAATGCAGCGAATCAGTGTCGCGATTCAGCGCGGAAATGCGGCGTCAATTTTGGGGACCGTTCCAGCAGAAGAAAGCTTGGAGGAAATTTATTATTTGTGAAGGTTGACACGAGGATCCCATGTTCCTGCTGTGATCTTTAGCTTCTATGGATGTGTTTCTCCCAATGTGATATTTTTATTGTTTAGCTCTAATTCTCCTTGAATGTTATTAAGTGAATATTAATGATTCAAATGCTAAAAAAAAATTAGTCCAATATGCTATATTAGGATATAATTCGGCGATACACAGTGTGATCAAACAAAAACCCATGGATGTGATAAATCGACATATTAAAGCCTTAGATCCATTCGATATTACGGATGAATTCATCATTAATCAATATGTTATTAATAGACGAGAAAGGTTGAAAACAATATATGAAAATATTTTCGAGCAGTCACTTGCAACGAACACGAAGCATATAAATAAGCAGAACGAAAATCGTGAGGGTCCCGAAAAATATGAAGAACATCTAAAAGTTTTTTTACAAAAGTAATGAAGCAAACAGAAATAAAATGAAACGTAGACACAGTAAAGTAATTGTGTGGCAAGATATGGGCAACAAAATCAGAACATCATTTAATGAAACTATACACAAATCTCAAACGAAAAGACCAAAACGTAAAAAACAAATTTGTTTACAGGTGTCATGATTATACTGCCACCTAGCATCAGTTTTATGAAAGATGAAAAAGAGATAACTTGTGGACATGCGCAAAGGTGGTGTATAGTTAGCGCTTGGATCATTAACACGTTGTCTCATTTATTCATTATTAAAAGTTTATTAAATAATTAAAATAAACACAAAGTCTCAATATTGATAGAAACATAACATGGCGCAGTCGGTAAGGAAGTGAAATAAAGTGAAGATGGTGATGATACGCCCGGATTCGAGATACTAGGGGTTGACGAAAGACGACCGCCATTAAAACCACACGAGATCGCACCATTTCGAGGCTTCGCTTGATCGTATTCACTTTTACAACCTATAATAGAAGACAACGAGGCCGACAACGGAGAAGAAGGTAAAAAAAAATGGAGTCCTCAATGAAACCGCCAGCATCTTTCTCGTTTGATGGCAATCTGAAAGAAAATTGGCGCAGATGGCGACAACGCTTCGAACTGTACATGAGGGCGACCGGACTCGATACGAAGCCCGCACAACGGCAAGTTGCTGTTCTCCTTCATGTGATCGGTGATGAGGCGTTAGACAAGTTCGACACATTTGGCCTTTCAGATGACGACAAAAAAGTGCTAGCAACAGTGTTAACCGCGTTTGAAAACTTTTGCACGCCAAAAGCAAATGAGAGTGTAGACAGACACATTTTTTTTACGCGTAAACAACAGCCGGGTGAGACATTTTCGACGTTCATCACGGACCTGAAAAAGTTGAGCAGTGTTTGTGGTTTCGGTGATCTCCGCGACAGCTTGATCAAAGACAGTGTAATTTGTGGCATAATTGATCAAGAACTGAAGACAAAATTGTTGCGTGAGGATAACCTCGACCTTGACAAGTGTGTCAATATTTGCAAAGCTGCTGAATTGTCTCAGACACAATTAAAGACAATTGAAGCAGAGGCAAAAGTAAACGTGGTCAAGGTCACCACAAATAAAAAAGGCAATCAGAAAGGTGGACGAGGACAGAGCGAGAAGCAGTTCAAGGGGGCGCCACAGTCGTTCCAGTCGTTCCAGCCAAGCAGTCCAAGCAGTTCATCCCAGCAGAGGTCAGCACCGAACCAGCAAAGTCAACAACAACCACGCAAGCCCTGTCATCGTTGCAACAAGTTTCATCCGATGAACCAGTGTCCAGCGTGGGGGAAAAAGTGCTCCAATTGCGGTAAGCTTAATCATTTCGCGTCCATGTGTAAAGCACAAAGAGTAAATTTAATTCAAAGTCAAAATAAAGACTATGAATTAGAATCATTGTTCGTTGGAAACATTTCAATTGCAAAAAA
The DNA here is from genome assembly GCA_020654155.1 of Novius pumilus. Taxonomy (NCBI): domain Eukaryota; kingdom Metazoa; phylum Arthropoda; class Insecta; order Coleoptera; family Coccinellidae; genus Novius; species Novius pumilus. The sequence continues at coordinate 383,594 of JAIFOV010000018.1, forward strand.
GTACCAGTTGTTTTAATGGATCCTTTGAAAAATGAACTTGATAAAATGGAAAAACAAGGTATAATTAAAAAAGTACAAGGTCCTTCAGACTGGGTGAATCAATTTGTTATTGTAAGAAAAACAAACGGATCATTAAGAATTTGTCTTGACCCAACTCATTTAAACAAAAGCAATAAAAGAGAATATTTTAAAATTCCACGTTTCGAAGAACTATCCTCCAAAATGCCTCATGCAAAAGTGTTTACGACGTTGGATGCTGACAAGGCATTTTGGCAGATTAAATTAACAGAAAAAAGTTCTCATCTTGTTACATTTAATATACCTTTCGGAAGGTACAGGTATTTGCGTATGCCCTATAGAATCACGTCAGCTTCCGAAATTTTTCAGATGATATTTCACATGATTTTTGGCGATTTGGAAGGGGTCGTGATTTACGTTGACGATATCATCGTATGAGGTGAAAATGATAAACAACACGATGAAAGGGTTGAGAAAGTTTTAAAAAGGGCAGAAGAATGGGGTATCACGTTCAATTTGAAGAAATGTATTTTCAATGCTGAACAAGTCAAATACGTGGGTCATGTGTTTTCAGAAGAGGGTATAAAAGTTGATGATGAAAAAGTAAAAGCGATAACAAAGGAGATCGGCATTTTCTTTATCATTGTCCGGAATTTAGAAAAATGTCTGTCACACAGCGGTGGAATTGCATTAATCTGTTAATGATATGCAAAAATTGTTTGCAAACGCACAAAGGCGCATGTAAATCTTCGCATTGTCGAAAATGCGATAAATATCATAATACTATGTTGCACAATGACTCGTCCAGATCTCCCCCGGGCGAAACTTCAAATCAGGATATCAACAATTCAATCAGTCAGGCGGAATCCTTATGACTGAATGAAAATGCCTGCAGCCTCGCCTCACGAATTAAAAAATCGGACTTAATGCTGAGCGCGCAGGTACGAATCAAAGGTTCCAACGAAAAAATAATTCAATGTCGCGCTTTATTAGACACATGCGCAACAGCTTATTTTATGACTGAGAATTTGGCGAAAAATTTAAAATTAAAAATAAATTCAGGCAGACTTCCGGTAGGCGCGATCGATAATTTAAATACATTCACCAAGGGTGTTGTCCAATGTACACTCCATTCCATCGATGACAAGTTTAAGCGAACTTTGCAATTTCTTGTTATACGAAAAATCGCAGACGAAGTGCCAAGTGAAATTTTTCCGCGGGAATCCATCGAAATTCCGAAAAATATAAAACTAGCTGATCCATCATTCCATCTTCCTCAGAAAATGGATATTCTAATCGGTTCAGGTACAACTCTCAGTCTATTTTCGATAGGACAAATAAATCTATCGAGAGACGATTGGGATCTTTATCTCCAAAAAACCCAACTTGGATGGGCCATTGCCGGAGGAGCGACAAGATTAGGCGAAAACGGCCAGCAGTTCTGCAATTTAACAGATTTGAGAGAACAAATCGCGAAATTTTGATTGCTAGAGGATGCAAATTCTGATCACATAAAATCTATTGAAAACAACGAGTGTGAAACGCACTTTATGAAAAATTTCATCCGCGAACCAACCGGACGGTACACCGTGAAATTACCATTCCGCTCAATTCAACCCGACTTTGGGGACTCACGAACGATAGCGCTACAACGACTACTCAGTCTACGGAAAAAATTGAACGCAAATCCCGACCTCAATCACCTCCCTCATCACGCAATCACTAAAATATCCAGCACTACCACAAAGACTCGAGTAGTTTTCGACGCATCGGCTAAATCCGCGAAGGGCTTATCTTTAAACGAAACGTTAATGGTTGGTCCTACTATTCAATTAAAATTATTCGAACATCTCATTCGGTTTCGCACTTACCGTTTTGTGCTGACGGCGGACATTGCAAAAATGTATCACCAAATATGGGTACATCCGGATGATAGGAAATATCAAAAAATATTGTGGTTTCACGACAATAAAATTCAATGCTACCAATCAAACACGGTGACATTTGGAGTATCATCGGCGCCATTTCTAGCCATTCGGACCATAAATCAATTAGCTCAAGATGAAAGCCCTAAATTCCCGGTAGGATCCAAAATACTTCTTCGAGACTTTTACGTCGACGATTTATTATTCGGCTCGGATTCACTTGAGGAACTTATTACGATCCGCGACGAAGTTATCGAATTATTGAAATGCGGTGGTTTTGATATCCGACAATGGGCGTCGAATGAACAACGAGCGCTGAGGGGTTTAAATACAAGAGCAAACGACATTGAATTCATCGCGGACGAAAAATCTGTTCACAAGACGCTAAGTTTGTCATGGAACGCAGAACACGACGCATTACTTTACACAGTGAAGCCCATCCGATCAGTCGAAAGAATTACAAAACGGCACATCTTGTCGGAGATCGCTAAGATTTTCGACCCATTAGGTATTCTCGGTCCTGTATTGCTCGTTTCGAAAATTTTAATCCAAAATTGTTGGAAGGCGAAAACCACATGGGATGAATCGGTGCCCAGCGCTTTGCAAACGGCTTGGCAATCTTTCTCGGAACAACTCAACTCCATCACTAATTTGAAAATAGATCGACGTATATTGATAGAAAATGCAGTTGATATCGAAATTCATGGATTCTGCGATGCAAGTACGTCAGGTTACGGAGCTTGCCTATACGTACGATCCATCAACGAATTCGGAGCTATTCATGTGCAACTTCTCTGTTCAAAAAATCGGGTTGCGCCATTAGTTTCACAAACCATCCCTCGATTGGAACCCTGCGGGACGTTAACCCTTGCTCGTTTATACCGCGACGTTGGCAAAGCTTTACCCTTCACAACAAAGAAGGTTATTTTCTGGTCCGATTCCGCTACAGCACTACAATCGATAAACAAACATCCAGATACGTTGAAACAGTTTGAAGGAAATCGAGTCAGAGAAATTCAAGAAATTAGTAAAGGCGTCGAATGGTGTCACGTACGTACCACGGATAATCCTGCCGACGCATTGTCCAGGGGACAGTTACCTCAAGAGTTCCTAAAAAATCACATGTGGTTTCATAGACCTCCCTGGTTGAACCAATCAGAATCGAACTGGCCGTACTCTGTTATGGAACCCATTAACGATCCATTGAAAAAATCAGTATACCTAAAAACCCATTTACAGTGTGACGACATTTTCGGAAGATTCTCATCATATTCAAAACTGATACGTGTAGTTGCATTATGCTTACGCTGGCTACCATCTAATAGGGCTAAAGGAGATTTGTCAGTATCCGAAATTGACAATGCCGAAACGAAAATTGTTAAACTCATCCAACAGACCCGTTTTCACGACGAGATCGAAAGTCTCTCGTCAAAGGGCGATGTTAAAGGCGCTAAACTCGGATCTCTAAGCCCATTCATCGATAAAGAAGATTTACTTCGCGTTGGAGGAAGAATCGATAACGCCAAAATCAAGTCCGATCAAAAACACCCAATGTTGTTGCCTTCTCGCCATCATCAAATTGAAGTTATTATTTCCTTGGGAAATTAGCACTTGTATTGAAACTATTTAATAACGAACAAACATTAGAAAGAGTGTTCCAATGATTTAATCGTTCTTCTCTTACATATGTTTTGGTACAATCGCAACTTTTTCAAAGAGACTGCATCCCACAAAATAAGAAAATGATTCAGAATCATGCTTAGATAACAATAAGGCAAGTATCATTTAAAATCACAATAAATGACTCAAGTTTTATCACTGCAAGAGATGTCAATATATGGCCAGATGGGGCTATAGTGACCAAGTTTTTTCAGAAGAGAATGATAACGGGGAACCAGAACTGATAAATGCTGCAAACTTTTCGAAGAAAGAAAGTATGAAATTCTCTGTACTTCACCTAAACATTCAGGGTATCAGTAGTAAATTAAATTCCCTTGAATTATATCTGAAGGATAGAAATTATCCTGATATTGTATGTATCTCGGAACATTTTATTGGCAATGCTGTATGTGAAGAGTTGTTAATTGATGGTTGGAAGACTGCTGCATCTTTTGGACGTTCAAGTCATAAACATGGCGTAGTAGCTATCTTATGTAAAGAAAATGACTTTACACCCTTGGACCAGATCAACGCGTGCTCTGTAGAGGTACACTGTGAAGTTGTTGCTGTGCATGTTGTCAAATCGAACGTAACTACCCTATGTAGGCCAGTCAAAATCTTCCTGAAATAGACATTCGTCCGGAAGTACTGATTTTTTGGTATATGATTGAAATAGCCTTTTTCGAACATATATATAAAGTTCCTGTCCCCCCGGGAAGGGTGGAAAATGCTAATTTTTCGTTGTCATTTCCTCCTAACTCGAAAACGGTTGGGTTTTAGAAAAAAAGTTTCAGACAAAAAATATTGCCGAAATTATTTGCAAGAAAAGTCTCTCTTGGAAAAATCTCCGAAAATTGATATTTTCCTTTCTAGATTGGCTAAAATATTTTCTCACTGTAAAATTGTCGGGTTTATACTGCGTACTGACCTGATACGATCGCCCAGGGGGGTCGTCGGATTCCCAGACGTTTTCGGCGACATATGACGATAAAGATTCAACCTGTCTACATTTGAGATTAATAAGCACAGAACAGTTACGAATATTTGCATTCTTTCTTTTCAGTTCATCTTTATAATAGACGAGCGTTACACAAAACATTTTTATTACGATTATTTTTTCTACAGTATTATATTGTAAAACTATTAACATGAGTGGCTGGTAAGTTTTGTGTTTTAGATAGCATTCTTGTAGTTTAATAACTTTTGAGATAATTCTCGATTTCTGAGGAGATAATAAAGAAGAAATTGATAGTCGAATGATTTTTCCTTTCTCAAGGATAAATGCTATAAAGTTGAAAGTTTTACGTCTAGTATCAACTTTATTTCCTACAAGTCTAAAAGTAGAATATAGGTATTATGAAGCAAGCGAGGATTATTGTTTTAGATAATAATTTTAAGGAATTTATGTCGATAAAAATTCATCCATATGTAATTGATATGTAATTCACAAATTTTCGCGGTCGAGTTTCATATTATGGATCACAAATATTTTCTATTCTTACCTTTTTTACACTTTTTTTTGTTATATATTGCCATTTCTAAAGTTAATGAATAAGTATTCTGCAAAAATTGAATTCAACAAAATAACACTGAAAGTTTTAAATATCTCCCAGTCATTTGTTCAAATGAAATTGACATCTTTTCCTTTTTTCAACAGTAATTCACAAAATTCACAAATTGTTCGCTTCTTGAACTTCTTGTTCAAACCTAAAGCCGGCGACTGACTATAGGCGAACGGCGTATTGTAATATTCGGGACGATTTTTGTTACATTACGTGAAGTTGCGACTGACTTGAGCAGAACAGTTTTAACGAACGTTCGCGCCACATTTTCGGGCGTTCCGTTTGGAGTAGTATTCCGCAACTTATCGACGATGTCGGACTTTGTTATCGGCAATTCTTATAAAGTTCTGGAGAAAAAGAGAGCCAAACGTTGGTGTAACTCTCGATTAAACTTATGATTTTTTCCTGCGACCAAACCATTGTACGTAGATATTCAAAGCGATATGGACAAAAATAATTACACGGTCCGTATATCATTTCACCGCCCAAAGTGGCGACTGACTTGTAATGTAACCATCAAAGATGTTCGGCAAAAAACCGACTGCCGATGGATCGCCCAGATGTTCACCCCGAATGCTCGGTTCGGGGTTCGTTTGTGCGACTGACTGGCGAATTTACACTTACATTACGCCGTTCGCCTATAGTCAGTCGCCGGCTTAATATAATTAAATTCATATTCGATTTGTTTTCACCCAGAGATCAAATCTAGGAGGTGAATTAAAAACAGAACAATTACAAACATTTATTCTTTCGAACCCACGAGGCATAAGGACAACATTAAATCCCTGAATGTTATCAGTTCCACAGCCGATGCATGGAGCGCTGGCCGTATCAGGTCAGTACTCAGCGAAGTGAGCGATAGGAATTTGTGCTGCAAAAATATTTGCGGCCGTCTAGAATAAAATCTATCACTATTTCGAGATTTTATCAAGAGAAACTTATTTTTTAAAATTATTTCTACAACATTTTTTGCCTGAAACTTTTTTTCTAAAACCCAACCGTTTTCGAGTTAGGAGGAAATGACAACGAAAAATTGGCATTTTCCACCCTTCCCGGGGGGGCCGGAACTTTATATTTCACAGTATGTTCGAAAAAGGCTATTTCAATCATATACCAAAAAATCAGTACTTCCGGACGAATGTCTATTTCAGGAAGATTTTGACTGGCCTATATGTATATACAGATCACCGCAGGGTGATTTTGAGTGTTTTATGTCAAATTTTAATAAGATTTTAGAAATAGTGTATTTATGTGAAAATGTCATTATCTGTGGCGATTTTGATGTGAATTTTACCATTTTAGACTGTCAAGCCACAGCACTTTGTGACTTATTTAGATCATATGGATTTGAAAGAAAATTTTTTGAGCCAACTCGAATGAGCAACTGTATTGACAACGTCTTCATGAACTTCGGACTAGAAAATGAGTCATCGGCAGTTTTCCCCTGCCTATTCTCGGACCACAGTGCGCAGCAGGTTAGTGGTTATATACTGGGTGAGTCCTCTCAGGAAGTTGTAAATTATTTCAGACCGTTAACACAGCGAGGTTACACTTGCTTTCATAGAATACTTGAAAATTTATCTTGGGACTTTATAACAAAAAGTAATAAAAATGCTGATGAGTTGTTTAATATATTTCAGCAAAATATTGTGGATGCTTATCAGATATCATTTCCAATGAAAAAAGTTATAAAAAAGTATGGTAGTTTTAAACCCAAGTCATTCTGGTATAATGATACTCTTCGATCTATGAGAGACGATCTGCGATTTGTGTCGGATTTGTTTAATGTGTATGGCACTGAGCAGTTGAGAATAAACAGGAGTAAGCACCGTCTACGTTATAAAATTGAAATTGACGGAGCGAAGACTCGTTTTAATGATAATTTAATATTAAAATCCGACAACAAGGCGAAAACAATGTGGTCTATAATTAACAAAAAAAGAAACAAGAAGACCTGTGAAACTGTTTCATCTGTTACAGCAAATGATTTTGGTGACTATTTCGCGTCTGTGGCCCAAAACCTTGTTGAATCCACTGGTTTTCATGTTGATTCGGAACCCTTGCCATTTGCGGATTTCTCCAGTGAACTCTGTTTTCCGTTCAAATCGGTGACTTACATTGAAATTCGCGACATAATTGGCTCGATAAAGAATAGTACTTCACGTGATGTATACGATCTTTCTGTACCGCTAATAAAGAAAAATATAAATAGCATTGTGGAACCTATTACAAAATTAATCAATAAATGCATTGAAGAAGGAGTCTATCCTTCCTCTTTAAAGTTATCAAAGACCATTCCACTCTATAAAACGGGAGATAGAAATGAAGCATCAAATTATCGCCCTATTTCACTGATACCGGTTTCGTCTAAAATTTTCGAAAAAGTATTATGTAGGCAGATTTCGAACTTTTTTGAGGAGAATAAATTGTTCACGCAGAGGCAGTACGGTTTCCGTAAAGGAAAGAATACCACCGACGCAGTCACTGATTTTATAAATGAAACAATTTCGTGCTTTGAACGTGGACTTTGCACTGTCGGCTTGTTCCTGGACCTGTCGAGGGCTTTCGATTGTGTTTCCCACTCTCTGTTGCTTAAGAATCTTCGCAGATATGGATTCGACGGATGCAGTATAAATCTCATAAGTAGCTATTTGTCTGGGAGATACGTGGCTGTTTTTTCCAATAACTCATGGTCTGAGAAAAAGCTGTCTACTATTGGAGTCCCGCAAGGCTCAGTAGTGGGATCTTGCGGGGGAGGCGCGGTCGGTGGCCTTGGACTGGTTCAGATGTAATGGTTTAAGCATGAACGTGGACAAGTCGGAGACAGTTATATTTGGATTGAAAGCTCTGGATGCTAGTAGTGTTAAGTTTCTGGGTTTGCACCTAGATTCGAGACTCACATGGAGTGCCCACATCGATTACTTATCCGTTAAATTAGCTAGAAACATATTTGTGCTGAGGTGTCTGGCAGACACTGTTTCTCTAGAAACATTGAAAACGGCCTATTTTGCGCTTTGTCAGAGTCATCTGAGGTATGTGATTTTACTGTGGAGAAATTCTAGCGATGCTGAACGCATATTTAGACTGCAAAGACGTGCAGTCAGAATTGTTGATGGTCTTAAATATAGGAACTGCTGCGAACAGTCTTTCATAAAATTGAATATTCTAACCCTTCCATCCCTGTATATATACAATTGTTTGATTTATGCACATCGAAATCAAAACATGTGGAAATTAAATAGCGAGGTACACTCATATGATACTAGAAGTAAAAATCATTTCAACATCGATTTCCTAAGGTTATCTAAATCACACATGGACCTCTCTGTATGTCTGCTCATTTTTTCAATAAGCTGCCAACTGACATCAGGTCTCTGTCTCTGGAGAAATTTGGACCGAGGATCAGGAGGATGTTGTCAAATACTTTCCTATATAAAATAAAAGACTTTTTTAATCTGGATTTTAGTAGTGTTTGATACAGTATGTATGTTTCTGTTGTGTACTTTTTTTAGTTTTCTGTTTTTTTTATTTTGCTGTGGAACCAATATTGTAATTTGACGCGAGTAAACCTATGATGTATAAGCTTGAGAAATAAATATCAATATCAATATCAATATTAATTTGGTTGAAGTTCCTGTTACCATAGCGCAGGAAGAAATTACGGAAAGCAATGAAGTGGTGTCCTCTCTTGTGGAAGTGGTAGAGGAGTACTGGAAGACAACCAAACTAGTCATACCCCCAAATCAGTTGGAGGCATAAGGGTAACCCGTCGAAAAAGAAAATGAATGTCGCTTTACGAGGAAAAGTTATACGCCCTCAATGAAAAAAGAATTATGCAAAATATGCGACATGGAGAGGAATCACATAAGTTAAAGTTGAAAATGAAATAGAATACCATGAAGCAAGAATGAAAACATTAAAATGACCAAATGACTCCTAATTTATTTAAGAGAAATTATAATCAGCACGTAATAGAACAACAGCTTCAGGAATAGTAATTTTTTTCTATTCAGTAGTCTCCTTTTCTAGTCAAGAGGAAATTAAATCTTCACGAAATAGAGATATATATTTAACCGAAATAATTTGCTATATAATTTATCTTATAAACATTTCTTTGATTGTGTCCAACACATCGATCTCGTATCAATTGTCTTCCTCTTCCTCTGACAAATCTACAATATTAGTAATGTAAAATTTTCTGCAATATAAGTACATGCGTGTTACCATTATTCAAACGATTAACATTTATTATAATATTATGAATAATTGCTACAGCAACAATTATGGCCTTAGTGGTTAACAACTTGAAGTTAAGCCCATTGAAAAAAGCGCGGAACCTATTCTTCATAAGCCCAAAATTTCTTTCTATAACATTTCTTGTTAAAATATGAGCATCATTGTAACGTTGTTCTGCATTAGTTGTGGAATTCCAAACTGGTGTTAAAAGGTACCTTGAGGAAGGATACCCGTTATCCCCTAACAGTATACCATCAATTCCATTTGCCTGAGAAAACTTTTTAGAATGTCACAAAAAGTTTCATTTCCTTCATCTACCTCAAATTTTCGCTTCAATTCACATTCATTCCATATTCTGGAATCATGGGTACTACGGCACCGTCGAGCCACAATGTCAAGTATCTTGCATTTAGCATCACATACTACCTGAACAAGCATTTTTTCAACATTTATCTTCATTGGTTATACGATCAACTGACCTGAACATTAATGGAATAAAATTTTTTTTGAAGGAACGTCCCCTCCTGGACTTTTGATTTCAACGTGTGTGCAGTCTATTGCACCCACTATTGATGGACACTGTGCTAGTTTATAAAATTCGGCTTTAATTTCATGTAAATTTTCATTCGTAGGGAATGAAATAAGTCTTTCCCGATGCACAACTAAAGCCTCATCAACTCTATTAAAAATTGAACTTAACGTGGGTTGTGAAATCCCATGTTGATCCGCTGTATTAAAAATATTACTTCCAAATATTTATTTCAATGTGCTCACTAATATCAACATCATATGCCCCTTTTGCTAAGTACCGAATAGTACTCAATACTTGAATTGCAGGGCATATTGGAAGACCTTGGTTTGTGCCAACATAAGAAATTTGGCCTTCTATTAAACTTTGGGAATAGGTTGGGGTTGAGTGAAGTTGTAGACCTTATTTTTGAACGTCGAACGGATACTTTTATTTCGCGTCTGCACTATAACTGACTAACTCATCGAATGATCGTTATTCACTTTTTTCCATGGATCATAGCACGCTTCTGTTTTCCAAAGATAATATCCAGCATACTATGATCCATGAAATTAGAATCGTGGTTAGTGGCGTTCAGAATGATTGATGTATTTCAGTCCGCCACATCACCCCCTTACCAGTGACAACGATATATGTTCGAAAGAAACAAAATAAAAACATTGTTTGTGAAAGAGAAAAGAAAATTGATTGGTAACCGTTTTAAAACACTGTTATGTCGCGTTCCCGTGATTTAGTCCTTGTAACGGGAAGGAATCTGGACTCGTCTACCAGTCCGGGTGCGTAAATCGGTGGCCTCTGTTTTCGCATTTTCGCAGGCAGCAGGTGTTACCTGGGTTTTGGGGGTTTGAACAGTTGGTGCGTTCGAATGGTTTGGTGTTATGAAAGCTGCTTTTAGTCTATCGACTGATATTCGTTCGTTTCGGCCACCACGATCAATGATAAAGGTTTTAGTGCCACGTGATAAGACCTGGAATGGTCCTTCATAAGGTGTAATTGGGCTTCCAATCCTGTCGTTGCGAACAAATACGTGGACGCCTCGTCAAGCTCCTTAAAAATGAAAGTTTTTGTGGAGCCGTGACGTTGAACCGGACTAGGTTTAATAGCGTTCATGCACTTTTTCAGACGTTTCACAAAAGATGTGTTTGGCTCTTTGGATGACGGTGTAAAGATTTCGGCCGGTAATCGAATTCCCGTTCCATAGAGGAGTTCCGCCGAGTTTGTTTGCAAATCTTCTTTAACCGCTGTACGTATGCCAAGTAAAACGATGGGCAAAACTTCTACCCAATTCTCCGTATCGTGGCATTTCAAAGCAGTCTTCAGCTGACGGTGAAAACGTTCCACCATGCCATTTGTCTGGGGGTGGTAAGCAGTCGTTCGTGCTGGTTTGCTCCCCGTTAATCGACATAATTCTCTAAATAATTCTGATTCAAACTGGCGTCCACGGTCGTGAGTAATTTTGATGGGTACACCGAAACGGGATATCCAAATAGAGAAAAATGCATATGCGACAGTTTGCGCTTCAATATTTGTAATTGGAACTACCTCTGGCCAGCGCGTAAACCTATCGATGCAGGTGAGGCAGTATCGGTAGCCTTGCGAATAGGGCATTGTGATGAGGTCGATATGTACGTGTTCAAAACGACCGGAGAGCTCGAAATCCTTCAAGGGTGTTGAAACGTGCCTCGTTATCTTGCATCGTTGGCATTGCATGCAATGACGTGTCCACGTTCTACAGTCTTTGTTTATTGACGGCCACACGAAACGTTTTGTGATAAGTTTCTGTGTGGCTCTGACACCAGGGTGCGAAAGGCCATGAATAGACAGGAAGATTCGTTTTCGAAGGGATTCGGGGACGTAAGGCCTGACAATGTCATTTGAAACATCACATTGAAGGTGTACGTCGTTGTCCGGAAAATGTATCTTCCTCATGTGCAACGCAGTCGTCGTTGATTCAAGCAACGCTTGCAGTTCCAAATCTTCTTCCTGGGCAATTTGTAACTCTTCATGAGTGACAGAAGCTGACATTGCTTCGACCCTGGAAAGTGCGTCCGCTACTTGATTATTTTCCCCTTTGATATGCCTAATATCGGTCGTGAATTGCCCGATGTAATCTAATTGTCGGAACTGACGCGGGGAGCATTTTTCAAGTTTTTGTTTGAAAGCAAACGTTATAGGTTTATGGTCCGTATAGATATGAAAAATACGGCCTTCAACGACATGTTTGAAACGTTTTACCGCACTGAATATCGCGAGTAATTCACGGTCATACGCGCTGTACTTCTGTTGAGCCTGAGTTAGCGATTTCGCGAAAAACGCTAATGGTTGCCACACGCCTTTCACCCGTTGTTGTAGAGTGGCGCCGATACCGTGGTCGGACGCGTCGGTCACGATGCTGATGGGAGCACCCGGTACAGGATGAGATAATAACGTTGCGTTCGCAAGTGCGGTTTTTGAATCGTCGAATGATTTTTGTACATTATCGGTCCACACGACAGGGGCGTTACCTTTTTTAGCACCTTTTAACATATCGTTTAACGGTTGAATCGTTTCTGCAATGTGTGGGATAAATCGTCGGTAAAAATTGATCATTCCCAGATATCTACGAAGTTGTTTTACGGTTTTAGGTGGGGTAAAGTTCTGTATCGCGTCGACACGTTCCGGTAGTGGTTTGATACCGCGCTCATTCACAACGTAGCCAAGGAACGTGATTTCACGCACTCCGAAAACGCACTTTGCTGGTTTGATCACGACGCCGAATTTCTTAAAACGCTCGAATAAAGCTTTGAGATGCTCGAGATGTTTTTCTTCATTCTCCGAAGCGATAAGAAAGTCATCGATAAATGCGTATACAAAGTCGAGACCACGGGTGATTTCGTCAACAAAACGTTGACATGTTTGTCCAGCGTTGCGTAATCCAAACATAGTGACTGTAGATTCATACAAACCGAAAGGAGTCGAAATGGCAGTTTTCTCAATATCCTCCGGCGCGACTGGAATTTGGTGGTAAGCACGCACCAGGTCGACTTTCGAAAATATTTTTTTGCCGTGAAGGTTTTGAGAGAAATCTTCGATGTGGGGAGGCGTGTATCTGTCCGGGATGGTTCGTGCATTGAGCAATCTGTAGTCACCGCATGGACGCATGGAACCGTCCTTTTTCCACGCGATGTGAAGCGGCGCGGCCCACGGGCTTTTCGATGGACGAATGCACCCTTGATAGAGCATCAGGTCAAACTCATTTTTTACCTGTTGTAACAAGTCGGGAGCGAGTCGACGGGGCTTCGCAAATGTAGGTGGACCAGGTGTCGTTTTGATGTGGTGCTGAACGTGGTGTTTAGCTGCTGCTTTCCCAAAACTCGGTGGTCGCGTCAGCTCAGGAAATTCGGCGAGTAATTTATGATAGACGGTTTCACCGGTAATAGTCTTAATCAACGAAACTCCCGCACTAACTTCACGACCGAGTACAAAAAGATTCGTGGTTGTATCGATTAAACGTTTATTGCGAGCGTCGACGAGAAGACCGTAGTGTGCTAAAAAGTCCATACAATTATAGGCGCACTAACGTCCGAAATCGTAAAACGCCACTTAAATTCACGTTGAAGCGAAAAGTTTAAATTTACCGCGATTTGTCCGTATGTAGCGATCGGGGAGCCGTTTGCAGCGAAGAGTTCGTACTCGCACTTTTTAAACGGGCCGCGTAGCCGTCTTTTTGGGTAAACGCACAATTCAGCGCCAGTGTCCACTAAAAACGAAATTTTCGAATATTTGTCTGTCACGAAGATGCGGCGTGATCCACCACCGTCAGCGTTGGCCGCCTCTACTGACGGCGTTCTGAGTTTTCCGCGTTCCATGAACAGGGTGCGTAACATTTATTGGATCTCTCCCTGAATTTTCGATGGAACCAGCAAAGTTCGTGTCCGGTGACGCGCGGTTTAGAGGTCGCATTACGGGAACCAGGAGTGTTTTGTTCGCGGGTGCGTTGTTGCGAATGCGAATGTGCTGATAGGTTATTTACCTGACGTTGAAGATTGTCGATTTTCGTCGTGAGCTCCTTGATAAGTTCATTAACGCCATCGATATTCGTATCTTGTTTACGTTCATCACGCACGCTGCAAATTTGCCCCGGTCAGGTCGAATTTCGTGCACTTTGTCCGCAATTCTTGCCAAATTATCATCGTCGGTCTCGGTGCTCACAGACAAAACTTGCTGCACTTGTATTGGTAACCGTAACTTCCACAAGTTGACAATGAATTTGTCAAGCTCCTGACCCTTTGTACAATTTGCAAGATTTCGCAGATAACGCAGGTACTGTGTTGGCGTTCGGTCACCCATTTCTTCGTTCTCGAGCAGTTTTGGACACGTGAAGAATCCGATAACGATAATCGTTTTATCAAGGCGTTTTTAATTCACCGTATTTTCCGTTGGTCGAAGGATCAGTGATAATGTCTTCGACGAGCTCAACGTATTGTTCGCCGAGAGCTGAAAGCACCAAATTCCATTTTGTTGCCTCGTTTGTTATCCGCGCAAGGGAAAACTGCGATTCCACCATACAAAACCACAGCGCAATTTTGTGTGGCCAAAAAGATGGGATCTTTGCACTCGTGGTGATGCTATTAATCGATTCGCCTGGCGATACATTTTCCACGGTCACGATCACTTCGTCTTTTGTTTCAGACATCGTGTTTCACGCGGTAAGACAGACGAAAAATGTTCAAGTACAAAGAAATAAAGTGAACTATCACTCACGATCGCGATATTCCCGTTTTACGCACAATTTGTGCAGTCGGGGTCACCACTTTGGGAATAGGTTGGGGTTGAGTGAAGTTGTAGACCTTATTTTTGAACGTCGAACGGATACTTTTATTTCGCGTCTGCACTATAACTGACTAACTCATCGAATGATCGTTATTCACTTTTTTCCATGGATCATAGCACGCTTCTGTTTTCCAAAGATAATATCCAGCATACTATGATCCATGAAATTAGAATCGTGGTTAGTGGCGTTCAGAATGATTGATGTATTTCAGTCCGCCACAAAACTAACAATGAAACGTGCCGTCCGTATCTTTCCTCATTCTATATCGCCTTTTAAATTGTTCATCGTCATAAATATCTGATGGATTTTGCCGAACTAAATATATTTCAATAAATAAATGCAAAAATTCTTGTTCACTTGACCACATACAAGAAAATAATTCAATTAATATTCAACTTACCATTTGTTTCATTCATTTAACCAAAACTAACGTACGGAAACAATTAATGCACATATAAACATAACCAAAAAACACAATGAACTAAGACAACAAATTTTTTCTATGGTCAAACTGGATATCCGCAATGTTGCCACATCTATTTTCACTACTAAGACGCCACTAGTTAGTATGCTACTAGCTTGCTACTAACGCGTTGTCTATTAATAAGGCTGAATACATTTTTGGCTACATATAAAATCGAATTCTTTTGTATTTTCTTTTTACATAATAGTTCCATTTCATAATTTTTTATTTTATTATACTTTGGGAAATAATGCTATTCCTAAAAAGAGGTGGGAAAAATGACATGCTAATATATTTCACTTCCAGTTCGTTTACTCAAATAGTCGTCATCGAAATACCTGTTAAACAAAAGTCGGCTATTTCGACGACACTCAAAATGACCACTAAATATTAAACGTGTACTTCCGTGATGGTGCACACCCAAAAAACATTTCGTCGACCGACATGGAATAAAGAACAAGTACGTTTAAAAGAAACCATATCGATGTTCATTGTCCGACCAAGAAGAGATCGAATGTAAAACAATAGCATTATTAAAACATGATCTCATCGAAGAATCAGTTACTCCGTTCGCGGCACCAAAAACGCTGGCGTACAAAAAGGAAGATGGAGTAAAACATAAAACGAGATTGTGTGTCGATTTTAATGAATTAAATAAGTTGATTGTCCCCGAAAGCCATCCATTTCCACTTATCGATGATCTCATTGCGAAGACTCAGGACTGATCGTGGTTCTCTGAACTTGACATAAACATGGCATTTTCGTCAATACCTCGTCATAAAAACTGTTACAAAACTGGGTTCGTGACACATTCGGGCCACTGGCAGTAGAAATGCCTACCATTCGGACTAAAAAGTAGTTCAGCCATATTTCAATTCATTTTATCGGGAATTATACATGAAAATGACCTAGGATCGTTTTATTTCAACTATTCAGACGATATTTTGATTTTGTCGAAAACGTTCGAGGAGCACGTCAGCCATTTGCGTAAAAAGAAGGTTTTCGTTTAAAATCTACCAAATTCTGTTTGAGAATAAACTTCGATGTAATGCAAACATTAATAAATAAAATAAGAAACGAAATAAAGAGGAAACTTTAATGAATTTTATTGAGAGAATTAAATTCATGAAACTGCAATTTGATTATCAAATTCAAATGCAAGGTTTCGATGCCAATGAATTAACCATATACCGTAATGTCTCCGAGAAAATAGGACACCGATTTATTTATAATAACGTGTCGCGGTGCGAAATTGCAATATCGTATTCGTTGGACGAGTAAGAGCTCTTTCACATTACACGTTGACGATGAAATCAGCGGTCGATGAATTAAACGGATATTTTAGAAACACATGTGATTCATATTGAATCGTTCACACTTCTCGATGCACGTTGAAAAATTGTTCCGGTACCATTTGCACCACCGGGCGGGTTTCTAAACACATGTTAATGGAATGGCGAAAACAACGTATACTTTTTTAAAAACATAGGCCGGCTAATAGGAGCATTCAGACACGTACGTATCGTTCTGCACGGTACGGAAGTTTATACGAAATTTTACAACAACGGTCCAGTTATTTTGTGGAGATACGTGATGTAGGTACTTTAATATGGGTCGAGAAATAGATACGGACTCGATACAACTGTTCAACTACGTCTAGCAAATCCACCGTCTAATGTGTGAATAGCTGTCCGGCAGATTCGTCATCTCGTTGATTACATCATCACGTCGAAAAAACGTGTAATGTGAAAGAGCTCTAACTCTTGCAAACGACGTCGGACGTCGTCCGTTGTCTTTTGAGAACGGTGATCAAGTTATGGTTCGGAACAAGGTCTTGTCGGACGCTTCGAAGGGTTTCGCTGCGAAGCTTGCTCCTCGGTTTCTTGGACCCTATGTTATGAAGAGGAAAGTTGGATATAACACATATCGCCTGGGTTGCGACGATGGATCCGACAAAGGGGTGATTGAGTATTGTTAGTTAAATCACACATTGAGCAGGATATCTAACGCTCTACATTTTCGGATGGTTTTCTTTTTTTTTTCCTTCTCTCCTTTATTTTATTTTATTTTTTTTTTCTCCTTCCGGTCCTTTGGACGGATGGTTAGGAAGTGATTGAGTTATTTTAGTTAAATCACATCTGAGTGCGACAGATTGTTATTCTACGTGAGTTTTGATCGTCGGTGATCTGCGTTCACCTCCTGTGGAGGAAGAGGGGGACTTGTCGCGGTGCGAAATTGCAATATCGTATTCGTTGGACGAGTAACTCTCGCAAATGGCGCCCATGCATACCTACCGGGTCATGATGCCAATATATTCTGTACGCACGGGTCGCGTTCCGTTGTTTCGGTGACGGCGTTTTGACACTTTTTTTTTTCTCTCGAGATGGTTGGGAGTGTGTGAACGACAGAAATTGATGGAATCTATCGTATGGGCATTATTATCGCCTGGTTTCGCTGAAATATTGGTTTGCCGAGTGATTTTCGTTGGACCGTACCTCCGTATTATCGTATCGTAGTGGATTGATGGAGGATCGACGACGATTGTTTCGGATTTGTTGGCCACGTGATATCTTATCGTTCGAGGTTATAGATTTCGTTGTGGTAATCTTCCTGAGACATTATTTGCCTCCTTTACCGGGGTTGGAATTCCCGACTGATTGGACGAATTGTTCGAACTGCCCAGCAGGACCGTCCTCGAACCGTTGTTTCTACCGTTGTAGTGGAGAGTTTTCAAGTTGGAGAGCGCCTGCCGTCCCGTATCGTATCGTAGCGATTTTGTTCGTTGACATCTTACCTTACCGTAGTCACCAAACGATTGGTAAATTGGATTCGCACCATTTTGGAATACACACGATTGACTCGACGCCGGTGGATAACCACGTATCGTATTATTATTTTTTTTTTGTTTCAATTTAAATTCATATTTTCCTTCTCGTTGATTTGGTTACTGAATTCCCACTGGGAAAATTGTGAAACCTTTTGTTTTTTTTTTTCTAAATAACGGTGATTAATTGTATTTATTCTACTGGTTTTGTAAAGGGGTAACTCTGCAGAGATTCACCGGTACCAGTCCGTTAATTGTTTAATTTGAAGGACGCTCAGTCAATATTCATCAAAGGGACATAAAGACATTGCTTTTGTTTGCTTTAAATTGCGCGAGTTGAAATAGACGTCAACCGACCTTCCGCGGTTACTTTTTTTGGTTATTAAAAATTCCCACGACCTTAGAGCGGTTGCCCTTATTTTAACGGAGGGTGGCGCCCAATTGACTATCTTAGTAAAAGCTCTACGAGCCAACCGTGATCTCAGCCTAGACGTTAAATTCAATTTCACCGCGACAATTCTTATACCGTTAATTCAATTTTTTTTTTCTTTTCTCTTTCGTAACTTACCCTTCGTTATCATGTTAAGGAAAATACATGTCAATCGGCTGCGTAAGGACGAGCTGAATTATGAATTAGCATTGCGAGGTGTTAAGTGTTCTGATGCTCAGACTGTTCGGGACTTACGTGCGTGCCTGCGACCTTTCGTCCGACTGGAGACAAAGGATCGATCTTTTGAATATCCCTCTTTTGAATGCGATTATAGACTGGAACTCGAAATTTGTATTGGGAAGTATCGCGATTTACGGAGTTTGTTGGAAGATCCCCATGTTTGTGTGGAAACTGTTTTGGCGCGTTTGATTCACGTTGATTCACGGGTCCATAGAATCGATCCCATAGATTTTGATGATGTCTTGAAGGCTCAGCTTGAGACGCTGGTTAACGATTGTCGGTCTACTTTGGATAGTCTTCAAAAACAACCATCATCTGCTCATCTTTCTGCTGCTCTCAAACGAGATTCCACCGATTCGGAAAGTAGTGAGGAAGAGAGACGTCCTTCTTTGACCTTTCGATCGCTCCCTCGTTCTAGTACCCAAAACGCGTTATTTTCTAACGTTTCTAATGTTAATTTGCAAAAATGGAATTTGACCTTTTCTGGTGAATCGGAAGTTTCAATTCACAGCTTCTTGGAGCGTGTCGAAGAACTGGGTAATGCCAGGAATGTTTCAGAGGCGCAATTGTTTGCTTCGGCTGTCGATCTTTTCTCTGGAAAAGCTTTATTGTGGTATCGTGCTAATAGGGATAGGGTTGAAAATTGGAAACAGTTGTCAACATTATTAATAAAACACTATGAGCCACCAGATTATCGTACACGACTTTTCCACGATATTATTGGACGCACTCAGGACCCCACTGAGTCGATTACCGATTATCTTACGTGCATTAACAGTATGTTCCGTCGTCATGGAAATATGGATGAAAGTGTCAAGTTGGGAATTCTTATTAGAAACTTATCTCCCTTTTATACCACCCAGCTTCCCGCTGTTACTTCTCTCCAGGAGTTGGAGGATGCTTGTCTTCAATTGGAGGTAAAGAAATATCGTGCCGATCACTATGTTCCCCCATCTCGTGATCCTAGGGGTTGTGTTGATTCCGAACTTGCCTGTTTGCCTCTACGTTCCGCTGCTGTCGAACATCGTTCTCCCGCAATACCTAAGGTGCGTTCTGTAGCCGTTGATTCTCCCTCGTGTTCCATTGTTTGCTGGAATTGTCAACGGTCTGGTCATTCTCGAGTAGATTGTACCGCACCCAAACAACGTATCGCTGTGGTAGATCTGGATTCACGGTGTTGACGTGTCCGCAGTGTTCCCGTTCTGCCGTTCCGACACAACATGAACCTCTGGCGGAAAACTCCCGACGAGGAAAGCAGTAGATCGCCAGCTTCCCTCGTTGTCAACATCGGCGGTCAATCGTACTTCGGCTCTTTTGTCGTATGTTCTGTCTCATGTCGAGCAGGACAAACGTCCTTATCTCTCGCTTGATATCTTGGGATGTAGGTTATTGGGTTTGTTGGATTCTGGTGCCACCGTTTCTATGGTTGGTTCTGTCGGTGGACAGATGCTTGTGAATTTGGGTTTGAAGTTGGCTCCTTCTTTAACTGCTTGTACGGTTGCGAATGGTGAGGAATGTTCCAGTCCGGGATATATCACCACCCCACTTTTATTGAAAGATCGTCTTATCTATCTGGATTTATTGGTGGTGCCCTCTTTGAAGCATCTCTTAATTCTGGGCGTGGATTTTCGGGCGAAAATGGATATCGTACCCCATATCCGTGACGATGTTTGGCATTTTGCTTCACCGATTGGGGTTGAGGAGCCTGCGGTTCAAGGTTTGTCTGATTTTCTATCTGCCGCAGTGTCGGTTCGACTGGACCAGCTTCTTCGGGCTAAGTTTTCTGTGATGGGAGATAGATTGGGTTGTGCCACTCTGGTTGAGCATGAGATCGAAATTCTTCCAGGTACCAAACCTATCAAACAAAGATGGTACCCTGTCTCACCTTATAAACAAAAAAATCATTGATCAGGAAATTCAACGTATGTTAGCCGACGATGTCATTGAAACTTCAAGAAGCGTGTGGTCTTCCCCGGTATGTTTGGTTCCGAAGAAAGACGGTTCCCATCGGTTTTGCGTTGATTATCGACAGCTTAACTCGGTCACTAAAAAGGACGCGTATCCTATTCCATTTATCTCTGGGATTTTGGATCGTTTGCGTGATGCTCGTTTTCTGAGTACTTTGGATATCAAGAGTGCTTATCATCAGGTTGTCGTTTCCGAGGCTTACCGTGAACTCACTGCATTTACTGTACCTGGTAGAGGTTTGTATCAGTTCAAACGTCTCCCGTACGGTCTTACAAATTCTCCTGCGACCTTCCAACGTATCATGGATACTATCTTTGGTGCTGAATTGCAACCTCATGTTTTCGTTTATCTTGATGACATTGTCATTATTAGTAACACCTTCGAGTCTCATCTCGACATCCTGTCTAAAGTCTTTGATCGCTTTATTTCTGCTGGATTGGTCCTCAAACGGGATAAATGTTTTTTTTGTCGTCCTCAATTGAAATATTTGGGTTACGTGGTGGATCGTCATGGGTTGCACCCTGATCCTGAGAAGGTGAGTGCAATTATGGATATTCCTGTTCCGACTAATGTCTCTAAGGTCCGTTCGTTTTTGGGAATGGCTACGTGGTATAGGAGATTTATACCGAACTTGTCTGATTTGGCCGAGCCTTTGACGCAACTCACTCGTCGTTCCGTTCGGTGGAGTTGGTCCCCTGAATTTGAAGCTGCCTTTCGTGCCATAAAAGAATCTTTGGCTGCGGCTCCTGTTCTTTCGTGTCCTGATTTTAGTCGTAGTTTCAGCTTACAGGTCGACGCCTCTGCCTATGGCCTTGGCGCGGTTCTCACGCAGGAAATGGAAGATGGAGAGAGAGAGTGATTTGTTATTTGTCCCGCTCTTTGACGCGACAGGAGCGAAATTACTCCACCACTGAGCGAGAGTGTCTAGCTGTAATATGGGCAGTAGAAAAGTTGCGTCATTATCTTGAAGGAACTTTCTTTCGGGTCATAACCGACCATCATTCGTTGTTGTGGTTGCACAATCTGAAGGATCCTCAAGGCCGTTTAGCTAGGTGGTCTTTGCGTCTAATGCCCTTCACGTTCGAAATTATCCATCGAAAGGGGAAATTGCATGTGGTGCCGGATGCCTTGTCTCGATCTGTACCAGTTTTGGTTGACGAGGTAGAATCGGTTCCTGCTCTACATTCCTCTTTTCGTGATACTCGAGATCCATGGTATCATAGAATGCGGCGTAATATTCAGTTTAAGCCAGAACGCTATCCTTCCTGGAGAGATGAAGATGGACTCCTCCTTAAATATTTTACCGCTCCATATGCCGGTTTGGGAGGCTCCCAGACGTGTTGGAAGATTGTCGTACCTAAGGAACATCGAAATTGCTTGATCCGTGAACATCATGTAGTTCCGACTGCTGGACATCCTGGTGTCTTTAAAACTCATGGTCGACTTCGCCAAAAGTATTATTGGCCTAAAATGTACGCTGATGTGGCACGATATGTACAACGTTGTGTGACTTGTTGTGAACAAAAACCCGACTATCAGGGTCCTGCAGGTCATATGGGTAGTAGACCCACCATCACGGAACCTTGGGAGATGATTAGTTTGGATTTTATCGGTCCTTTACCTCCCTCTAATGGGTATAAGTATATCTTGGTGGTTACGATTATTTTACTAAGTTTGTCTTGACTTTTCCTTTGCGCGTCGCTTCCGCGGTTTCCCTTTGTAAATTATTGGAACAATATGTTTTCCTGTTGTTCGGAGTCCCTCGATTTTTGATCTGCGATAACGGCGTTCAGATGCGAAGTAATTCATTCCGTGAGTTGTGTCGTAGATACCGTGTTACTAATATTTTTACTCCCCTTTATAGTCCGCACTGTGATCCGACTGAAAGAAGTAATGGTGTTCTCAAAACCATGCTCTCTTGTTATGTTAAAGATAATCACCGTTGTTGGAGTAAACATCTTGCAGCTGTCAGTTGTGCAATTCGTATTAATTGCAGTGAAATCATTAAATGCAGTCCGTATTTTGCCAACTTTGGACGCGATTATAGAGATTCCGGGGAATCGTATTCTGGACCCGTGAAGCCACAACCCGAAACGTGGACGCACCGAAACCGTCATCGTGAAATCGGTTATCGTGTTTTGTTCGAGGATATTAAACGCCGCCTTGCCCTGGCACAGGAACGAAATCGGCAACGCTATAATCTCAGACGTCGTCCGTTGTCTTTTGAGAACGGTGATCAAGTTATGGTTCGGAACAAGGTCTTGTCGGACGCTTCGAAGGGTTTCGCTGCGAAGCTTGCTCCTCGGTTTCTTGGACCCTATGTTATGAAGAGGAAAGTTGGATATAACACATATCGCCTGGGTTGCGACGATGGATCCGACAAAGGGGTGTGGCATGCTAAAGATTTAAAATCTTATCGGATATCGTGCGATGACACAGAAGGTGATGAATTGCCGATGTAATATTCGGTGGTTTTGGAATTGGGTTGGCGAAGTGATTGAGTATTGTAAGTTAAATCACACATTGAGCAGGACATCTAACGCTCTACATTTTCGGATGGTTTTCTTTTTTTTTCCTTCTCTCCTTTATTTTATTTATTAATACAATCAAATTATTAATTTTGGCACCAATATGCTAAAAATTACAAAACATGCTTGAAAATACAGAAATTTCAAATAAAGAATTGAAAATTCAATCAAATATTATATATGTCGTCAAATCCTAATTGTTCGGGAGAAGTTCCTCGTACACTAGCTGCATTTCCGCGTTGAATGGCGAGTGATAATCGCTGATATAAAAAACTCTTTGCTCGAGGTTCTCCCGTTTCATTAATCAACCGAGCACCCACTACGTTGAGGAATTTATTCGTCTCTTCACACGGTGGTCCTATGGTTTCGAATGCTAGTGGAATGAATATAAAGTTGTCTGATTTCAATTTGGAGTATTTATTGTGTTTTCTCTTGCAAGCAATATCGGCAGCGGCCCCTGCAGTTTTTGAAGTATGGGAAAGGTATGAGGTTGCAAGAGTGTCAACACAAGTAACGTCCCATATAAGTCGTTGTCCCTTCTCCCATGGTGCAAGGGTTACTCCGTCTGGTCTCTTGCCATCATCTCGAGATAAACCCGATGGTTCTAACGTACTCATGACTCCGATAGTTCTAAGTGAACGTTGAATGATATGATTAATTTCGTTATGTCTTTGAAATCTGCCCTGACATTTCTGACAACTCAATCCATGGAATCCTCTTCATCAACTTCATTTCCGCATATGCATTTATGTGGGAAGTATCGTTTGCAACCAAGACGAAGAGCTATACACGTTTGAAAATCTTGACTGTCGAGAAGAGTTCCGATATTTGGTGAGGGATAGTATGCAACCAAGAACTTGCGGGAGCGAATCCACAGCTAAGAGACGAGCTTTGGTTGAAGGGTCTTCTATACGTTGTACTTCCTTCTTCAGGCGACTGACATTGATTTTGTCCCAAGATTTTTGAATTGATGAGTGTTGTGGAATCTCTGTGTTCAAGACATTCCACGCTAGAAGAGCCTCGTTTTCAAGGTGGTCAATAACTTGATGATCCTTTGAAGGTAGTAATTTAGATACAAGTTCTTTTGCACCTGAAATAGAGCTCAAAAAGCATGGAAGCGCAATGTCTCTAACTCTTCTTATCCCAATTCCGCCATCACTGATTGGTAGAACAGCCTGATTCCACTGGTTTTCAGTTATTGGGATGTTGAAAATTGATATAAATGTATTGTACAACAGGACGTCGAAATTCTGAATCAAAACGGGTACTTCCAAACGGCGCATGTTCGCAAAAGGTAGGTCAATTTTGGAATAAAAAGACAATTTTCAACAAAAATAAGCAATGTGACTGTTTAAGTCCACAATACGGCTAGCTAATAATTCCAAACGACGTTGCTTCATCAAAAACACTCTTCATACCCCTTTTCAAGGATTGGCGCACCCAGCAATTCAAGTTTTCTTCTGAGATAACTCGAATTCCCGGACAGATTTTGCTGAACTGTCTGACGATTTCATCGTCTCTTCTCCTGAACAAAAAAACAATTCACATTTTTCTGCATTTATTTCGAGTCCTCTATCTGCTCCCATCCTAATGACTCTTTGAAAATCTTCAATTAAAGTGTCTGGAATGTCTAGAAGGGTAGCATCATCTAAATACCAGATGTTCAGCTCCGAATTCAATGATTCTACGATAGGTTGTACAGCAAGGCTGAAGGCTAATGGGCCACATGGATCTCCTTGCTGGGCTCCTCGTTGGGACAATATCGTTGTTTCGTCATAGAATAATAATGAGGGTTGACAATAGCTTTGGCTTAGAAAGGGATATAGTTCTGGGACAAATTCTTTAATTTCGTGTAGCATAACGTCTCTTTCCACTGTGTTGAAGGCATTTTTGAAATCTATTTTGAGCATCACCTTAGATTTATTTCTTTGGTCGCAAATATATTGTCTGACGGTATGAATCGCACTTTCGCATCCTCGCTTCGTTGCAACACCAACCTGATGAGGAAATAAACGATTTTGTATACTTTTAGAGGTTTTGGTACATGAAACACGTCCCACAAGACGTCTGAAAGTGTTACCACAAGCGATAGGACGTATACCGCCTCCTTTTTTTGATAAGGCACATAGGGTAGCTCCATAAAGAATGGGAAGGATGTTATTGTTCGCTTTACCAGAGAACATGAGGTTGCAAAGGTTTGTTATTGCAGTCAAAGCTTTCATTCCGGCATCTCCTGCAGATTTTGATATTATATCTTTCAGGAACTGGGGACGCATGCCATCGATACCAGGACTTGAACCATTAGGAAAGCGTTGATGCCTTTACGAATTTCATTTTCTTCAAAACCAAACGTGTCTGTAATTCGACTGGCACTTCCGGGAACAAAAGCTCTCTTGTCGGACTCGGATGCTTTGATAACAATGAGTTGAATGTTTCCTCATTACATGGAGCAAAAGTTTCCTCCGAACTAAGTATACGTAAAGCACCCTTACATCGAAATCTGCAACTTTTGCCTCGACTCGTTTTGCCAATGTCAAAATACTATGTTTCGTTTGGAAGCAAGTTTCAAGCTCCAATTTATTCAAATTATCTTTTATTGAGGTGGTTAAATTCTTTGTACTGTCTCCTCCGATCTTAAAAGCCTTGTAAGAAAAAGAAACAGATTCTCCCAGGACTCGACCGTATTTTTTCAACAACAGAATTAATCAGGAATGTTAATTTGTCCGCTGCTAGTGACCGAGCGTTTTTGGGATGCGTCGAATTGTTCTAATTGATTTTCTACATGATATCAAAGTATTTTCGAAAGAATCTCTATTTGAAATGTCTGTCGTTGCATTGTGTTTCTTTTCCATATGTGTCTTCAAGCGCCTCTCGTCTTTGAATGTTCGTGATGGAGAGAAAGGACATTGTAATCTATCTTGAGATTGAGTGGAAGTGGACAAGGTTGTCGTTCTGGTTTGCAACGAGGAAACAGTAGTAGAACTTCTTTTTCGCCGCAGGTTCATTCTAGTCCGGTGGTTTTGACTTCGCTGTTCCTCTTCAGATCCATAAACCCCATGTTTGTCCATTTTATTCTTCAAATATTCACGTTTCAAAAATGGAAATACTATTTGAAGCACAACACTTTCTGGTGCAACGCGAAGAGTTCGGAAGCTCTGCGGGATAACTCGTGGAGGGAGTCGAAATAACTTTGCGGGGCACCTCAGATGGAAATGGTGACCGAATAATACAGAAATTACTAAAAAACCCCTCAAATTATCGGTAATTGAAATAATGATCAAACGTCAACATTGACGTTCATATATATTTATTTTTTTTTCTCCTTCCGGTCCTTTGGACAGGTGGTTAGGAAGTGATTGAGTTATTTTAGTTAAATCACATCTGAGTGCGACAGATTGTTATTCTACGTGAGTTTTGATCGTCGGTGATCTGCGTTCACCTCCTGTGGAGGAAGAGGGGGACTTGTCGCGGTGCGAAATTGCAATATCGTATTCGTTGGACGAGTAACTCTCGCAAATGGCGCCCATGCATACCTACCGGGTCATGATGCCAATATATTCTGTACGCACGGGTCGCGTTCCGTTGTTTCGGTGACGGCGTTTTGACACTTTTTTTTTTCTCTCGAGATGGTTGGGAGTGTGTGAACGACAGAAATTGATGGAATCTATCGTATGGGCATTATTATCGCCTGGTTTCGCTGAAATATTGGTTTGCCGAGTGATTTTCGTTGGACCGTACCTCCGTATTATCGTATCGTAGTGGATTGACGGAGGATCGACGACGATTGTTTCGGATTTGTTGGCCACGTGATATCTTATCGTTCGAGGTTATAGATTTCGTTGTGGTAATCTTCCTGAGACATTATTTGCCTCCTTTACCGGGGTTGGAATTCCCGACTGATTGGACGAATTGTTCGAACTGCCCAGCAGGACCGTCCTCGAACCGTTGTTTCTACCGTTGTAGTGGAGAGTTTTCAAGTTGGAGAGCGCCTGCCGTCCCGTATCGTATCGTAGCGATTTTGTTCGTTGACATCTTACCTTACCGTAGTCACCAAACGATTGGTAAATTGGATTCGCACCATTTTGGAATACACACGATTGACTCGACGCCGGTGGATAACCACGTATCGTATTATTATTTTTTTTTTGTTTCAATTTAAATTCATATTTTCCTTCTCGTTGATTTGGTTACTGAATTCCCACTGGGAAAACTGTGAAACCTTTTGTTTTTTTTTTCTAAATAACGGTGATTAATTGTATTTATTCTACTGGTTTTGTAAAGGGGTAACTCTGCAGAGATTCACCGGTACCAGTCCGTTAATTGTTTAATTTGAAGGACGCTCAGTCAATATTCATCAAAGGGACATAAAGACATTGCTTTTGTTTGCTTTAAATTGCGCGAGTTGAAATAGACGTCAACCGACCTTCCGCGGTTACTTTTTTTGGTTATTAAAAATTCCCACGACCTGAGAGCGGTTGCCCTTATTTTAACGGAGGGTGGCGCCCAATTGACTATCTTAGTAAAAGCTCTACGAGCAGGGGTACGACACTTGATAGGCGAAACCGAGCCACAAATTTGACGAGGAAAAGAGAACACATCAGAGGATAGAAATATGAATACGACGGAGGTTAACCAACCGAATGAATTAAAAAAATAAAGTAAATGCGAATGAACTCTTCGTTTTTCAACTGCGCGGTGTTGGTATAACTGACTCCATTGTCACGTGATCTTCAGCCGTTTCTAAATAGAAAGACGCCGTCGCCATTTGTTTAAATTCAAGTTTTACTTGTGTTTGTTCGAAATTTTGCAAGATTTATTATTGAATAGTGTCTTAAAGACTTTATATTTCATATTAATATGGAACCTAAGAGGAAGCTAAGACATTGTTTATGTGCGGTGACGAGTTGTTCAAATCGGGAAAATCAAGGAAAAAGTTTTTTTATATTTCCAGCAGATGATTCCAGGTATGATATAGATGTGTTTATAAGTCATTATGCGTATTTACTGACTGATTAACAGTTCTTACATGAATACTTTTTTAATTAAATATTAATTAATTTTCAATATTTATTTTTAGATGCCGTGAGTGGGTTCGTCGTGCAGCGAATTCAGATTTCGTTCACATTCCAACATGGAAACTGCACCAGCTACGAAAAATTTGTCGTTACCATTTTGATTGGTCCTGTTTTGTTAGAGAAGGGTCCAACCGATTAACAAAGGAAGCGTTACCCACAATTTTTCGAAAAGGTCATACTTTTCTATCGGATGACATTATATGTCAATTCCCGCCGAAAGAAGACACTTTGGTACAGAAAGAAGAAACAACTGAGACAATGTTATATGACAATCCTATTCCATCTACGTTAGCTGCAACTGAACACGGTAATTACTTGTTAAAACTGAGTCAGCGTTTTCTACAAAGTTTTTATTTCAGAAGAATTTGAGGATTCAATGGTAATTGAACTGCCTGCTACTGAAGATGGTAAGATTTTATTAGAACTTTTATATCATTTCATTTTTTTTATATAAGATGAAATGAATTATTCAACTTTTAATATGAAATTCAATATGGTATGTCTTCCATTTACAAAGTTATATATGATATTATACATCTGTTCAGATGATGGCGATGAAACTAGTTGGTGTGTGGATATTGAAGAAACAAAGTTGCTTCAAGAAGAATTGGATAATTTGGATAGTGGTGAGATGGTAAATTAGTAGTTTATGACGTTATACAGTATACTGTTTTTCAGATGATGATGATAATGAAGGAGTTTCTTCTGAGGAGGAAGACTTGGATAGTTCCACCACCGATTTAATTTTTTTTGTTTTTCGTTATCCATTATTCTGTTTTAACTTTTATATGATTTTTCAGGAGCGGTTCTTATTGATATCACTGACATTCTGGACTGTCAATGTAATTGTTGAAGGCTCTGTCATGGATGCTTTGCCATCCGTGAAACAGATGCCAGTTTTTTTTTCCGTCGTTTCGATCTTTTTGGCTCTACCATGCATGTTATCATTCTCGGACTAGATGCATTTCGAGTTTTAATTTTTCTCGGTCCAGAATGTCAGTGATATATCGGCTCTTTAATTTTTTTGTTTTTCGTTACACATTATTTTATTTTAACTTTTATATAATTTTTAAGGAGCGGTTCTTATTGATATCACTGATTTTATACATACATTCATAAATATTTAGTCGTCAGTCTGGATCATTAGCGGAGTTCTTGAATAACTTAGTCATGAGGAAGGAGTAAATGAATAACATATTGGCCGTTGATGAAAAACTATTGAATTTTATTATGATTCTAATTATATACATGTACATCGAAAGTCAGCTGCAATTGGTATTTAGATGAATTTTAGCATGAAGTAATTTAATTTTAAGCTTTGTTGTATGGGTATTATGTATGTATGATCTATTCGCAATTAAAAATATTTCATTTCAGCATTGTTTCTTATTTAAATTTCCTAAATTCTGAAGAATGAATGTAGTCAAGGTCAAGGAAAGTTTTTTCGAACAATTGAGGTTATGTACAAATTATGAGTAACATTTTTTATCGAAATATGTTATTGCATATGGAAAATACCATGAATCTATGCATTTACAAGCTTACTTTCAATTCACTACCTCAAAATCCTTGTATTTCGGTAGAATTTTGGAATAGAAATTTTCTAAGCAATCAGCATATCCAACGTAACGATAAAAATGAATAATTTTTATACTACGATTTTAGAACTTTTGAACATAGTAATCATTGTTTCTCTTCAAAAAAAATAGTTTCTCATTCAACCAAACTTGCTAAAAAGTGGTAAATAGAGTTTATGTTCATTTCCATAAAGTATTGCATTTTGTAATGTTTCCTACAGCCGTGTCTACAATCGATTTCTATCTCTCTCTTCCGAAATAACGAAATAGTGAACCGCAGATTTACATGGGAGTGCCATTCCTTATCTTTAGTTGTTCTGTGTCTACGAGCCAACCGTGATCTCAGCCTAGACGTTAAATTCAATTTCACCGCGACAAACGTTGATTGTGTGATTTCTGCCCAGTGCTCTGAATGTCAACGTGAAGAAATTCAAGCAAGCGCGGGTAAACGGCGGGAGTAACTATGACTCTCTTAAGAAACGTCATCGAGAGCGGTTGTCATTTTTCGCGTCCGTATAAATTTCGATTTTTCAAAAGTTCATGGTGCCGATGAAATCAGTTCGCAGTGTTTAAACAACATATTAGAATACGACGGATGTCCTGCGATATTTTGCTGAGGAATCATTATATTACGTGAATAAGGTACGTTCAGAAATTGAATTATTTAATATTAATTTTTTGACGTGAATTGTCAAATTTCAAAATTTTATTTTTATGATGAATCTTTACTAAATTCGCTTTGGCGGCCAGGGTTTTGTCTTGTAGTGATGTATTGAATAGCCTTAATATCCTTTATGACAAAATTCGATTTTAAAATGAATCTGATAAAGTCTATTATATTAGGAAAACCTGTTTTACTTCAAGGCAATATTTAACATAACATGATATTTTAAATTCATAATTATGGTTATAATTTGGAGAAAAGATATTGATATTAAACAAATTGAAAATTAATATCTTTCAATAAATCGGCTTTCATCGAAAATTTTACAATTAAACATTTATAATTCCATATGAAATGCCAGAAATGAACACACTATATAACTACTTAATTTGGAAAGGAAGATTTTATCGAATATCTTAAAATATTAGATATGCATATAATATTTTTCTTCCTTCTCTTCGACAATAATTTTTAGTGTGATTTCCAATAGCCATTTGTTGTTTTATGCGATATACTACTACTTTATTGAATTAAAAACGTAAAGTACAAAAATACAAAAAGGTGAAGCAGACACTCTCGCTTTGAGATGTTATAAAGAAGTGGTACCGGAGTTGCTCGATACATTACATCCGCAACTCCGAGTGTTGAATTTCTCGACTCGCCCTTGGGCGTCTAGACGCTTTGTCAGCGTGTATTACAATGTTCTAACACCTCCCCTCGAGTTGAGAAATCTTTCAAATGTCCATCCACAATACCAACAATATCTTAATCAATAATAAAAAAATGAACTCGTGATGGTTCTCACTCCCGAACTCGCGAAAGTTCACTCATCCCGCAGTTTTTCACGCACCATTTGTGTTTCTGTTTTGGAAGTCCTTTAGTAAGGAAATCAGCAACCTGCTCGTAGCAACATGACTTACGGAGAATTCCTTATTGCGTAGCAAGTCACGAACAAAGTGATGCCGAATGTCTATGTGTTTGCTTCTTGCCAGTTTGATGGCGCTATTGTTGTCACAGTGTATGGTAATATCTGCCCCATTGTCCAAACCAATTTCGACCAGAAAACGACGTAGAAAAAGGCACTCTTTGGTAGTTTCGGATAGAGCGATATATTCGGCTTCTGTAGTGGACAGCGCTGCAGTATTTTGTTTCTTGGCTTCCCAAGACATAGGCGAACCGTTTATCAGGAAAATATACCCGCTAAAGGATTTACGGTCTTCAGTGTTGTTTCCCCAATCAGCGTCAACATAACCAATTATTGGTTTCGGTTCGTTCCCAAAAGATAGACCTAAGTCTTTTGTTCCTTTTAAATAACGAAGGACTCGTTTCGCGGCTTTCCAGTGCTCTTCTCCGTAACAATTATTGAATTGTCCTAGGAAACTAACTGCGAAGCTGATGTCTGGTCGAGTAGCTGTTGCCAAGTAATTTAGAGCTCCGACTAGTTCTCGATACGGTTTATCGTTATCTTTCGTGTTCATTGTTTCGTTCTTTTGCAGTTTTAGTCCAGTTTCCATGGGCGTTGATATGGGATTCGCATCGACCATGCTGAATCTGGTGAGTAGGTCATCGATAAATCCTCGTTGATTCATGTATATCCGATCGCCTTCTTTTTGGAACTCGATGCCAAGACAGTATTTTGGATATCCAAGTGATTTTATTTCGAAGTGTTTTGAAAGATGATCTTCGATCAGGTGGATCTTATTTTGACTCTTTGAGTAAATCAAAATGTCGTCGACATAGATTACGACGATGGCCATCTCCTCCCCTGAGTCCAGATAATATACGCATGAGTCGAAGTCAGATTGTATTGCTTGCAACTTCGTTAGGGTTTCATGCAACGTGAGATTCCAGCTGCGCACGGTTTGTTTAAGACCATATAAGGATTTATTTAGTAAGCATACTTGGTCTGCTTTCTTCAATTTCGATAGCAGTTCTTTTGCTTTGTTACGAAGACCGCTATCCTTGTTTCGGCCTGCGATCCTTGTAAGTATGCTTTCCAGGTTTTTAGGAGGTTCCATTAGAATTTTTCGTCAAGTTTCCCATTCAAATACGCTGTCTTGACGTCAAGCTGATGGACCTTTTTTTGTCGGGCCGCTAGTGCTGTCATTAAGTGTATTGTACCCAGTCGCGCCACAGGTGCGAAGGTGTCGGAATAATGCACACCTGGACGTTGATTGAAGCCTTGAGCGACTAATCGCGCTTTTCTTTTTTCCAAAGTTCCATCGGATCTCATTTTATTCCGTAGAACTATGCGGCTACCT
Organism: Novius pumilus; assembly: GCA_020654155.1. NCBI lineage: Eukaryota > Metazoa > Arthropoda > Insecta > Coleoptera > Coccinellidae > Novius > Novius pumilus. The sequence goes on from JAIFOV010000018.1 coordinate 416,366, forward strand.
ATAACTTTTTCATTCTTTGGCCTATTAACCATTAACCAAGTGTCGTTTTTCAGTATTGACGCTATTTCTTCATCAATTGCTTCATTCGAACTGTCAGCGTCTGGACTGGATAACGCCATCTTCATTGGAATTTCTGATAGCATGACTTCTTCCTCTTCTTCTTCAGCAGTTTCCCGCTCTGATAGTTGGTATTGCTTTCTGGGCCTTCCACGACGACCTGTTCTTATTTGTCTGGGTCTTCCTCGACATCTCCTGAGCATTTCGAAAGATGAATGTTCCTCGTTGCTTTGACCTGTTTCAGCTGGAGGTTCTTCGATTACGTCTTCGTCTTCGTGGTCCGTGTTGTCAGGGTCGATAATCAGCGGAACTTCGTCTTCATGATTACTATCGGTGTTTGGGCAAAGCTTTTGAATTCTTTTCTTGGCCAAATCTGACATCCCTACTTATAACAATCTGTTTATCCTGGATGGACCAAATTCGATATCCTTTGCAATCGTTTTCGTATCCCACAAAAATGCCATCTCTTCCCCTAGATTCGAATTTGCTCTTACCAGGTTTTCTATCTAAGAATACAACCTTTGAACCGAACACTCTAAGATGGCTCAAGATGGGTGCTTTTCCGGTCCATAATTCGTAAGGAGTCTTTGAGGGACAACGATTTCGAATGTAATTCGCAGTATTGATGGCCTCAGCCCAAAAAGAAGGTGGGAGTCCAGATTCAATTAACATGCATCTGGCCATTTCTTGGAGTGTTCGATTTTTTCTTTCTGCTACACCGTTTTGTTCGGGGTTATGCGGAACCGTTAGTCGTCTTGCGATACCTCGGGGTTTCAAATATTCCGCGAAATCCCGATTAATGAATTCGGTACCATTATCCGATTGAATACATTTGACGGAAACGCCTTTCTGATTTTCAACCAAAGAGATAAATTCTACCGTTGCTTCAAAGGCTTCCGACTTTGATCTTAAAAACCGAACCTCACACCATCGCGAATTATCGTCTATGAACTCGATATAATATTTCGATCCTCCTAAAGATTCCGTTCTCATCGGTCCGCATAAATCGGTATGTATAATGTCGAGCAGATTCGACTGTCTGGATGAAAATTTTGGAAACGGAATACGCGTCATTTTTGCTCTATCACAAGTATTACAATTGAAATCTGGTTTTGATAATTTACTACTTATTCCAAGAATTGTCCCATTTTTCGTAGCCTTCATTAAATCTGTCGCGTTTAGATGGCCCAAACGGCGGTGCCATTCTTCGAATTCGGAAACATTTTCTGTTATTGTGGCAGCGTAATCTTTATTCGAAATATTTTCGACTAAATAATAAAGGTCACCCTCCCGTTTAGCGCGTAGTATGATGTCACCTTTGGCATCAGTTATTACGGCGTAATTTCGTTTCAACCGAATTTCAAATCCACGGTCCGCGATTTTACTAACCGATAAAAGGTTCGTCCTCAAATCAGGAACAAAAAATGTATCATTTAATAGAACATTTCTTTTTGTCCAGAATCGTCTGCGACAAATCGCGCCGTTCCCGATCCCCTTATTTTGGTAGACGAATTGTTCGCGAGTTGTAAAGGACCATATTTATTATTTTTTAATTCGCAGAAATTCTCTTGTTGATTACACATATGTATGTGACGTAGCGCCACTGTCTAGACACCACCTACGTGACCAATATTGAAATTTACTTATCTCTGCGGTATTAAAGGAAATATTGGCTGCCGATTCTCTATTATTTCTGCATTTTATCGCTTTGTGCCCTATCTTATTACTAAAGCCCGGATGTTAGGCAAAATGCCATAAAATGCCATAAAATGCCTATTTTCGTATTTTCTGTCTATTTTGCCTAAAATGGGATTTTATGACTTATTTCGCCTATTTCGAACAATTTATGATAGTATAAAGTGGGAAACCCTAAGATCTCAGGTAGGCAGGGTTGGTACATAGACAAGAGATAGTTCCCTTTTTCTAGGAATTGATACAACAACTGTTACTGATGGGAAAACCTAAAACCAGATACCTATAGGTATAAATATATCGTAATACCCATTTCCGTTCAGTTGTTTTTCACCATTCGCCCATTCGGTTCAACTTATCGCCAGCCAATATGCCTAAAGTCAGAGCATCCGAGCAAACAAAATTGAATAAATTAATACTTGAATTCGGTAAAGACGTTTTCAGTAGTGACGGTTCTGTGTTATTCTGCAAAATATGTGACTGTAAAGTGAATTTTGAGAAGAAGTATTTTGTATCCCAGCACCTTTCAACAGTGAAACATAAAAATGCTGCTTCGAAAAATTGCGATAGTAAAAACGTGTCTGCTTCCGAATTTCGGCGTTATATCCAATCGACAATCCCAATTCTCTTTGGATTTATGCAAAGCACTGATGGATGCGAACATTCCTCTTTGGAAATTGGAAAATCCTTCTCTAAAAGCATTCCTTGAAAAGTACACCAAAGAACACGTGCCAAGTGAGTCCACCCTCCGGAAAAATTATATTGATGTAGTGTTCCAGGAAAAGATGAACAAAATTAGAAAAGAAACGGAAGGTAAAAATTTGTGGGTGTCCATTGACGAAACAACCGATGCTCTTGGCCGCTACGTAGCCAACGTAATTATTGGAACTCTACAATCAACTCACCAGGACTCTAACACGTATTTATTAACAAGTGAAGTACTCGAATCAGCCAATAATTCGACAATAGCCCAATTATTTACCAGTGCGCTCTCATTATTGTGGCCAGATGGAGTGAAACATGACAAAGTGTTGCTATTTGTTTCTGATGCCGCTCCACACATGAAAGCAGCTGGAAAAGTTCTGCAAGTTCTATTTCCAAAAATGGTTCATGTGACGTGTATAGCTCATGCATTGCATAGAGTTGCTGAAGAAGCGCGAAGTTTATTTCACGATGTCGATCTGTTAATATCAAACGTCAAGAAAGTTTTTTTAAAAGCTCCATCGAGGGTGCAAATTTTCAAAGAACTTGCACCAGATCTGCCATTACCACCTCAACCTACAATAACGAGATGGGGTACATGGATATCGGCTGCCATTTATTACGCAACCCATTTCGAGAAAATTGTAGAAATAGTGGATCACCTCGAAAATGATGCAGCTTCAATAAAAATATGTAAAGATGTTTTGTCCAAAAAGAATATCCAGTCTGATTTAGCATACATACTTGCACATTTTCATTCAATTCCAACATCAATACAAAAACTAGAAGAGAGGAATTTAAAATTACAAGAGCAATTGAACATTATGGATGAAACAATTGAAAGAATCAATTCTGCGCCTGGATTAAAAGGAGAGTTCATGAAAGAAAAATGTGAAAAAGTGTTGCAGAACAATAGTGGTTTGGTCAAGATGCGCGAAATAAATTCGATTTTATTAGGAGATGGGGTCAGTAATTTCTTGAACCCTACCGAAATATCCTCATTTATGTATGCACCTTTGACATCTGTTGATGTGGAGAGATCTTTTTCGTTGTATAAACATATTTTATCAGTTAGACGACAAAGTATAAAATTTGAAAATTTGAGAAAACTATTGGTAGTTATGTTTAATAAAGAATAAGTATTCACATCGAATGTTTTTTTGTTTTATCTTATCTGTTTTTATCTATCAGTATATAATAAATGCCTATTTTAAGTGGCTATTTTGAGTATTTTTATTGCCTTTTCACTGCCTTTTTTTAACGAATTTATAGTGCCTAAAGTCCGGGCTTTACTTATTACATTTAAAACAACGAAATGCTTCGCTATCAGATTTTTTAGAATTAGATTTGCCGGAATTTTCTCCTCTCGAAATTTTCTTTCCACCGTTCCGTTCGAAATCTTGATTTCGTCGTTCGTAATTTTGTTCGTGCCGATTGAAATTTTGTTTCGCGATCATTGCTTTCGACGGTTCGCTGGACGTTGCTTTTAGTCGCGCATCGCTTTCTTCTGAAATTTTTATCCGCAAAATTTCGGGTGAAGGTAACGAATTCCGTGATTCTATTGCGCATCTAAAATTTTCGAATCTCTCGGGTAAACTGTATAGAAGCATTATCGACAACAAATCTTCATTTATATCGACATCCATTTCATTTAATTTCTCGACCGTATCAAAAAACGAATTTATGTGTTCCCGTATATCGCCGTCATCCCTCATTTTCTGAAGAGTTAATTTCTTCAAAAGCGTCGCCTTTCGCGCCGGACCGGATGATTGATAAATCGATTCTAATTTGATCCACAATTCGCGAGCGGTTACACAATTTTTGACCTGTTTCAATTCGTTGGGATGAATAGACAAAATAATATCCGACAATGCGTTACTGTCTTCCACATCGCAACGTCGCCCGCGTTGTCTCCCTTATGGTTTAATATGATTTCGATTTCTGATCCGTCCGCATAGCCCCATAATTTAATCTTCACTAAAATTGCTTTCATTTGCAACTTCCAAGTATCGTAATTATTTCTTTTTAGTGGTTCGATCCGCGCCATCATATCGCCACTCATTTCAAATACGATTCCAAATTAAAACAAAGAATAGATCCGCGCAAACAGGTGTCAAAGAAAAGAAAAAGATTGTACTTACAATTTCTTTTTACACTTGACTTCTTCCAATTATGTGCCTTCATTCACACTGCGCTCTGGGCTCATAACCTGTTGTTTTATGCGATATACTACTTTATTGAATTAAAAACGTAAAGTACAAAAATACGAAAAGGTGAAGAAGACACTCTCGCTTTGAGATGTTATAAAGAAGTGGTACCGGAGTTGCTCGATACATTACATCCGCAACTCCGAGTGTTGAATTTCTCGACTCGCCCTTTGGCGTCTAGACGCTTTGTCAGCGTGTATTACAATGTTCCAACACCATTTATAGAATTTTTCATATAATATCATGTTAAAATAAATAAAGATGAGAGAAAAATAAATTAATATACATCCCTCTCTTTGCCTCTTTTTCTGCCGTGTGTTTTGATTTCAAGTCAAGCCTAATGGGATTTATATGGTTCATCTGAATGTCATCGAGGCTCTCCAGTCGTCCTATTTGATGATTCCCTGGTGCCACATTCTCTTTTGGAATATTTAAATTACTAAACCGGTTAGTTTTTGATTTCTTAAATTAAAAAAAAAAATAATCATTTAATTTATTTTTATTTTTGAGAGTCATTGCGCTTTAGGCGAGTTGTCACAAAGATCGTTTTTAATAATTGTATTCAAGCTTTCGAGATATTACAACTATATTTCCATGCACTTTTCACAAAGCAAATTAATGATACAAAATGTGAGGCACGTGTGTCTCCTGACGAGGTCAAGTTCAAAATGGACGAGGGATGGTGCGTCGTGGTCGTTTCACCAACTCGCCCGATCACGAAGGGTGGGTGCGACTTGCGCCGTGGGGCGCGCGGCAAATTCAAATAGTTCTAACAGCCCCCCTCGAGTTGAGAAACCTCGTTCACTAGGCTCCACGTAAACCACAGCTCTCCACACACCAATCATGCTTCATTCTCGGTGACTCAGAGTGAGCTCCTTCGCTCTTAGTAGATCCCGAAGAAAATGATGCCTGATATCTATATGCTTACTCCTGGCATGGAATGTCGGATTTTCAGCTAATTTGATGGCGCTGTTATTATCACAATATATGCGAACTTCGGCTGCATCCCCAAGACGAATTTCTCGTAGGAACCGACGTAAGAATATGGATTCCTTCGCGGCTTCCGCCAGTGCAACGTATTCGGCTTCTGTTGTAGAGAGGGCGACCGTCTTCTGTTTTCTTGCTTCCCAGGAAATAGGGGAACCGCTCATTAGGAACACGAAACCACTAAATGACTTGCGATCGTTGATGTCGTTTCCCCAATCAGCATCTACGTAGCCTTCAACAGAACTGCAGTCATTGGTGAAAGATAATCCTACCCCTTGAGATATCGAAGCACACGTTTTGCCGCCTTCCAGTGCTCCTCACCGTAGCAATGGTTAAATTGTCCCAAGTAGCTCACGGCAAAGCTTATATCTGGTCTGGTCGAGGTTGCCAAATAATTTAGAGCACCAATCAATTCTCGGTAAGGCTTCTTGAAGTCTTCCTCGGTCATCGACTTGTTCTGCGTTAGTTTCAATCGGCTCTCCAGTGGCGTGGAAATTGGGTTTGCTTCGCTCATGCCGAACCTGTTCAGCAAATCGTTTATGAAGCCTCGTTGTTTCATGGATATTCCGTTATTTTGCCTCGTGAACTCGATCCCCAAACAGTAGCTAACGTCACCCAACAGTTTGAGTTCGAAGTGGTTTGACAGGTGATTTTCTATTCTCTTTATTTCGCTGATTCTTTTCGAATATATGAGTATGTCGTCAACGTAGACGACTATCACGGTGACTTCATTCTGCGATCGAACGTAATATACGCTGGATTGTTCAGCTTGAACTTTTGACAGGGTTTCGTGCAGCGTTAAATACCAGTTACGTCCGGCTTGCTTCAGCCCATATAGTAATTTGCGGAGCTGGCAAACTTTATCACCGCTCATCAATTCTGAGAGCATCTTCTTCGCCTTATTACCGATGTCGTTGTTTCGGTTCCGTTCAACGATTCTCCTAAGTGTTACATCTATGTCTTTTGGCGGCTCCATGAATATATTTTCATGTATTTTTCCGTTTAAATAGGCCGTCGTTATGTCTAACTGATGAATGTGCATCCCGGTGTGAGCGGCAAGGGCCGTGAGTAGCCGGATCGTGCCCATCCGTGCCACTGGCGAAAAAGTTTCAGAATAATGCACCCCTGGACGTTGACTAAATCCCTGTGCTACCAATCGCTCCTTCCTTTTCTCCAGCGTTCCATCGGGCTTCATCTTATTTCGGAGAACGATGCGACTGCCTATCGTCTTCTCACCTTTCTGTCGATCCACCAGTAACCATATGTCGTTTTTTAGTATCGACTCAATTTCTTTGTCGATTGCTGCATGCCATTCTTCGACGTCCGGGCTCGAGAGCGCCTGGCCTATTTGGACTTCTGATAACAGAACTGATTCTCCCTCTTCTTCATCAGTTGCTTCTTCCGCAGTTTGGTAGATTTTCTTGGGTCTCCCTGGTTCACCAGTTCGCATCAACCTTGGCCTGCCCCGCCCTCTTCTGGCTGTCACACGCATTCCGGGACTCTCCTGGTTCTCGTCATCTCTTCGTTCTGCGGGTTCGTTTTCAGCTTCAGCGGGCCCCTGTTCGTCGGCTGCTATCGGTATGACGACAAGATCGTCGCTATCGCCTTTGTTTATGGAATTGGACCCGTTTCCGTCGTCGGGGAAAATCTCATCGTGAGTTGTAGCCACAGACTTACCTTCTTGGCCGAATTTTACGTCTCTACTTACAATTATGGATTTGTCCTGGACAGACCAAATTCGATAACCCTTTTGGTCGGACGCGTAACCCACGAGAATCCCCTCCTTTCCGCGAGACTCGAATTTGCCCTTTCCAGGTTTCCTGTCTAAGTATACGACCCTTGAACCGAACACTCTTAAGTGACTTACATCGGGTACTTTCCCCGTCCACGCCTCATAGGGTGTCAACCCATTCAAACTTCTTGTGGGGCACCGATTCCGAATATAATTCGCTGTATTAACAGCTTCGGCCCAGAACGAGGGGGGAAGCCCGGAGTCAATGAGCATACATCTCGCCATTTCTTGCAGTGTGCGGTTCATACGTTCCGCCACGCCGTTTTGCTCGGGATTGTAGGGAATTGTTAGTCGTCTCGTAATGCCGCGTTTTTTCAAGTATTCTGTGAGATCGCGATTCACGTATTCCGTACCGTTGTCTGATTGGAGACATTTGACCGTGGTACCTTTTTGGTTCTCAATTAGCCTAATAAAATCGATGGTCGCCTTAAAAACTTCTGATTTCGATCGTAGAAAACGAACTTCACACCAACGAGAATTATCATCAATGAATTCAATGAAATATTTTGACCTAGCAAGTGACTCTACCCTCATAGGTCCGCAAATATCCGTGTGAATCAGATCTAATAAATTTGATTGTCTTGAGGAAGATCTCCCGAATGGCGTTCGCGTGATTTTAGCTTTGAGACAAACATCGCAATCGAAATCATTTTTAATAATTTTGCATTTTATACCCCGAAATTTATCATCCCGGTTTCACCAACTCGCCCGATCACGAAGGGTGGGTGCGACTTGCGCCGTGGGGCGCGCGGCAAATTCAAATAGTTCTAACACGAGATACTATATATTTCTGTAAGTTTCGATCTTGTAATTATGGATTTCCAATGTGAGTGTGGGAGAGCTTTCATTTCAATTAATGCGCTTAGATCTCATAGATCGAGATGATGTCGTTCAGAAAGTTCCAACAATTCAAGTGAATGTCCTAATGGTGGAAAGAGTTTTAAAACATATGCTGGTAGACCTCAACATCAGAAAAAGGCTCATGAGGAGATATACAATAAAGAAATGGAAGAGGAATATCAAAGAAAAATTCCAAGTACACAATACAGACCCCCTTGGACAGAATATGAAATACAACAAATGGCAAAGGAGGAAGCTTCTCATCAGGGTGATGATATAATTTCTCATCTAACCCGAATAACTGGTCGTCCTAGAGAGGGTCTGAAAAAGAAAAGATAAGCCCAGAATTATAAAGATTTGGTTGAAAAATTTAAAAGAGAATTACATCCAAATGAAAATATTGTATCTGAATTATCAATTCAATCATCACGACGGTCCTCCATTACATCTCGAGGAGGTCACGAATCTGTTGAAGAAAATTCTAATTTGATAGAAGATGATGATGTTCTCAATTACATTCTCTCAATTCAACTGGATGATCTACCTGACATTTCATTGAGAGAGAATATAATTTCTAATTCGACCAATTTTGCGTTTGATATTGACCATTGGACAGAAAAATTTATCAAGGAATTCTGTATCATCCGACATCCCATAAATCGTATAATGAAAAATAATACAACTGATAACCTGTCTCGTCGTAAAAGAAGAATAATTGATTACACAGGCAAACAAAATGAAAAAAACAAGTCGGGGCCTTCGGCCCCTCCTGCGCCTAATCGCCACGATCCCTCTACGCGCCCCGATCACTCTAGGAGCCAGATCACTATATGCGCTCCGCTCTATATAAGATCAGCTCTTGGGTCACCGTAGGCGTGTCAAATTTTTCTTAAATATCACGAAAATCGTTAGGAAAATTGAGAGAATATACGGTTGTAATGCGGTCGATTTTCGATATGAATGTCAGGGGATGAAAAGATTTTGAAGTGTGCGGATGATGATTTTCATTTGTTTTTCAAGTATTCATATTGAAGAGTGTGAAGTTATTTCTTCTTCGTTTTATATAAAAGGAATCGAAGAACTTAGTTGTAAATTTATTATTTTCTGGGAAGTTTATTTTCTTTGTCATTTTGGCTGTGCTAGAAACCACAGCGACGATATAGGTTGTAAAGTATGGTGTGGATATGATATCTGATGTTTTAATCGAAGAAGCGTTTCGAAATTCCAATTAGTTTTCAAGTACAATTTATATTGAAAGTATATTCTGTTTCATTCACTTAGTATGCTACGAACTATATTTTTTGGAGATTCAATCTTTTCAATCGATACTCTATCAAGAAAAAAATTATTTTTTTCTGCTCTGTTTTTGTACATGCAATATTAGTTTTCATTTTTTATAAATGGAATCGAATAGTTGTAAATTTGTATTTTTGAGAGTCAATTTTTTTTGTCATCTTGACTGTGCTAAAACCACAGTGATGATATACGGTTGTAAATTACTGGATAAATGTATGAAATACATAACTGAAAAATAACGTATTTGTGTGTCTTCATGTTGTACATTTGTTGAAGATGAATACCATTCCATTTTTTTTTATATCTAGGCATCTTTCTAATATTCAATTTCAGTTTTGCACCTTACATTATTTGTTTCATTTCAATGAAAGAAACAACTCAGGAACCGATAAACAACCGAAGATGATTGAAATAAATCGTCGAGGTTATGTTACGTTACCATAGACAGAAGACATAGACGGAGCAGATAATCGATTTCTCGGTCTTTCCTTTCATAATGATAAACTTCTTTGTAACCAAGGATTTCTCGTTAAAACATTGAATACATACAGATGGCTATAATAATAATAATAACGTAGCATTTATTTTTTTCCATCGGAGATAATTAAAAAATGTTACGTCGATGAAGAAAAAATCTTCACCGTCGCGGTTTCGAGTCTGAGATCACTCACTATGTATCCTACCACTCGAACACCACGGCTACCACAAGCCGTACATAAAGTTGTCCAATTTAAGGATTGAAACAAACTCATTGCGAATTAATCGAATTCGAAATAACGACGAGACTCCATCCG